>NW_019379659.1:654087-719598 GCF_000648655.2 Copidosoma floridanum
ATTATAATAATAATAATAATAATAATAATAATAATAATAATAATAATAATAATGAAACTGATAACTGATAATGATAATGATGTTTATAATAAAGATAAAAATGATGACGACGATCATGATGATGATGATAATAATTATAATAAAAGTGAGAATAAAAATAACAGTTGGAACAATAATGATAATTATTATAAAAATGATAAAAGTAAACATAATTATGACGATGATTATAATAATTATTACTCAAATGATAATGATAATGATAATAATAATTATAACATTGATAAAGATGATTGCAATGATCATAATAATGATTGTTATAGTTAAAATTGCGCTTGTAATATAAGTAATAATAATTATGATACTGATGATGTTTATAATAATAATAACAATAAAAATGCTTCAATAGTTATTATAATGATAATTGTGATGTTGCTCATAATAAAAATGAGAATAATGATTGTTTAAAATTCAAGATCTTTATCGGGTTTTGTTGGGCGCATTGAACGAAATATGGACTTCTTTAGCTAACTACATTGTATTTAGGAGTCTCTAGCGTGTGACTATAGGACTAGATGTATGCGTGTGTGTATGCACGGGTGAGAGTGTAGCGCTGCGCAACGTGTGCACTGATACAAGCGATGTCCGGATCAGTCTCCATCGTACGTGGCTAGCGGACAGACGTGATTCATCGTCTTTGCTCCTGCAGCTCCTTTTCACGTGTTGCGCTGCTCACACGTATACCGGCATAACTCTGCCATCTTTTTCTTCTCGGTTATTTAAACACCACTGTTAAGTCAGTTTTATTACTTACCTCTCTGTTCACAACTAGTTTAATTGTTCTCATCTACTGCGATTGTCTTCTAATTCTATTTTCAAGTGATTCGATCCAATACGCTCTATAGTGATTTCTAGGTCATATAATACCTTTTATTAGTTGCTTGAATAAAGTAATTTGGTTGCGTTTAATGTTATTTAAAATAAGTGCAGTGTTGTGTGACATTTTATTTGAACACCTTCTACGGCGCCCCTTTATTGCCTAACGTCCTTTCCCCAACCTGGTGTGCTCCCGGTCCCGGCAAAAAATCAACCAAAGACCAGAAGCTTTACTGGCCTTTGACTTTTTCATACAATGATAATATTAATAGTGATAATATGAATGATGTCGATGATAATGATGATTATCATTATGATGTTGAAAAGATTAATAACAATTATGACAATAATAAAAAAATCTAAATATTTATAATAGTTTTGATAATGACGATAATAATAAGAACAATGATGACAAAAATGGTGATGGTGATAATGTACATGATGATAATGATAAGGATAATTATGATAAGGAAAATGTACATGATGATAATAAGAAATGTTAGTTATCATAATGATGATGATAATCATAAAGATGTCGGAATTTATGATGATGATCATGATAAAAATGATCGTAATGATGATGATGATGATGGTTATGGAAATGATGATTATGATAATAATAATTATAACAATAATAAAAATAATATTGATATTCAAGACGATGATGATGTTGTTGTCGATGATTATAACAAAAATGTTATTAATAATGATGATGATGATGAAAATAATAATGATAGTTATAATAATGATGTTGACGTTCTCGATGATGACGATGATGATTATGATAATGATGATGATACCAATGTTTATACTGATAATATTAAAAATGCTATGGATAATAATGATAAAAATATTTATGTAAACAATGATAATTAAAATACTGATGATAATGATAATAATACTAATAATAACATCAAGGAGGATGATAGAAACTCCAATAATAATATCGAAGATGGTGACGAGAATGATAACGATGATGATAATATTAATGATGATGCTGATGATGATAATAATAAGGATGATGGTAATGATAATGGTTATAATAATAATGCTTATTATTTTTATAAGAGTAAGGATAATGTTAATGAGAATGATTATAATAATAATGATAGAGATGTTAATGATAATAATTATAATAATGATAAAGATTATCATTAAGGTGATTATAATGATGACGACGATGATTATAATAATGATGAAAACAATAAAAATGATAATGATGTTGACAATAGTAGCAATAACAATGGTGATGTTTATAATAATGATGAAGATGGTGATGATGATGATGATGATGACAATAATAATGGTAATGGTCACAATAATAATGAGGACGATGATAATGATGATTATGATTATGACGATGATGATGATGATTATCATAATAATAATGATGGTAATGATAATAATAATCATGATACTGATTATGATGACAATAATAATATTGATGATTACGATGATGATGAGGATAATAATGATAACGGTGTTAATAATATAGATGATAATAATAATAAGAATTGTAGCAGTGGTTGTAATATACGTAATGATGATAATGATTACGATAAAAATAATAATAATAGTAGTGATGATCATAACAATTATCATGATACATATTTTATTAACCATAGGAATGATAAGGATAATGATAATAATAATAATGATCATTTCTGGGCTGAGGCAGTCAGCCTATGGAGCACATGCTCTCTGGCTGGAGAGAGTAGGCAAGCTTGACCGGGTGTATGGCTTGTAAGCGCTGCGGTGGTTGTAGTTTGTACCTAGGGGTGGTTGGAACGAAATAAAATAAATTTCGTAGACCAAAACGCCTAGAAGTAAACCTCGTAAAATGTATAGAGTTGGTTCCTGATTAAAACCGAACATAGGTGACGCTAATAAAATTAACATACCCCAGGCTGTAACCACTCAGAGGAAATCCGCTACCAGTTCATACCTGGTGAAAGCCTGGGTGACTAGTGTTGGCCTCACAGTTTCTGGGGGAGGCCACAAAGGCGACCAGCACGTAAGTGCTATGCTATCTAACATCCAAAAGCAAATGACAACTGGTGGTTGGTTAAACGATCGGACCCATGAATCACGGGATATAGACCAGAATAGCCAAAATAAACACCAGCTGACACTGGCTTAATAAACGGTAGTCGCTTACCTACTGAAAACCTTGAACCACACAAAAAAGGAGAAGGAAAAAGTACTATGTAGAATGACAGACGTCCCACAAAGTATTTAAAAAGCAACTGACAGGCAGCCAAACGTCAGCAACAAAGTCAAGGAAGCCAGAGTTCACCTGAAAGAAATCTGTGAGATCTTAAAGGACCTTGAAGGTCGCCACTAGAAAACTGTAGGAAAGATTTAAGTGTTGAGGACACCTATGCCAGCTTATGTAAATAGACAGTCTCTGAGAAAGAGAGTTGGAGAGGATGGCACTACCAAGAATCAGAGCGTATAAAAAAAAAGCAAGAACAACGACGACGACTACGACGAGCTATGGAGGAAAGTCGTAAATAAAAAAAAGCAAGCACTTGTGAACCGCAAAGAGCAAGCGGCTGCTAAAAAGATGCCGGTAGGATGTACATCGATTCGGAACAAAGGTAAGCCATGAAAGTAAATAAAGAAGCGTAGAACGGCAAAGAAAAGAAACGAGGCGGTCCTCATAAAACCAGCAGAAGGCAAGTCATACGCAGAAGTATTGGGAGCATTCTGTAACGCGGTCAACCCAAGAGACTGCAGCGCGTAAGTTACCAGAAGGCAAGGCCGAACCACGATGTGTCCTATGCAGTGCATCTGCACATGGAGAACAGAGTACGAATTATGTGCCTAGATCTGGAGCGTGCAGGGCCTTTAAAAAGGTCCTGGATAGAAAAAAAAGCCCCACATTATGCCCAGATTTCTTCAAGGAAGCATGAACGAGGCAATTGACGCAGATGCCCTTCTGCCACAAATGTTATGCAAAAGTAGGGTAGACGTAGCGCTTATGAGCGAGCAGTACAAAAATTTTAAGCTGCCTAAGTGGCTTAGCAACGCAACAAATATGTCGGCCATTTCATTCCCTAGACCAGACAAAATCCGCCAAGATGCAAGCGGGTCGAAAACACATTTTGTCTGCTTAAAAAGTAGAGGCATTACGTAAATCAGCTGCTCCTTTTTACCAAACACTAGTATCGAGGAATACAGAAAAAGAATAAATAACTTCGAAAATACCATTAGAGATGGCATGGAAGGCGATCTTCTGGTCGCTGAAGACTTCAGTGAAAGAGCAGTAGAATGGAGAATTCCTGCAACAAACTCTTAGAGCTGGGCAGGGCTAGATATGGCGGCAAGGCTAGAACTGGTCGTTGTAAACAAAGGAACAACCACGACTTTCCGAAGGCCAAAATTTGGCAAATCAATACTAGACATTACACTAGCCTCAAAGAAACTTTCGCCAAGAGTGAAGAAATGGCAGGTAATCAAGGACAAAAACGGCAGCAATCATCAATTTATCGTCTTCGAAATCACCGATACAATTGACAGAAGAGGCATAGCATGCAAAACAGGATGGAATGTTAAGAAGCTGAACACAAAACGACTAGCGCAAAAAGTTGAGAATGGCATTGCTGCCATCTGAAACGAAGAACAAATCCTGAACACAGCAGAAAGAGTAAAAAAACTCACCAAGGCAACCATGCAACTCCTAAAAACTGCAAGCAAGGCCTCCATGCTGACGAAAAAAAGGATTAAACGGCAAACGCTCAACTTACTAGTGAAATGAGAAAATATCAGAATTGAGGCACCAATGTCCTAAACATAGACGCCTCTATCAAAGGGTCAAAAACAGACCAGAGGCCAGACAAAGGAACTCGCGAGTACCAGCTTGCAAGATAGACAATGTGAGCTGCTATCAAAAATCACAAAATGCAGTACTGGCAGACTTTATGCCAGGAAATTAATATCGACCTCTGGGGCAGACCGTACCAGATAGTGGTCGATAAACTGAGAAAACTTGCACCAACTGCAAACAGTATACAATGCATCTTTGTGGAAGTGGTTGTTTCCAACCCCCTGGGAAAACGCATGGCTGGTACTCATTGATAAAGGCAAGAAAGAGCCTAACTCCTTGTCATCTTTCAGGCCCTTATGCATGCTGGATATGCCTGAAAAGTTATATGAAAAGCTGCTCAAGGCCCGTTTTCTACAGGCCATACAAAACGCGAAAGACTTATCCAACAGGCAGTACGGATTCAGAAAAAGAAGGTCTACCATAGAAGCAGTAGAAGAAGTAGTGAAAGCAGTTCAAAACACTCAAGACGTATGCCATGAAGCTAGACCTCTCGTTTTTCTAGTAACCTTGTATGTGAAGAACGCTTTAAACTTAGCAAGATAAAAGGACATGCTTTAAGCTCTGAAATACACATTAGGAACACCAGACAATCTCTTCGGAGTATTAAGAGATTATCTCAAGGACCGCTTATTGACCTTTACGACAACAGAAGGCAAAACAAAGAAGAAAATAACTGCAGGATCATTTCAGGGTTCCTTTCTTGGACCCGACCTCTGAAATGTGTCATTCGATAAACATCTCTGACAAGAAATACCAGAGGGAACGTTCTTGGAGTGATACTTGGACGATGCTGCTGAAGTGATCGTAGAACGCAGAACAAAACTGACTGAGATATGACATAATCAGGTTATGTGGAAAGTGGCTTAGTGGAAGGAGAACCACTGACTTAAAGTGTAGTGGCATTAAGCCGAATCATGCTGAACGTTAGAGGTCCAAAGCCTGCAAAACGCAGACTCCTTATGTCTACGGCCCAGTCTATCATTTTGTATGGTGCTGAAATATGGAGGGATGAGATGATTGTCGAAAAAAAAAGAGTGAAAATCGGTCAAGTTCAAAGAATGGGAGCTCTGGGAATAGCCTGCGCCTATTGCACAGTCTCAGAGTCTTCGATAATGTTGATAGCGGTCATAATCCCCATCGACCTCCTTGCGAAAGAAAGACGATTAAAGCACCTTATGAAGCAGGACCTCGGAAGAATGAAGGCCAAGAAAAACGTTTGAGAAATAACCTGGAAACGCTGGCAACATAGATGGCAAGAAAAATCTAGAGGCAGATGGATGGCACGCCTGATAGAAAATAACAAGAAATAGACAGAGCAGAAACATGAAAAAGAAGATTACTACTTCACCAAATACCTCTCAAATCGTGAGTATTTCCGCTCGTACCTCAACAAGATGCGGAAAACACAGACGGCTGCTTGCAGGTACTGCGGCTACGACAAAGATGGCGCAGATTCTTCGTTCTTTGACTGCATCAAGTGGCAATCCAAACAAAACGTACTGCAGGAAAGGATTGGAACCTTTAATCCCGACAACGTTATTGATAAAACGCTGCTTAGCGAAGAAATGTGGACTGCAGTAGCCCATTACATACATACAGTTTTCCAGGCCAAAAAAGAGGATGGTTTTCTGGACGACTGAGTGGAGGTGGTGCGAGCGTCGATCTAGTGTCATCAGGGGGGGCGTGGGGTTCAGTTTTTTGCTGCGGCGCCTGGGGGGTTCAGAGGGGGGGTGGTGGCGGTCGCTGGGGCGTGGCCAGGGGGTGATTAGTGTGCGGGATAGGGGTCTGCGAGAGTGCCTGAGCACGTGCAAACTTCCTTAAATTGCTCCGCTCTATTACCTTCCCACCGATGAGCAGCTGCAGCCTTGTGGCCCATGCTTTTGGGTGCTTTGCTTCCGCATTTTTTTTTTTTTTTTTTTGTTACGGCTGTAGAAAAATTGCGGCGTGGTGATCGGTGTGCAGTATAAGAGCTTGCGTGGAATGCTTGAATGCGGGCAGGCTTCCGAGAACCACTTCGCTATATCAACGTCCTACCAATGAGCGGCTCTACCTCGGAGACCCGGGTTTCTGCTTCATTGGCTCTACGTTGGGTGGGCTTCTTTCTCCCCCCAGCCGGGTTTGGGCCTGCGCTAAAGAGCATCTGCCTATTAGTTTACCCCATTTCTCCAAGTAAACAAAGAAGAGCAGCCTAGATGCACGACAGACAACTGGGAAATATTCTAAAGGACGCAAAAGCTACAATACAAGTTGAAAACTAAACTTCAAAGGAATCTTAAAACAGGGAAAAAACCTGCGTGGCCTCGGCAAGAAGTATAAATGTGAGAGCAGATTTTGAGCTGGGTGTTCCAGGACAAAGATATCTCTAGTTAAGTGGATAAGGTCATAATTAGTCCTACACAGGGGAGGGTTTGTACACCTTTTTATCGTGCTGAAAGGAATTCTGGACGACCTTGGAATTAAAAAGGAAGAAAAATAATATTATTAATTATAATAATGATGATAATGATAATGATGATGTTGATAATAATAATAATGATAATGATAATGATGATGATAGTAAAACATCTGAATGATAATAATACTGACAAAAGTCATATTGACGATGATGATTAAAATATTAAGAGTAATAATCATAAAAAAGATGACAATAATAATAACGTTAACGATGAAATTAAAATTGACGATAATGATGATTTTCATGATGATCATAGTATTTATGATTAAGATACGGATTACCACGATACTAATAAGTTTGACAATGATAATTATAACATCAATGATATTAAAATAATAGTGATGATAATTATGATGATGATAACAGCAATATTCATATTGATGACGATGATGATAATAATGATAATAATAATGATGATAATAATGATAATAGTGATGATGATAATAATGATAATAATAATGATAATGATGATAATAATAATAAAAATGATAATAATGATAATGATGTTGTTGATTATGATGATGATAATGATGGTGATGATAATAATGATGACAGTAGTAATAATAATATCGATATTATTGTTAATAATGATGATAATAACGATAACAATAATAGATGTAATAGTTATGATTGCAGCAGTAATGATAAAAATAATGATAATAAGGGTTATAAAGATAACGATGATAATAATATTAATTATGGTAACGATAAAAGGTTGACAAAGATAATTTTGATACTAACGATGATGATAATGATGACGATGGTAAAAAAGTTAGTAACGGTTAGAACAATAATAAGAATTTCAATTATAATTATTATAACATGGGAAAAAGAGAATAGTGACGAAAATAATAATGATTGTAATACGGATGATAACAATGATCATGATGACTATAACAAAAGTCATGAGAAACATAATGATGATGATAATTACGATTATCATGATGATGATAAAAATCGTAAGAAATATGATGGTAAAGATCATGATTATGACATGAATAATGATGATGATAACAATAAGAATAATAATGATAATAATAACGATAATAATACTAATATTAATAAGATTTACCATAACAATGATGACGACAGCACTAATAACGATAATAATGCTAATTATTATCATGATGTTAAAGATTATCATATCGATAATTGTAATGATTTCATTGATTATAATATTGATAATAATATTTACGATAATAATAACAATAATGACAATAATGTCGATAGTATAAATGGTTATAATAATACGGATGATAGATACTAAACAACAATAATGATTATCATGATAATGATAACGATGACTTTGATATTGACGCTGACAATGATGATACGGATGATAAGAATAATAATAAAAATGATATTAATAACAATAATTAGAAAGATGGTGAAAATAATAACAGTAATGTCAATGATATGGGTGATAATAATGACAATTATAATAAAAATAATGATGAGAATAATGATAAAGATGTAAATAATAATAATGATGATGATGATAACGATGACGATAATGATGATAAAAATAACGAACAATTATGATGATAATGATAAACAATGATATTGATGATGATAATAATGATAATGATGATGATGATGATGATGATGGTGATGATGATGACGATGATGACGATTACGATGACGATGATAATGATGATGATGATGACAATAACGATGACGATAATGATAATGATGAAGATTACGATGACGATGATGATGATGATAATGACGATAATGATAATGACGATAATGATGATGATGACGATGACGTTGATGATAATAATGATAATGATGATGATGACAATGATAATGACGATTACGATGACGATAATTATGACGATGACGATGACGAGAATGATGTTGATGATAATAATGACNATAATTACGATGATAATAATAAAGATGATAGTGATAATAATGATGATAATAATATTGAAGATGATAATTATAATATTAGTAGTAATAAGAATCATAATAATAATGATTATGATGAATATAACAATGATATTAACAATGATAATTACGATGATAATAATGACGATGGCAATAACGACTTTACTAATGCTTATAGTAATTTTAATGTTGATAATAATAACAGCGATAGTAAAGATGATATTAATTATTATAATATTGATCAAAATGACAATGATAATGATAATCAAAAACGATAATGTTGATGACAGTGATGGTGATAATAATATAAATAATGAATGTAATGATTATGATTAAGATGATCTTGATATTAACGATGATAATCACAATATGATGATGATGATGATGATTATAATGATTATAATAGAAATAACAAGACAATAAAAATAATGACAGTAATATCAATAATAAGTGTTATGATAAGGAAAATAATAATAATGATGATGATCATGATAATAATAATAATAATGGTGATAATGATAATGATGATAATAATGATAACAATAGTGATAATAATATTGATAAAAGAGATGACGATTATAATGGTGTCGATAATGATAATAAGGGTTGTAATGAAGATGATGGTATTAATAATGAAGATGATGCTGATATTGATAATAATCACGATGTTGATAATGAAAATAATGATGATAATAATGATAATGATGATGACTATATTAACGATAATGATGATGAGTATGGTGATGACAATTATGACTATAAATTTCATAATAATAAAGATAATGATATTTATGGTAATGATGGTAATAATAAAAAAAATAATGAACAAACTAATAACGATACTAATCATCTTAATACATATATATCGAATAAGAATAATGATAATAATACTAAAAATAGTGATACTAATGATATAAATAATTATTATGATGATAAAAAAAATGGTGATGATTCAGGCGATAATTATGTCCATGATAACAATGACGATGAAGACGTTGATAAAAGTTAGAATATTAATAATGATAATGGCAATGACAATGATATTAACAATGATAATAGTTATACTAATAGTAATAATAATGACAATGATAATGATAATAATAGTGATACATTAAATATTAATAATGATGATCATAAATACAATAATAAAGATAATAATAATAATAATAATAATAATGATGATAGCGATAGTTTTGATATTACCAATAATAATAATGGGAAGAATGATAATATTGCTATTGATAATAATAAGTACAATGATGATAATGATTATGCTAACAATCATGATGATAATAATAATGATAATAATAAAGATAATATAAATAATGTTCATGATGATAACGATAATTATTATAATAATAATAACAATACTGATGATAACGATAACATCAATATCAACGATGATGATAATAAAGATTAAAAAAAGTGACAATGATGTTACTTATGATAATATTAACACGGATAATAAATATTATTATAATGACAATGATGGTAATTATAACAATAGTGATGATAATAATGATGTTGACGATGATGACAATGATGATAGTAAAGATGATGATAGCAAAGATGATGATAATGGTTTTAATAATAACAATGACAATAATATGAATTATAACGATTATCATAAAACTTATTGTGATAATAATAATGATAATAATAATGACAATTATAATCATTATTATAATGACGATGATAATATTGAAAAGGTGATGCTAATTAGAGTAATTTGAATGACGAAAAGAATAATGACAATGTTGATGATAATGATGAGGAGATTGATAAGAATGATGATGTTGATGAGAATGATGATGAAAATAATAATAATAATAATAACAATGATATTAATTATAAAAATCATAATGATGAAAATGATGATGATGAAAATAATGATGATGATGGTAATGATAATAATGATAATTATAGTGATAACGACGATAACAGTAATTTAGATTTTCGTGATGATGATAATAAAAGTAACGATAACGACACTGATAATGATAATAATGATTATAATTTTGATAATATTTTTGTGGTGATAATAATAAACATAACGATAATAACGATGATGGTGATGATGGTCATAACAAGGATAATAAAGATAATAATGATGAAAATAAAGATAATTCCGATGATAATGATGATGATAATAAAAATTATGATGACGATAGTAATCATGATAATGATGATAATAAAAACGATGATAATAATAATTATTATGATAATAATAATAATAGTTATGATAATGATGTTTATTATGTTGATAAGGGGAATATTAATAATAATATTAATAGTATTACTGTAAATTTTGCCATAGGCTGTGGCAGTCAGCCTATGTAGCGCGTGCGTTCTGGTTAGCGAGTTAAGGCAATTTTTCCGTGGATGTATGGCTCTGAGGTGCATTGGTTGTTGGAAATTGTACCCGTTGTTAGTTGGAACGAAATAAAATAGTTCTCGTGGACCAAAACGCCGAGGAGAAGACCTAATCAAAAATCTAAGGTTGGTTATCGAACAAATCCAAACATTGGTGACGCTATAAAAACAATGGACCTTAGGTGGTAACCTCTTAAAGGAAATCTGCTGCCAGTTTTGATCTGGTAAGAGCTCGTACGACTGTCGTTGGCCTCACGGATCCTTGGAGAGGCTACAAAGGCGTCCAGCACGATACTGGTATGCTTTTAAACATCTAAAAGCAATTGACAACTGGTAGTTGGTCAAACGATCAGACCAATGAACTACAGGATATAGATCATAATAGCCAGGTAAACATTCGCTGACACTGGCCTTATCAACGGTAGTCGCTTACCCACAAAAAACCTTGAACAACACAGAAACGAAGGAGAAAAAAGTACTAGGTTGGATGACACACGTCCTACAAAGTATTCAAAAAGCAACTGACAGGCAGCTAAACGTCAGCAGCACAGTCAAGGAAACCAGGGTCTACCTGGATAAAATCTGTGGGATGTCAAAGGACCTTAAAGGCGGCCACCAAAAGACTTAACGGGAGATGTAAGTGTTAATGACATCTCTGTCAGCTCGTGTCATAAGACACCTTCTGACAAAGAGAGGTAGGGACGATGGCACTACTAAGCATCGGAGCGTATTAAGAAAAGACGTTAACGATAACGATGACAACGAACTGTGGAGGGTAGTCGTAAATAAACAGAAGCAGGCACTTGCAAACTACAAGGAGCTAGTGGCTGCTATATAAAAGCCGTAGGTACCATAACGACTTCAAACAAAGGTAAGCAGGAACCGAAAAGGAGAAGCGTAGAATAGCAACAGAAAGAAATGAGGCCATCCTTGTGAAACCAGCAGAAGAAAAGTCATACGCAGAAGTATTGGGAGTAATGAGAATAGGCAGCTTAAAGGCTTGTTGTATTTTAGTGAAGCTTGCCAAGAGCGACGAGGACAAGGAGAAGCTCAAGCAGTCCATCTCACTGGCTATTGGTTCTGCAGAAAAGGTACAATTAAGGAAACCTAAAGTTACCTTGGACGTACTAGATTTAGAGGCAGATAAATACAAAGTCTTAGCAACCATCCAAGAGACTACTAGAACTGGAGAAGACCCAGGCGAAATTAACGTGGCTATGCTACCACCAAAATGATGGTAAAAAAAGAATGGCACTGGCCGAAATGGACGATGCTGGTGCTTTCTCCCTTTTGAGAAAAGGGACAGTAGCAGTGGGTTAGATCCACTACCAACTAAGGCGCAGGATTATCGTCCAGCTATGCTACGGGAGCTTGGGATATGGAAACACAAAAAAGAATGTAAGGGCCCAGAGCGATCAGGCCCTTGCTGCAGATGCGGTAAAGATAATCTCAGAGCTAAGGACTGCAAGGCCGAACCACGATGTGTTCTCTGCAGTGAATCCACGCATGAAGGACAAAGTACTAAGAATGTGCCTGGATCTGAAGCGTGCAGGGTCTTTAAAAAGGTCCTGGACAGAAGAAAAAAAAACCCAACATGATGCCCAGAGTTCTCTAAGGAAACATGAATGGGGCACTTGACGCAGATTCCCTTCTGCCACAAATGTTATGTGAAGGTAGGGTAGACGTAGCGCTCATAAGCAAGCAGTATAAAAACTTCAAGCTGCCTAAGTAGCTCAGCAATGCAACAAATATATTGGCCATTTCAGTCCTTAGACCAGACAAAATCCACCAAGATGCAAGTGGGTCAAAAATACATTTAGTCTAGTTGAAAAGTGGAGGCATTACGTATGTCAGCTGCTTCTTTTTACCAAACACTAGCATCGAGAAATACAGAAAAAAAAATGAAATACCTTTAAGATACCATCAGGAATGGCATAGAAGGCGAACTTTTAATCGCTGGAGACTTTAACGCAAAAGCAGTAGAATGAAAAAAGCCTGCAACGAATTTCAAGGGCCAGGGAGTCTTCGATATGGTGGCAAGGCTAGGATACGTTGTTGTAAATAAAGGAAGGACCACAACTTTCCACAGGCCAGCATTTGGCAAATCAATATAGACATTGCCCTGGCTTCGGAGAGCCTTGCGCCGAGAGTAAAGGAGTGGCAGGTAACCAAGGACGAAAATGGAAGCAATCACCAATATATCGTCTTAAAAATCACCGATATAATAAACAGAAAAGGCATAGAACACAAAACAGAATGGAATGTCAAGAAAACAAACACAGAACGACTGGCGAAAAAAGTTGAAAACGGCATCGCTGCTATCCAAAACGACAAACGAAACCTAAACACAACAGAAGGAGTACAAAAACTCACCGAGGCAACCATGCACCTCCTAAAAACCGCATGCGAGGCCTCCATGCTCAGGAAAAAAAGGTGGAACGGCAAGTCCTCAACTTACTGGTGGAACAAGAAAATTGCGACATTGAGGCGCCAATGTCTCAAACACTGACGCCTTTATTAAAGAGCCAGAAATAGACCAGAGGCCAGGCAAAGGTACTCTAAATACCAGCTTACAAAAAAGACAATGCGAGCTGCTATTAGGAACAGCGAAAAGCAGTGCTGGCAGACTCTGTGCCAGAAAGTAAATAACGACATCTGGGGCAGAGCATACTAGATAGCTATGAAAAAACTAAAAAGATTTGCAGCAACTGCAAATAAAAACGCAGATACTATGAGACATATCGTGGATACGCTATTTCCGACGCATCGAGAATTTGAGGATCAAGCAGACTTAGAGCTCATAGAAGAGGTAATCTAATTCACCCAGAAGGAACTTGAGCTAGCAGCTAAATCGCTTAAAAATGAAAAAACTTCTGGACCAGATGGTATACCAGCAGAAGTCATTGAGACAGTGGTAGCAAAACACCCACAGCTGCTCTTAAACCTATACAATACATGTTTGCGGAAGTGGTTGTTTCTAATCCCCTGGGAAAACACATGGCTGGTACTGATTAATAAGGGCAAGGGAGATACTAACTTCACGTCATCTTTCAGATCCTTTAGCATGCTGGATACGCCTGAAAAGTTATATAAAAAGCTGCTCAAGGCCCGGTTTCTACAGGCTGTACAAAAAGTTTGATTTTTGTTAGTATATATAAGTGCCCTCCAGTGAATTTGAAAATTCAAAGTGATCAGTGATCCGTTGGGGGCAAAATGTAAGAAAATAAATAAATACGAGTAAAGTGTATTTAAATTTTCTTGCGTTGATTTACTAATGCGCAACGTTTCGCTGACAATATGCGTCAGCCTCATCAGGCGCAGGTACGTGAGAATTCGTAAGTTTGGTTGACTTACTCGTCAACTGCCGTGCTATCGACATCAGACTGATAATACCAAAGGGGACGTTCTTGTTGGGATACGTAGACGATGCTGCTGTAGTGATCGTTTAACGTACAATGAAACTTGTCCAGATACGACTCAACTAGGATATGTGGAGAGTGGCTTCATCGATAGAGAACCACGGACTCAAAGTTGCAGAAGGAAAGACGGACATGGTCCTATTGACGAGAAAAAAAATAGATACCATCATCTTCCTCAAAGTTCATGAAGAAGAAGTAATGACGATGGAAGCCGTATAATACCTAAGGGTGACACAGGATAGAAAGCTTAGGTTTTGGAACCATCTTACACGGAATGACCGAGTTCATTGAAAATCCCCTACTACAATATTTGATCGTAAGAAGTACTACACCAATGTTATATTTGTTGCTTACTAACACAAGAATTTTTATTGTCACCTTAAGTGGTCTTAAATTTCGTGCCAAGTATATAGGTTTTAAGATATTAGTACAAGTATTTAGTGAGGGTGGTATGGTCTTTTACCTTACCAACTGTAGCTATGAAAAATAGATGTATTTAGTAGGTGTTTACGACGTACTATAGTGCGCAGAGCAGTTTTTTTTCTTGCGGTATGCATTATTAATATACCTGTAGGTACATTAAAAATTATCCATATTCATTGTAATATTATTTTTATCATAATAAATGTATGTATCAGCGTTAAAAAAAAAAGTGACAGTTAATTAGGATACTAGTACAGTGATGAATTGTTAATGTTGTTACTATAAATACCAAAAGTAACCTCAAATTGGATCATGGATGACTACGTTAAAAATATTTTAGTGAGTTGGAAATCACAATGTCTCACTAATATTTATTCATGAGAGTAAAATTAGTTAACTACTTATTTATTTACATGAGATAATACCGTACTAAGTGTTCATATAAACTCACCTAACGCAGTAGAAGGAGATTTCACATGACTAACATACTTGAGTGTAGGTTTTAGACAGACGTGGTACGGGAAAAAACCGTACCAAGCTATGAAAAACTCATAACTAAGTATAGTAGAGGATTTTAAAGGAACTCGGTCTTTCCGTGAGGTTTTAGACGGACCTGGTACGGGAAAAAACCTTAACAAGCTATTAGAAACTCGTAACTAAATGTAGTAGGGGATTTTTAATAAAAAAGGTCTTTCCGTATAGGCAAGCAGTGGACAGGGTGGCGGTAAGAGTAGTGGCATCAAGCCGAATCATGCTTAACGTTAAAGGTCCAAAATCTGCGAAACACAGGCTTCTTGTGCCTACGGCCCAGTCTATTATTTTATATGGGGCTGAAATATGGGGAGATAAGATGAACGTCGAAATGAAGAAAATGAAAATCGGCCAAGTTCAAAGAATGTGAACTCTGAGAATAGCCTGCGCCTATCGCACAGTCTCAGAGTCTGCGATAATAGTGATAGCGGTCGTAATTCCCATCGACCTCCATGCTAGGAAAAGACGAGTAAAGCACCTTACGAAGCAGGACCTAGGAAAAATCGAGGCCAAGAAAAACGCCTGAGAAATAACCTAGGAGCGCTGGCAACATAGATGGCAAGAGAAATCTAAAGGCAGATGAATAGCATGCCTGATACAAAATAACAAGGAATAGACAGAGCGGAAATATAAAAAAGTAGATTACTATCTTTCCCAATACCTCTTAAATCGTGAGTATTTCCGCTCGTACCTCAACAAGATGCGGAAAACACAGACAGCTGCTTGCAGATACTGTGGCTACGACAAAGATGACGCAGAACATTCGTTCTTTGACTGCATCAAGTGGCAAGCCAAATAAGACGTACTGCAGGAAAGGATCGGAACCTGTAATCCGGACAATATCATAGATAAAATACTACTTAACGAAAAAAGTCGGACTGCAGAAGCCTAATACATACATACAGTTCTCCGGGCTAAATAAGAGGATGGTTTTCTGGACGACTGAGTGAAGGTGGTGTGAGCGTGGATCCGGTGCCATCGAGGGGGAGCGTGGGATTTTTTTTTAGCTGCGATGCCTGGAGGGTTTAGGGGGGACGGCGAGGCCTTGGGGTTGGGGCCGTTGGGTCATGGCTGTGGGGCATTTGGTGTGCGGGAAAAGGGCCTGCGAGGGTTCTTGAGCGCGTGCAGACTTCCTTAAACCGCTTCGCTCTTCACCTTCCTACTGATGAGTGGCTGTGGCCTGGTGGCTCATGTTTTTGGGTGCTTCGCTTTCACGTTTTTTTTTGGGGGGGGGGGGAAGCTTCTGGGGTGTAGCCGCGTGGTGGTCGGTTTGCGGTATGGGGGCTCGTGTGAGTGCTTAAATGCGGGCAAGCTCCTGAGAACCGCTTCGCAACATTACTGTCCTACCGATGAGCGGCTGTACCTCGGAGGCCTGAGTCTCTGCCCCTCTAGCGCTGTGGTGGGTTTGCCCCTTGCGCCTTTGTTGGGGGTAGCCGGGTTTGGCCTCGTGCTGGGGAGCATCTGCCTATTATTTTGCTTTATCTCTCTAAGTAAACAGAGAAGAGCAGCTTGGATGCATGACGGGAACCGGAAACTACCCTAGAGGACGCAAAAGTTACAAGACAAGTTAGTAACGAAACACTAAAAGAAGCCCGAACCAGGGGCTAAGCCTCCGTGGCCCCAGCTTGAAGTGTAAATGCAAGAGCATTTTCCAAATCAGGTATCCCAGGAGAAAGGTCTTACCAGTTTAGTGGGTATGGTCATAACGAGTTTCACTCAGGGGAGGGTTCGTACACCCTTCTATCGTGCATAAAGGCATTCTAGACGACCTCAGGAAAAAAAAAAAAATAGTGTTGATAATGATGATGATGGCGATAATTATAATGACGTTTTTAATGATAATGATAACGATAATAATAATAATGATGATGATGCTGATAATATTCATGATAATGATAATAATGTTGATGATTATGATGATAAGGGTGATCATGATAATAATAATGATAATGATAAAAACAATGATATTTACTATAATAATGATGATGATTATAATAAGAACGACACCAATAATAAGAATACTTTTAATTATTTTAAAAATGCTGACGATGACAATAATACAAAAAACAATGATGACAATGATATTGTCATTTGCAGTTTTATTTGAGCCAATTATGATAATAAAAATATTCGATGCAATAATTATAATATTCATATTTATATCGATAAAAATCATGACTATGATAATTTTTGAGTATGATGACAATCATTATTATGAGTTCGAGGATAATGCTGACATTAATAGTAAATGTTTCAATTGATTTAATGATAACGAGGGTAATAATTATATTTGTTATTGTGACAAAAGTAATAATGATTAAAGTGATACCGATAATAATTAAAATAACTGTCATAATAATAACGAAAAAGATGTCACCAATTATGATAAAAATCAAGATTATGCTCTTACCATGATGTTTATGATGATGACGACGATAATGATGATGGTGATAATATTTATAATGATGATGATGATGATAATGATGACGATGATAATTATGATGATGATGATAAAGATGATGGAAATGATGATAATGATGATGATGATGATGATGATGATGATTATGATGATAGTAGTGATGATGATGGCCATAATGATTACGACTATCTCGATGATGATACTTATAATAATTTTGACAATGTTGACAATGATGACATTACGGAGAAAAATAATAACAATTATATTGTTTATCTAAGTCATAAAAGTAATGATTATGATGTTTAAGATTATGTACGAATTAATAACTACAGTATTTTTATTTATTTCGATAAAAAGTACGATAATAATAATATTGATGTTGATTATTATAATGTGATTATTATAATGATGATGATTATTAACAGTTATAATAATGATCAAAATAATAATTTCAATAATAATGAAAGAGGATGTTGTTATTGATGATAATAAAATAGATGATGACCTTTTAATGATGCTGATAATGATAATAATGACGATAACGATGTCGATGATGTTGATTATGAATACAGTTGCGATTGTTATATGCTCGTGAACAATGGTATTGTTGATTTTGAAATAGAAGAAGATACTGATAATGCTAAGGATGTTAAAACTGATGACAATGAAATTAATATTTGGGATTATGATGATAGTTATAATAATTATAATGTTGATAATGATAATCATGATTGTGATAATGATAATGGTAATGATGAAGCTAATAATAATGATATTGATGATGATAATACTTTCTGTTACATGCTTTATCTTTCTAAGTTTTTCTTGAGTACAGTTAGATTACTTTTACAAATACTTTATTACCGAGTATTGAGTTTGTTGATAAACGGGTTTAATGCAGTTATGTTGCTTGTTTCTTTTATTGTCTTGCTTTAAGGCACATTTCATGAACAAAAAATACTTTATTGCGGTAATTTCTCGTACTCCTAATACTTACTTGCGTAAAGGTATAATTTGCTAGTAACTTATAGTAGATTCGTCTGCTTTTTAACAATAGTTGGTTTGTTTCTGTAATCCATAAGTGTATTTTACTAGAAACTGTTTGGAAGTTGACTTTTGCTTTCTGAAAAGTACATTTTATCGTTTAATAATTTGAAAAAACGGTAAGGTTTTACTTTACTTTGCTTGCTTATCTCAGCGTCATTTTATGATTTAACAATACTACACATTAGTTAAATTACTTCTTATTATTGCTACCTTTTTGGAGGTTGTATTATTTTGGGTCACCTTTCTGTAATCAGGTGTGCTGGTAACGACTCATACTTTTTTTTTTGGTCTTTTCATATTAGTGAATAATACCCTAATATAGTTGGGTTTCTTACCACTTCCACTTGTTTTAATTAGATTAATTTTAATTAAGTAACTTGTTTAAGTTGCGGTTAGGTTGGTTATTACTAATTTTTACTTGCTTAAGTATGGTTTTGGGTCAGCAACTCTAGGCTTACCCAACAAAGGATTCTAGTTAGCTGCAGTAATAAAAACGGTTGTGTTGCTTATCACTTATGTTTTTTTTTAAGCTACGTGTCATTAGTTAACATTACTTAAATGTGATTGATCTTCTTACTATCGATGCTTGCTTACCTGAAATTAGATTTTGTTTACTTGCTAATTCAATGCTGATGCTTACTTGCTTAATCTCATCTATTGTAAACTAACTTTACTTGAAAACTGTATTCATAAGTTTAACGAAAATGTAATTATTTAACCTAATGATACATTAAAATTTTTATTTTCATGAAAGACGATATAAGTTACTTATATTATAATTATTCTTATTATCATAATTTTTTTACATACGTACATATTAACATGAATGTATATACATAATTATACTTGTGAGCACGTGGTGGCTCGGTCAGTTAGGCTGTGGGTCAAAACGCAGGAGACTATGGTTTAATTTCTGGCCAGCTCGACTCTACCAAGCAAGTCACTTTGTGGATTATCAAATGTGTTTTTTACCACGCAATGCCCCTCGTGAATAGATGGGCAACCTTTTCTTAGCAATTTGGGCCTATCACTTAGATCCTGTGCTTTTGAGGGGGTCTATGCGGAATCACTACCGTATCAACGTTTTATAATTGTATTGAATAACAAGGATATACGTACACGTTTACAATAAAGCTTAAAAATGATTATACTATATAAGTAGACATTTAAATAAATATGTGCTAGTTAACATTCTGCATTAACAACGGTGCAGTCTATTAAATATTATTTTACTTAGTATGCTATGATATTCGACAATTACATCGCAAGGACCTTAAAAAGATACATCAATCATTACTTTCTACTAGACGCTATTTTGAATACGTAAAGACATAAGCCATTTCAATAAAATTTTACCATCTATCGTGCATAAAGGCATTCTAGACGACCTCAGGAAAAAAAAAAAAATAGTGTTGATAATGATGATGATGGCGATAATTATAATGACGTTTTTAATGATAATGATAACGATAATAATAATAATGATGATGATGCTGATAATATTCATGATAATGATAATAATGTTGATGATTATGATGATAAGGGTGATCATGATAATAATAATGATAATGATAAAAACAATGATATTTACTATAATAATGATGATGATTATAATAAGAACGACACCAATAATAAGAATACTTTTAATTATTTTAAAAATGCTGACGATGACAATAATACAAAAAACAATGATGACAATGATATTGTCATTTGCAGTTTTATTTGAGCCAATTATGATAATAAAAATATTCGATGCAATAATTATAATATTCATATTTATATCGATAAAAATCATGACTATGATAATTTTTGAGTATGATGACAATNAAGCAAAAAAAAAAAATAATTTTGTGCTACAGTATTGCCAGATTATCGATAGAAAAAATTTTACACTTTAGTGTATAAGTATCCCGAGAAAAAATAAAATTATGACATCTTGTTTTCTTAATCAGGAATAGATCAGTCCCCGTTATTAATGTCTGATCACTCTTTTGTTCATTAAATTATTACCAGAAACTGCAAAAAAATGCACATTATATTAAATATCTAAAAGCAAGAGAGGGTCTTATTGTATATTTAAATTTCGAAAAAATACATGTAGAATTCAGAATAAAAGAAAGACATGATAAAAAAGTTTTTAAAAAAATGAAAAGTTTATGACGAAGGAAGCATGTCAATTAGATAATGATAACAGAAAGTTTAAGTATAAAGTAGAAGTATTAAAACAAACTAACTCTTTTGAAAAATCCCTATTTTTTGATACTAAATTGTAATGGAACACTTATCAGCGTAGTGAAAAGTCCCTGACAAGGGTACCTACATCCTCTAGAGATACAAAATAAACAACCATCAAAAATTTTTTAAAATCAATTCGTACAAAGAAAGCATACGCTGCGTTGTGACAATTCCACTGTAACAATCGAATGCCTACACACACTGTCCAAAACAAACGCAGATGTTATGAAAGGTGAATGAGCAGTTGAACTTAGTTTCTCACTGATATGTAAAGAACAAATCAATAGTCATACCATGCACTCGATTCCAGTTTAAAAAAATTTACACTCACATTTAAAAGGATGTGTTAGCATTGAGCTCGGATATAGTAATCTGATCGTTAGCAATAACCTCTAAAACTATTTCCTTACCAACGAAAATTTTTAGAATAAATACATTAAAGATAAAAAAATTTTATATTGCCAACCAGATATGACTCTTTTTAAAATAATACAGATAATCTTGCTTTACTGAACGTATTTTACAGGAAACTTAATTTTGTTGTAGGTAAAATACTTTCTGAGAGTTATGGAGAAGTTCAAGAGTATATAGAGATACTATATTAGTTTTAAGTTTTTAACATTTCATTTAAAAAAAGTATGTCAAAATCTTATTACAAAAGCAATATGATGATGAATCACTTTTAGTTACTACAGTTGTGTCTTTAGCTCGTCTTTCTAGCACATTTGAATTCAGTAAAACTTTTTTTTTGTACCATTTTATGTGTTTAAACAGTGGAAATCCGTACAAATAACAATAGTAATCAGTATGGGTAACTATCAGTATAGTAAGTAGTATAGTAATCAGTAGGGGTAACAAGAATACTATTAACTCTGGGCACCAGGTACCTCTAAGACCGTTTGTGTCGTGATATTTTCGCTTAGTCAACCTCAAAACCCCTGGATCATGGGTATAGACTTATTTAACTACTATTAGAAAAAGTATGAATTCAGTTTTCACAATTCATTTCAAATTGAATTATAAAATGGATATCATTTATTTAAAATGCATATCTCTCAATGTTCATTAGTAATTTAATACGATATAGTTTACTGTCGTTCCAATGAATCGATCGCATAAAACTACACTAAAATTTTATCTCATACACCTAACTTTTTGTGCTTTAGTGCCTCTTTGCTGTGACTAGCACAAGCCCTGAAACTACCTCCATTTCTGCAGCGTCATTTAGTTTTAACATCAATAATCGGAAATCTGTGATGGCCCTTTGCCATTGCCATTAAACTCATAGTGCATCTATTATTGTTGTGAAAAGATCTAGGGTGAACATTGCAGGACACTTAAATAGTAAAAATTAACATGTATTTGGTAACTGATTAAAAAATACTTTTTATTTATAATAAAAGTATACACCTATATCATACGTGATTAATACTTTAACTATATCGTGCATGTCGCTTATGACTTCTATGTAAAGTGACTAATTCAAATGCTTACGAAATTACAGCGCAGCTTCTCTATATCACTTATTTGTTGGCCTATTTAAAATAGTTTTTGTAAGCTTCCTCTATACTTCATAACTGACTTATAACAGAGGAAAATATATTTTAAACAGATTTTAAAGTGATTAGCGAGTAATATTGGGTTTTGATATGCTACTTATAAGATAGTTGCGGCCCCATAAAATCAAGAAGTTTTTGAAAAACTTCATTGTTGAGTTTTTAAAATAATCCTTAATCATTCCCTCTGTTTACTTTAATTAAACTGTCACTATGTCCTTGTAAATTTCTCTGATAATATATGAAAATTTTTTGACCAACAAGGATCCCTCGATTTTATCTTCAGCTTTATTGAAAATTTTTAGCTACCATAACAACATAAGTTAAGTTTTGTAAACTTGTTTTCTACAAGAGAAAAGACTTAACAATGTATTTTGATAATAAGATCTCTATAGTTGTATAATTTAAAATAACTCAAGCACTCTTGTTACATTCCAAACGGTGACACTTACTTTTGAAAAAATAAACTTTTCATCATAAAAAAATAAGGCTAATTTTATAATGAAAAGATTTAATTGTATTTATAACTTACATTACTATGCGTTGTGTTCCTGTCAGAGAGAGTGCACATTGTTTATTTGACACCGACCAGAAAGGGAGCCTCGTGATGGCTACTAACAAAAAAAAAACCTTGCACCATAAAAATATATTTTGTTGTACATTTATTATAAATGATAAATTTTTTTTTTTTTTTTTTTTTAATGTTAATATAATTGCCATAGCAATAAGCGTATTATCTAGTAAATCTGTTACTATGATTAGTTGAGAAAACAATTAAATCGTTGTTTTGGTGAATTTCTCGTTACAATTTACTTCGATTCATTTTATGTGCACAATGCACTCTTTCTTTAAAGAGGAAAAAGTGGCATTATACATTAAAGTTAAAGTGGATAAACTATTTTTTATGATGCTGTTGCATTTTGATGACTTCTCCCACTCCGTGTCATTGTGGCCTTAATATGTCACGATTCCTAGTATTAAGAAAAGAAACAATATAAGTATCAACAAGCGAAGAGAAATGTAATGTTTTATTTTCCCTATGAAATATTCATCTCAACAACGAGATTGTGGATCTTAAAAAACAAATGACAAGGTTAAGAATGCATTGACTGTTTCTTTTTTGAATTTGTTTTTACAACTACTTTAATATCAACGTCTTATCTTTAATAATAGCCTTATTGAGCTTTAAGCACTCCAAATCATTGCTAGTTTATTCTTTAACTTATATAAGATTAAATTTTAATAACAAATAAGCAGTGTGGAGATGCTTTTCTTTTGTTTTTTTTGAATTTTTATTTTGAAGGAGTAAGAGTCATAGGAAGGTATTGAAAAAGTGTTTATGCCATTGAGTCAATTCTCTTTAGTCATAATTTTCAGTTGAATTCAAGACAATGTTTCAGATAGTTGTCTTCTTTAGAAATGTAAATGTTTGTACTTTTTTTTAATGTTTAGAAAATAACTTGTTACTTTTGTCACTGGCTAGTACAATGAATTTTATAAGTCAGACGTATAGTGTACAATCAATGTACACCACTACTTGACATATTTTTTAAAAATAATATACTTGCATGAAGCAGTATTGATAGAAGAACTCAAAATTGTATGCACCTAAAATAGTATGATATGATAAATAATTAATCATTTTAAATAATGCTAAACAATTTGCACGAAATTAAAATTTTCTGTTTCCATCTTTCTAGGATAAGTAATAATAAATTTAAGTGTAGTATCATACGCTTATTAACAGTAATGTTATTTATAAATTCTTATTAGGGCCCTGAATCTCTTTAAGGGCGGTAAAAAATATATTACAAGAGGATGATGTGGGGGCTTGTAAAAAAGCACATATTATTATACTGTAAGGGACCTGGGGAAGCATAGGAAAGATGTGATGATAATAAACTCACCCTTAAGCACAAACAAGAGGATGATAATGGCATAGTGTTCAAAAAAACTTATGTGTCTATCAGACCTCAACAAGATCTTTTGATACTTAATACAAGCAAAGTTCAATGGATCGAAAACATTAATATGTTAATCACACTTTCATGGAAAAGCGAAAAGCATATCTAGATGTATTTAATCCTAAAAAAGAATTATGTATTATCTATGTCATATTATATACATTGTATAGTTTAACATGTTGAGTGTTATGTACTTATTTGTATAAATAAAAGATCTTTGTTTATACTGCTTTACTGAACGTATTTTACAGGAAACTTAATTTTGTTGTAGGTAAAATACTTTCTGAGAGTTATGGAGAAGTTCAAGAGTATATAGATATCTGTGATTATGCTGTTGGTCTATCAAGGATGTTACCAGGAAAAATTATTCCGTCAGAGAGGAGCCAACATATACTTATCGAAAACTGGAATCCTCTAGGAGTCATTGGAATAATAACAGCATTTAATTTTCCAATAGCAGTAAGATTTTGTAGTACATTTAGTCTACTGTTTTTTATATGCTAAACATAGAGTTTCTTGTATTTTATTCAAACCATAATTAGTCCTTAGGTGTAAGTTTTCAGTTGTAGTAATAAAATGCCCTACTGAGATTTAAAACATTGCACTGAAAATTTCTTTTAAGATACTGTTTTCTCGATTTCTTCGTTTAGTAGAATACATTTGCTCATGGAAATCTTTATGCTTCAAAACTTTCAACTCAGAAAATTTTCGAACAGTTTTAACAAACATGATATTAAGATGAAGTGCAAAATAGTTTTTTGCAGAAAATATAGCAAGTAGAAATAAAGATTTAAATTTAGAATTCAAACAAGCATCATACGCATTTTGTGTTTTCTCACATAACAAATCGCTACGAACATTCAAGAGTAACTCACAGCTTCTGTATTCACACAGTAGTTGTATGTAACACTCGCACAACGTGTCATCCCACTTAACTGATCCATACTCACTAGCCCACCCAAACAATGTATAAAGTAATTATTGCTCAAGAAATTGTTATACTAGAGTTCTAAGAATAAGGTTGTATAAACCTAACGAATTTAACATAAAGCTTGGCTCTCCTGTGTATGGTAGTGCAAGAGAAAACGCTGCAAGATGAAACCTCTGTTCATTTCTTCATCTCAATGGCCAAGCTCTCCTTCCACTTTATACTAAATAAGTGAGAGTAAGGGCCTTATTGCAGCATTTTATTTCACACTGCAACAAGCTCAAAAATATCTCTTTGCTATTTTAACTATATAGGGGATTTGGTAATACAGTAAGAGTCGGGTAGGTATGATTAGTCATCATTTTTTTATGTACTAGGGCTTAATATTCTCGTATAAGCACTGCTTAAATGTGTTATTCAGCCTTAAAAAATTAAAACATATATCTCAAGAAATAGTTTTTACACATTTGTATACATATTGCATGCTCGCGTGCTAGAAACGAATGTAAAATTGTGCAACTAATAGCGTTACTCCACGGGCCTGCCAAGCCATAAATCATTGCACACGACACTCTTCCGCTTACTTGACACAACTTATGTGCTGCCGTTGTAGCCAATCCACACTGACTGGTACAGAAAAAATAAGATTATCCAAGCCTTTAAAATTAAGAGCAAATCAATGCCATTTGATACACGTTTCATTCGTTAATTGCGATTCCTGCATAACTTAAAATTAAATGCTCAACCTCAGTGGTAATAAATTGAGTTTGTGCTTAGGTAAATTTGATAAATTCATACATAAACTAGGAATTCGTTATAATATATAAACTTAACAACTCATCTTCTAATAATAGAGTTTTTATAGTATTCTTTAAATATTCTCTAAATTAAAGAACGAGTTGGCAGTGGATGCTTGGGCACCCAAGTATAAAATTTTAATGTTAATATAATTGCCATAGCAATAAGCGTATTATCTAGTAAATCTGTTACTATGATTAGTTGAGAAAACAATTAAATCGTTGTTTTGGTGAATTTCTCGTTACAATTTACTTCGATTCATTTTATGTGCACAATGCACTCTTTCTTTAAAGAGGAAAAAGTGGCATTATACATTAAAGTTAAAGTGGATAAACTATTTTTTATGATGCTGTTGCATTTTGATGACTTCTCCCACTCCGTGTCATTGTGGCCTTAATATGTCACGATTCCTAGTATTAAGAAAAGAAACAATATAAGTATCAACAAGCGAAGAGAAATGTAATGTTTTATTTTCCCTATGAAATATTCATCTCAACAACGAGATTGTGGATCTTAAAAAACAAATGACAAGGTTAAGAATGCATTGACTGTTTCTTTTTTGAATTTGTTTTTACAACTACTTTAATATCAACGTCTTATCTTTAATAATAGCCTTATTGAGCTTTAAGCACTCCAAATCATTGCTAGTTTATTCTTTAACTTATATAAGATTAAATTTTAATAACAAATAAGCAGTGTGGAGATGCTTTTCTTTTGTTTTTTTTGAATTTTTATTTTGAAGGAGTAAGAGTCATAGGAAGGTATTGAAAAAGTGTTTATGCCATTGAGTCAATTCTCTTTAGTCATAATTTTCAGTTGAATTCAAGACAATGTTTCAGATAGTTGTCTTCTTTAGAAATGTAAATGTTTGTACTTTTTTTTAATGTTTAGAAAATAACTTGTTACTTTTGTCACTGGCTAGTACAATGAATTTTATAAGTCAGACGTATAGTGTACAATCAATGTACACCACTACTTGACATATTTTTTAAAAATAATATACTTGCATGAAGCAGTATTGATAGAAGAACTCAAAATTGTATGCACCTAAAATAGTATGATATGATAAATAATTAATCATTTTAAATAATGCTAAACAATTTGCACGAAATTAAAATTTTCTGTTTCCATCTTTCTAGGATAAGTAATAATAAATTTAAGTGTAGTATCATACGCTTATTAACAGTAATGTTATTTATAAATTCTTATTAGGGCCCTGAATCTCTTTAAGGGCGGTAAAAAATATATTACAAGAGGATGATGTGGGGGCTTGTAAAAAAGCACATATTATTATACTGTAAGGGACCTGGGGAAGCATAGGAAAGATGTGATGATAATAAACTCACCCTTAAGCACAAACAAGAGGATGATAATGGCATAGTGTTCAAAAAAACTTATGTGTCTATCAGACCTCAACAAGATCTTTTGATACTTAATACAAGCAAAGTTCAATGGATCGAAAACATTAATATGTTAATCACACTTTCATGGAAAAGCGAAAAGCATATCTAGATGTATTTAATCCTAAAAAAGAATTATGTATTATCTATGTCATATTATATACATTGTATAGTTTAACATGTTGAGTGTTATGTACTTATTTGTATAAATAAAAGATCTTTGTTTATACTGCTTTACTGAACGTATTTTACAGGAAACTTAATTTTGTTGTAGGTAAAATACTTTCTGAGAGTTATGGAGAAGTTCAAGAGTATATAGATATCTGTGATTATGCTGTTGGTCTATCAAGGATGTTACCAGGAAAAATTATTCCGTCAGAGAGGAGCCAACATATACTTATCGAAAACTGGAATCCTCTAGGAGTCATTGGAATAATAACAGCATTTAATTTTCCAATAGCAGTAAGATTTTGTAGTACATTTAGTCTACTGTTTTTTATATGCTAAACATAGAGTTTCTTGTATTTTATTCAAACCATAATTAGTCCTTAGGTGTAAGTTTTCAGTTGTAGTAATAAAATGCCCTACTGAGATTTAAAACATTGCACTGAAAATTTCTTTTAAGATACTGTTTTCTCGATTTCTTCGTTTAGTAGAATACATTTGCTCATGGAAATCTTTATGCTTCAAAACTTTCAACTCAGAAAATTTTCGAACAGTTTTAACAAACATGATATTAAGATGAAGTGCAAAATAGTTTTTTGCAGAAAATATAGCAAGTAGAAATAAAGATTTAAATTTAGAATTCAAACAAGCATCATACGCATTTTGTGTTTTCTCACATAACAAATCGCTACGAACATTCAAGAGTAACTCACAGCTTCTGTATTCACACAGTAGTTGTATGTAACACTCGCACAACGTGTCATCCCACTTAACTGATCCATACTCACTAGCCCACCCAAACAATGTATAAAGTAATTATTGCTCAAGAAATTGTTATACTAGAGTTCTAAGAATAAGGTTGTATAAACCTAACGAATTTAACATAAAGCTTGGCTCTCCTGTGTATGGTAGTGCAAGAGAAAACGCTGCAAGATGAAACCTCTGTTCATTTCTTCATCTCAATGGCCAAGCTCTCCTTCCACTTTATACTAAATAAGTGAGAGTAAGGGCCTTATTGCAGCATTTTATTTCACACTGCAACAAGCTCAAAAATATCTCTTTGCTATTTTAACTATATAGGGGATTTGGTAATACAGTAAGAGTCGGGTAGGTATGATTAGTCATCATTTTTTTATGTACTAGGGCTTAATATTCTCGTATAAGCACTGCTTAAATGTGTTATTCAGCCTTAAAAAATTAAAACATATATCTCAAGAAATAGTTTTTACACATTTGTATACATATTGCATGCTCGCGTGCTAGAAACGAATGTAAAATTGTGCAACTAATAGCGTTACTCCACGGGCCTGCCAAGCCATAAATCATTGCACACGACACTNAAAGATAAAAAAATTTTATATTGCCAACCAGATATGACTCTTTTTAAAATAATACAGATAATCTTTGCCAATTCTTTTCATCTTCAAACTCGTCAACAGAAGCATCAAGAACATGTCAGATAGTATTATGTAAATCAACAATTATGTATTTTATAAGACTAGAATACACCAAACAATGGTTGTACTCTGCACAAAATACTACTACAATACAAGTTTGGTCCGAAAATTATCCGTCAACTACACTATCAACTGAAATTAAATTACAAAATACGGGAATACTAACTATATTTTCTGTATTCTTCAGCATATTTACTTTATTTTTCTTTTCTTTTGATCAACAGTAGTCGGTTTTGGAGCCATCTTGCGCTCTTCTAACTTAAGGAATATTGTATATTTGTAAAAATTCTGACTTAAAATTCACAAGTAGTGACCACAAGAACCTCTGGTATAGTATTTTTAATATGTATATAAACTCATTCAAAAGCGTAAAACTGGATTTTAATGTCATTTTAACCAAATTTGAAGCAAATTGTGACTTATCGCGGTTTTTCAGTCGTTTCGACGCTGAATAGTGGATTGAAATTTGATAAAAAAAAAAAACTATAACACGATCCTCTACGTATTTTTTCCTGTAGAATTGAATTACAAAGTTAAAATAATTTTATTTTTATTCTGTTTATTTTTAAGTTTCGAAGAATTCTCAAAAAACCTCAAAAATTAAGGTTTTTCTTCTCATAAATCTTAAAATCTCTTGTGGAAGGCTATTTTTTTATAGCAGATTTGGACTTAGCGTCCAAAAATACGCCAGAAAGAGTATATCTGGTCAAAAGTACTGACATCTTCTATTTTGTGGGCCTGTCTTATTTTTAAACCCCTAGTATAAAATTATACTTTTATGAAACTATGTGGCAGTCAATATTATTATTAGTAGAAATATATTTTTTGTAAAACAATATAGTAATGGTGCGATCATAATAATGATGAGTGTACCTACATTACGTATAAGTCTAGTACAAGACTACAATCTTATCGAATCTTCCAATGATTTCGTGACAATTTCCTACAACCTACTCTGATTAAACTTTAATGTCTCACTCACATCTATCATGAATGCTCACATACTTTATTCTAGTCCACATTTATTGCCCAACATTTAATAAAATTGCGGAGTTTAACAAAAACCACCCTGTAACACTGCTTTCTTAAATAGGGTAGTATGACATACCACTGAATGTCCCTTCAGGACGTTCCATTTGAAAGATTGGTAACTTAACGGGTAACCTTAACATAGAATCAGAAAAATAAGCATTTACATGCACTGTAGAAATTTTTAATCTATTTTCGTATCCGAAACTACTTTCAGATATGTTTTTTAATAAATAATTTAAAAAAAGAGGTCTAGTATGCGTTAAGGCGTGTATGTAAGTACATTTGTATGAGAAAAATCATTGCTAGCGTTACTGCATTTATTTGTGCTCTTCTTACCTCTCTGAACTTTTTCCCTGTTAACTGTGATAAACGTCCTTAACTCAAATAATCAGACAATTAACGAATGGAAAAATGATAAAAGAACAAATGCTATAAAAATCAATGAATCTATTTGTGAAATATAAAAAATGACACATAAAGTATACCATTTCAAGAAGAAATCTTGGTTCTCATAGTAGGACCGCTTATAGCAAAGTTAGTAAAGAACTGAGTATGAACGCAGGAGACTTTGCGTCTAAGTCTTGAAAAAAGCTTTTTTTTTTTTACTTAAGAGAATTGGTTTCAAATCAAGTTTAATAAAATTTAAAATATGTGTTGAGCTGTGGCGGTGTTGTGCTCTGTAAAGAGGATCGACATGGAGTGGAATGGCATGAAAATATGGACAAAGGGGGACTTACATGAAAATTCCACTTTCGTCGCATGTCTTCTCAACGACAAAATTCTGAAATCGTTAAAGTACTCTAGCACATAACACACGTATAGAAATATACCTTAAAAAATGATATTTTAAGAAAAAATGCAGCCTCCGAGTCTGCAACTCAAGCCCTCTGAGTGATTGCTTGCAGCTTTACCACTGAGCTACAAAAAGTTTTAAGTATCTATGTAATCTTTGTCTATTTGTCATAGAGTTAAATTTATTTTTTCTGACTTTGCATACTATTTGCTAATAATTTGTATTTTCTTCATCATTATTTAAATTTCTTAAAAATAACGCTTAACTGTGATACAGCATTATTCTATTACATTCTTTATTGAATGTAAAAAGGTTATAATACAATACGTAAACTAAAAGTCTTATTTAAAAGCAAAAAAAAAAAATAATTTTGTGCTACAGTATTGCCAGATTATCGATAGAAAAAATTTTACACTTTAGTGTATAAGTATCCCGAGAAAAAATAAAATTATGACATCTTGTTTTCTTAATCAGGAATAGATCAGTCCCCGTTATTAATGTCTGATCACTCTTTTGTTCATTAAATTATTACCAGAAACTGCAAAAAAATGCACATTATATTAAATATCTAAAAGCAAGAGAGGGTCTTATTGTATATTTAAATTTCGAAAAAATACATGTAGAATTCAGAATAAAAGAAAGACATGATAAAAAAGTTTTTAAAAAAATGAAAAGTTTATGACGAAGGAAGCATGTCAATTAGATAATGATAACAGAAAGTTTAAGTATAAAGTAGAAGTATTAAAACAAACTAACTCTTTTGAAAAATCCCTATTTTTTGATACTAAATTGTAATGGAACACTTATCAGCGTAGTGAAAAGTCCCTGACAAGGGTACCTACATCCTCTAGAGATACAAAATAAACAACCATCAAAAATTTTTTAAAATCAATTCGTACAAAGAAAGCATACGCTGCGTTGTGACAATTCCACTGTAACAATCGAATGCCTACACACACTGTCCAAAACAAACGCAGATGTTATGAAAGGTGAATGAGCAGTTGAACTTAGTTTCTCACTGATATGTAAAGAACAAATCAATAGTCATACCATGCACTCGATTCCAGTTTAAAAAAATTTACACTCACATTTAAAAGGATGTGTTAGCATTGAGCTCGGATATAGTAATCTGATCGTTAGCAATAACCTCTAAAACTATTTCCTTACCAACGAAAATTTTTAGAATAAATACATTAAAGATAAAAAAATTTTATATTGCCAACCAGATATGACTCTTTTTAAAATAATACAGATAATCTTTGCCAATTCTTTTCATCTTCAAACTCGTCAACAGAAGCATCAAGAACATGTCAGATAGTATTATGTAAATCAACAATTATGTATTTTATAAGACTAGAATACACCAAACAATGGTTGTACTCTGCACAAAATACTACTACAATACAAGTTTGGTCCGAAAATTATCCGTCAACTACACTATCAACTGAAATTAAATTACAAAATACGGGAATACTAACTATATTTTCTGTATTCTTCAGCATATTTACTTTATTTTTCTTTTCTTTTGATCAACAGTAGTCGGTTTTGGAGCCATCTTGCGCTCTTCTAACTTAAGGAATATTGTATATTTGTAAAAATTCTGACTTAAAATTCACAAGTAGTGACCACAAGAACCTCTGGTATAGTATTTTTAATATGTATATAAACTCATTCAAAAGCGTAAAACTGGATTTTAATGTCATTTTAACCAAATTTGAAGCAAATTGTGACTTATCGCGGTTTTTCAGTCGTTTCGACGCTGAATAGTGGATTGAAATTTGATAAAAAAAAAAAACTATAACACGATCCTCTACGTATTTTTTCCTGTAGAATTGAATTACAAAGTTAAAATAATTTTATTTTTATTCTGTTTATTTTTAAGTTTCGAAGAATTCTCAAAAAACCTCAAAAATTAAGGTTTTTCTTCTCATAAATCTTAAAATCTCTTGTGGAAGGCTATTTTTTTATAGCAGATTTGGACTTAGCGTCCAAAAATACGCCAGAAAGAGTATATCTGGTCAAAAGTACTGACATCTTCTATTTTGTGGGCCTGTCTTATTTTTAAACCCCTTTCATCCAAAAAAAATTCACTACTTGAATGATGGCGTGGCGTAGCACAACACTTATAAAACAAAACAAATTTTCATCTGTTTTTAAATCATGAAAATAATTTTAGCATTTTAGCAACGTAGCATTTTTACGTCACAGCCCATGGAAAACGAGCATGTGTGGGAATAGTAAAAAATCTAAAACGTGGTGCTCGACGATCGAGTTTGTAGCTCTCGGCGGAGAACAATATTTTGATACAAGGAGATTTATTTTATTGGGCTGAAAAATATTGCAAGGATATGACAATTTTTGTCAGTAGTAAAACTGACTACAAAGAAACTGCCGAAATATTTAAACGTCGAATTTTAAACGCAAGAATGATACCAGGGACTTTGAATTATCACGCTTTTTTACCTACTGGTGACAATAAATTTATGCTAAAAAATACTTATGCAAGTAATAAATATACAATATTTCTAAAGTTAAAAGGGCGCAAGATGGCTCCGAAAACGACTTCTGTTGACCAAAAGAAAAGAAAACTAAGGTAAATACGCTGAAGAGTACAGAGAAATATAGTTAAATTTTATTTTTATTGAAGTCAACTTATTACTCCTTGACTGTTAATATTTAAATATTATGCTATTACTTACATATTTACTTATTACTAAATTTTTATCTATATTTATTAGCTGATATTTATATCATCAAAAAATAAATTAATAAAAGTTTCTTGCGGTGTGTGGCAGCGTTAGGAGCGGTGGCGGGCACGTAGCATCCACCCGTGACACGCGGTGACTTGCACCTATAAATTCATTGGTCCAATACATAAAATATTTAAAAAACCCTTTTTTTTTTTTGACTTTACTATAGTAAAATTGTCTTACCTTATAATCTAGATGGTTAAAAAAATTCTAAAAATTCTACATCATGATATTTGACGCATTTTTACCAACATTAGCATTTTTGTAGGTCATAGAGTAAAAATTCGTGAAAACTGATAGCATTATCAGAAAACTGAGAAAAAGTGCCTATGAATTGATGCTTTTGTGATTTTTAAAACATTTTCTCAGGCTTAAACGATGAGATAAGAAAGTCGTATTTTTTGCTCACGCGGCCGGTCTGCGATGGCGCTGGGGCAGTTGATAAAATTTTGCCCATGTATAAATAAAATACCAGTGTGAGGGTAAAAAAGCAATTGAAGTTCATGCGAGGAAAACAGAAATGGAGTGGTAAACAGTAAAGGGTCGTGCGCTACTAAACAGAAAGTTGGAACAGATTGTATAAGGGAGGAAATTAAGGAGAGGGCTTGGGCTGCAGGATGAGTGACTAAGTTTTGTTGTAACGAATTGTCCCTCATGCGGCTGTTCTCAGCCTAACACAAGATGATTTACTTCAATAATATCTATCAAAAGAACATACGTGTTATAAATGTCTTAGAGGGACATTCACTGGCATGTTTATACTACGCTATTAGAGAAAACGTTAGTACAGATTGGTTTGTGACGTATTTCCATGCTCTGAGACACTTTAGTGTCACGGCCAGAGCGATACCAAAACAACGCCCAAAGAAATTTATCTCCACTCGTCAATATCCACACGATCCTGAAGCACAAAACATATTCCCCCTGGTTACGACGATCACTACTTGGCTTTTTAACTCTATGTTCCCAGAGAAAGTCCTGCCAGGGTTGGTCCTGTTAAGAAGCAGGCCTTTCTCCTAGGGAAGAACGGTAGGCACTACCTATAAATTCTGCTGTCCGAAAAGCAGCATGCAAATAATAATACGAAAGATGAAACTCTTGAATTACAAAAAATTACTTTATTCGGTACAAACAGATACGCGAGCGTCCAGGCCCGGAGTTCTCAATGTGACCTGACGCTATCTACACGACAAGCACAAGCATACACACACACTCTCTCTTTCTCACAAGCTTTATCCGATTTCCTTTATCCGCGTCCCGCCTAGCTTTCTGTCAACTTACACCCGCAACACCCACGCAATTTCACACACTTGATTCTTACAACGACACTTCACTGCTATTATATCTCTCGAACAGCCTTCGACGCTGGGCTTGGTCTCCAGATCTCGGTGTTCACACACATACGGTTATCCTTGAGGGAGTTCTTATCCCACAGCAGATCTGGTCCAAGTTGTCCAGGAGGTGGTCTGGGGTACAGTTGAAATACGAGGGCAGAGCTGGCTGGCTGAATAAAACTCTGGCAGCCTTTCTCTTAATCTCTCGTTAACTCTTCTCTTCTCGTTTACCTTTCGTCTCGACCTTGTTTGCTTTAAGAAAATGCTAAACTCTTCTCTGATCTGTACTGCACTTGGAGTCAAGCTTGAATGATCCATGAGTCCTACCAATTAGTGCACTTTCATGCATCTTCGCTCAACATTAATGTACCTGTTCACACACACATGCAGACTTGTATGCAGCACAGTTTACAGTACACATGTCAATACATTTGGCGTCGTTACAATAATTGTGACAATTAAAAAAGGCTTACTATTCTATTGCATAAGTGTCTTCGTGTAATCTAGTAATAATGCTCAAACATTCCTGCAACTTTTCTGTCCCCTTTTTTCTTCAAGGCTGTTCACCTCTCCAATAATTTCCACATGAAGCAAATGAGAGAAAGACTCGAGCTGTTATCAGTTCTTGACAAATTGTCATATACCTCCATTGGTTTTTAAATTGTATTTTGGGTATCAAATATGGACTAGGAATAAATGTGGAAGTGTATGTCATAGATTTGAACCTGACGTTACAGATGTAATCAGCGTAGGCAGTAGAAGGTTGTTCTGAAAACATTGGAAGATTCAATGGATACGCAGTCTTGTACTGGCCAGCCTACATAAAATTTTTATCATATTGTGCCGTTTAATAGTGCTTGTGAACATCAGCTAAATAAATATTAGTTGAAAACATACCCAATCAACGAAGGTACACTCATTTTCGCTATAATTGGACCACCTTTGTTAACAATATTGTTTCATAGAAAGTACTTTTATACTCATAATTATATTATTTGCCACTTAATTTTATAAAAAAGTAACCTCACACTTGGGTACCCAAGCACCTTTTGTCTACTGGTTTGTCATTTTAATGGTCTTTTTAGCCCATTTTACACCACTAAAAAATGTATACTTCAGACACATTTGTTATGACACATGTCCCATGACTTATCCTGACAGTACTGGAAAAACAATCTCGTCCAGTTCCGATGCACGAAAACTAGAAAAAGAGTCACTTTTACTCTTAAAGGGTACGGTAGTGACATTTCGAGCTTTTGAGTACCATTGTCTCGAAGACCTAACGTAAACAGTTTTCTTTTTACAAATCATCTGATTCCAATGAATGATACAAGAAAAGAAATTTTTCTTACTTGTATGAGTTACAGAGTGCTGGAGCCAGGGGGGGACGTAAGTGACCAAATTTTTGTACACATGAAAATGGAAAACTAAAATGTATAATAATTAAAGAGATTGGAACTGTTGACAGCTATGGCTTTTTTATTTGTCTTGTTATAATATGATACTAAAAATGTGACAATTAGAAGTTGTTACAAAATGTAACAGTGTGGTTTTCAAGTGATTTTCACTATAACCGACGTTTTTGTTAGAACCGTGGGACATTTAGAACTTGATAATAACGCTTGCGTATACATCCAAATTAAATGTAATTATGCTATAAATATAGTATATAACACCTGTACTTAAAAATTTACATGCGAGGACATGGCAGAAAAGCTTATTTTCTTGCCAAGTAAGAACTTATAGGTGCGAAAATGAGATTGGGGTAGGATATGGAAGTGATATTTTGACTGAATTTTCTTAATTATCTTTTCGTAAAGAAAATATATCAACTAAAAAGTTTTTCCAACAATATTTAACACTTTTAACATAACTTAAAGCAATTTAAACATTTAATTTTAGTTTCTTGTAGTGGCATAAGCTCTGGACGCATAATTGGTCTCTTACTGCAGAATCACGTCCATATATATAGGTAGAGAAAAAAGCATGCAATGTAATTATTACCTAGCGCACTTATGTATTCCTAACCATTTGATACCCATACTGCTTTATAAAGAAAGCAGGAGTAGAAAATAATAGATCAATCATATTTCCAACAATAAAAAAAGAGAGAAAAAAGAATAAAACGTATTAACATCTTAATCAATATTGTATTAAATAACTTGTCCGATTAATTCATGTGAGTCGTTGATTAATGTGCAGTTGCTAAGGGGGAACAATCTACGAAGTGATGTGTTACATCCTGAATGGATACAGACAAATCATATTATAAGTAGAAACGCAATTTATTCGTCAAATTTATACAAGATATACTGTGTATATACAAAATCTCATATGATAAAAAAAGCTTATACGTCATTTAAATGCATGTGTGCGTTTAGCTGTAAGGTGAGTATTTTATAATATTCTAATATTTAATACGTTCAGCCACGTTGCAGAAGTGCATGCATGTATTAAAATTATACCTTACACGTGTAAATTCACAAATAATATTGTATGTACGAATGAATAGTGCACTTGCGCATTAATTGTCCATTTTGAATAAGGTATACTTATTTAGAAATTGTAATAAACAAATTATTTCATATACATACAAACTTTTTCATTTATAATAAAAATTGATTGTACAATTCTTAAAAGAATCCATTGCAAAATTCGTTAATTTATTCGTCACACGTCAGCTTGTACTTGGTGTTTTTTTTATTGCTGATGTAAGCTTTCATCATTACTGATCCAAAAATTCTAATCACACTTCTCAGGAGAAGATAATTGGTTCAGTTGCATTTTTATTTCATTATGCATGAAATCATAACATGAAAAATCATCGTGCAAGTGTACTACTTCGCTGTCAACGTAGTCCGCAAATATATTGCTCATTAGTTGACTTATAAGCACGGGCCTTTTTTACTTACTCTGACGCTATAAAAATGCACCATTAAGAGAAAAAAGTGCTCTCATTACGTTTATCACCCATCTTCTGAGGTTTTAGTGATATTTAGACTCCAACGATTCACAAGTAACTTGTACATGTAAGGCATGATGGATTGCCTGAGGCAACTCGGGTGCATTTCAAAAACATTTTTAGTATCGGACTACGTTAAGGAGCAAGGGATAAGAAAGAAGGCCCTCCGTAAGTAGTTCCAGCGATAGTGGAGAAAGCAGAAAATGGAGCTTCTTTTCAGCTCCAAACTCATTTGTGTAGTTTAAGGGAATACTAAAAAATACTGCACGAAACATTGGGGAACTCTCAAGTAGAATTAACAACAATCAGTGAAAGATGTAAGTTATTTATTAGTAATATAATCAATACTGAACCTTGTTAGAGTAACCCGAACGAATTGTAATCAAGAAAATTTAATTAGAATTAGAAAAGTTATTTTCAATTGTTTAAATAAAATAATACATTAACTAAAACCAGCTATAGTGTCTAAGTAAGAATTTTCAACTAACTATAAAAAAAAGAATCGAGCTCATAAGCTGAATGCTAAGAGACCTACGAATGGTACTAAATCAAAATGATTAAGACCATGCTGAATATAAGTCCCGTCATGACGACTATATGGTTTTCTGTAATATTTATTAAAAACAAGTTTCTTATAATAACTATAAGGTAATTTATTTAATGAGCTTTATGCTGTATTTCTCTTACAGTTTAAAATTTTTTTAGAACTTTTCGATGAAATATGAAAAATACAGTTTCCAGAAACGTTGTGAAGCTTTTATAATTTTCCGAAATTATTAATCTTTTTTTAGTTGACAACAAAGCTGTTATGAAAGTCTGCTTTTTTTACTGTGTTCGTAAATCTTACTTTTTCTGTATATTAAAACCTTATTACTACTTATTTTCTTATTTGACTTTTTTCTGTCCTCTGTCCTCGTTTCGTTAGATTAGTTTATCATGCCTCCCTTTATATTCTCTTGTAAATTTACTGTTTTACTGTCTATATTGTTAAAATGCGTATTTTATTTTTTTACTGTCTGTGGTATCTTTTTAAGTTTTTCTGGGTCTGATTAAAGCTATTAATTTAAAAATACTTCCCTAGCTTTAATCTCCTCTGCTATTCATCCTAAACTTTTTTTTGCTTTTATTACTCTGACTCTCGCTTTTTTATAATTCAGTTTTTGTCTATTTAAAGCATCATTAGACTTTTTTAGTTTTCCTAAAGCTGCCTACACCACTTTTCTTTATTTTTTAATTCCTTAAAGCCTTTCTACATCTTCTGAAATGTTTCTAATTATGTGCAGAGCTTACGTGCATCATTCACGAGTACTTACATGAGTTTTTGTACATATTTCCTCTCTGTTTTGAGGAGTTGCTTTTTTTTAATTTGGATAATCAATCTTTTTCCTAGCTATCTATTATAGTCCTAATAGAGCACTGCTTGTCTGTCTATCTTCCAAGACTGCCCAATTAAAATAATTGATTTCTGTTAAAAGGTGATGTAAATAAGTCTTTTATTTTATACTTAACGTTTGTATCAAGTGCCTCATAAATTTGAATACCAGGTCAAGCACCTAGCTATCCCTCTACCGTATGAACATTAGTTCTTCTTCTTAATCTCCTTTGGTGTCTCTAGTTCTTACAGTTCTATTTTACTTTTTGCACAGTACCAAAAATCTAATCACTTTCCTGTTTAATAATTTATAACATCACTTTCTAGACTTAATCACTCCATCTGAATAAATTCTCTATTCATCTACCTACGCACTCAAATCCATCGCTATAACTATCTGCTATTCTTCCTAATTGCATCTTTGGTAATCTATTTTTTTTTCTTTTTGACAAAATCTATTCTCATATTTTGACTAGACTTGTTTAGGGTATGGTCTTAAGCGTTTTATTTAAGTGTCATTCGTGAGTCTCTTAGGACTTAGCTCGTGAGCTTTATTTGTTCTTTTTAAGTAAATAATAATCTTTATTCTAATAATATGGGTAATTTTAATTAATATGTTTCCTTATTAAAGTGATTGAATAATGATTTGTTCTTTTTAATAGAATTAACTTGGGTCACTTTAACAAAGTTTGACGTTAATTATATTACTGATAAATAACTTACATCTACGACTGATTGCTGTTACTGCTGCTTTAGAGTTCCCTAGTGCTTCGTGTTGTAACCTTTAGTGTTTCCTTAAACTACACGAATGAGTTTGGTCAGTAGGATGTTGCAATTTCTGCTTTCTCTGCTATTGCTAGAACCACTTTTGGCGGACCTCCTTTGCTGTACCTATCTCCTTAGCGTAGTCTGATACTATTGATGTTCTCGACACGCACTCGAGTTGCCTCAGCCAACATGTTATGCCTTACGTGTATAAGGTACTTACGAGTTGCGAGAGTCAAGAGTTGACTAAAACCTTAGAAGACAGATGACAGACGTAAAGAGAGTAGAACAGTAGGCTTGCCCGATGATATTATATGTTATGATTTCATATGTAAAAAAAAATTAATACAACAGTACCAATCGCATTTTTCTGTCAAGTGCGATTGAGTTTTTTTGGTCAGTGATCACGAAAGCTCGCATCAGCAATGTAAGAACGCCAAATACAAGTTGAATTGTGACAGTAGGTTTACAAATTTTGAAATTCATACTTCTGGAAATATTACAATCAATTCTGAATATGACGAAATAGCACTCTAGTGTTAATTACAAATTTTATAAACAGTGTTAGTAGAATTGAACAATTCATACGCAAGTTAATTATTCATTTATACATACAATACGATTTATTCATTCATACATATAAGACGATTTTAATACGTACGTGCATTCTTTCAAAGAGGCTGGCTGTACCGTATGTCAGCATATATTAAACGTTTACCTTCAAGCTATTACACACACGAATATAAATGACATACGGGCTCCACTTGTCATATGAGCTTGCTTTATATTCACAATACATCTTATATGAATTTGACTATGTTTTTTTTAATTCCTCCCAAAATCTTTTCTTTTAATCCTCCTCTTCCATTTTATCTTCTTTCTGTCATGCCTTCGAGTCTTTTTTTTATTGTTATCTCTTCTACTTTCTTGTCTAAGTTGTCTTTACCCAAGTTTCTTGTCGTATGGAGAGTTTTTGTTTTACTCATTCCTTACTATACCCCTTATATTTCATTACACTAGTCCATTTCATGTGAATTCCTTCTTCCTGTTTTTATCCCTATAATATTTATATTTATATGTTTTGTTGTTGTTCGAGCCCTTCTTTTCCTCGTTTTACTTGTACCAGACACTCTGCATTTTTAATAATAAGTAACGTACTTTGTGTTTGTATGTATTTCTACTTTTTTATTAAGCTAATGTTATATTTGTCTCCTGTTTTTTTTTTGCATAGTGATCGTATACTTGAATTTTGAATCCCTTATGTATGTTAATATTTCTTGCTTTTTTCGTTTTTTCCCTACTTTTTCACCATTATCACTTAAAGTAATTTAATAACTTCTTAGTTGATCTTTTAGTTAAAACGTCTTGTGTCTGTTTTTTATTTCAAAGTTTTCTCCGTAAGATCAACTAAAAAATTTGTCAATTACATTATGTGGAGGGTGAGAGACATTATAACTATCCATCGCTTAAATATTGCACTTTTTTCTATTATCTAAAAAATGCACTAAATAACTTCTTGTATTATTAATCGATATTTCTTGCTTATTAAAATAATAACATCTATTACTGCTAAATGTTACATCTTACTTCAATTCTTTTTAACAGCCCTTCCTTCCTTGATATCTACTTATTCTAAACTGTTCCTGTATTTAAATCTCTTCATACAACTAGTTTTAATCCTAATTTAGCAATAATGAGTTTTTCTACTTTCTGTAAATTATTTACTTTTATCAGTTTTCTTTCTGGTAAATTAAGTAAACCTTGTTTATCTTTTGGCTTAGAACTTTACTTAGAATCGTCCTAGCTATTCTAAGCTCCTTGTTCAGAGCCTCCCTGACTTGATACTTTTTCTTCGAACAAGTTTCTTATTTACTTATTCTTATTAGATATTCTTAGCGCTTCTTCTTCCCTGCCATTGTCTTATTTACCTTTAAGTTACTGCTCTCTTTTTGATTCTCCATTGTTGATAACCACCACTTCTCACTCTTAGTTCTCTCCTGTATTTGTGAATGTATCCTTAACAACTGACATCTATTGATGGCTAATTATGTTGATCTGATAATTTTTTGTAGATTCTGGCTCTTAGTTGTACATAACCACTTTCATTCTTATCATTCTATTATTTTTACCTTTCTCTATCACACTTCTTTGTATCCTTTCTTTTATCGATACTTTCTCATGTCTGTTTTTCTTTATACGTTTTATTTATTATATGCATTGAGAGCTCGAATTACAAATAATTTACATTTAAAAAAGCATATGAATGGCAATGCTTATTTATTTAGGTTGAAAGTAAAAGATTGACATCTCTTTTAATTGATTACTAATCTAAGATGCTTGGTTGTTTGCTCGTATGAACAAAATCACTCTACATACAAACAACTTTGTACCTGTTCGATGAGTTTTTGTTTCTTCTGGAAAGGACGTAATTCTCATCGATGAAGCATCTCCTATAGTGTGTTATAAAGTTTAAATTGAAATAGTAGTTTTGCTACGAGTTTGAAAAGTCTCTGTTTGCGAACCGAGAGGTTTGCGGCCCGAGCCGAAGGCGAGGGACGTAACGAGGTTCGTAAAGGAGACTTTTCGAACGAGTTCCGGAAAACTGCTTTTTCGCCGGAGGAAGTACCAGCCTCCCAAAATCACCCGAGGGCGGAAAAACATTTTTTTTTGTAATGCTAAAAAAAAAAACATGTAGAGTTGGTTTAGAGATAAGTGAGGGAATTACAGAATATTTTAATTTTATTAAAAATAATTCATCTTGAAAAAGGTAAAGATGGATGACAAAAAAATTACTTACATTGATTGAAGGTATATTATTTAAAAATCAAAGAATGGATACCCAATGGGACAACAGTAAAGCTTACAAGTAGAATAAAAGTATGTGAGGGAAGCTAAGGTAAAGTGTGAGAAGTAAAGGGACACTAGCCTAAATAAAATTAGGCTCAAAATTACATTACGTCAAGCATTTATTGTGGGGTAGTTAAGGGTGGCTGAGAAAAAAAATAGGTAGTACGGGTAAACTTTCAATTCATTTTTATCTATACAACTATGAAGGACAAAAATATACGTCCACATCTTTGTATTATATAATTATTTGTGTAGTGCATTCCACATCCCCCCTTCCCATCCGTGCCCTATGCACAGACCACCTCCAACTACTACACGATTTATCTAGATCATACATGACTTCTAAGTTTGACGTTAATTATATTACTGATAAATAACTTACATCTACGACTGATTGCTGTTACTGCTGCTTTAGAGTTCCCTAGTGCTTCGTGTTGTAACCTTTAGTGTTTCCTTAAACTACACGAATGAGTTTGGTCAGTAGGATGTTGCAATTTCTGCTTTNCCCCCCCCCCCACGTGCCCTATGCACAGACCACCTCCAACTACTACACGATTTATCTAGATCATACATGACTTCTCATAGATTCCTGTTTCCCCCCAGATGACTTCTCGTAAATCTTACTGACTCTTTATTGACTCCTACAAATTCTGACACACTTATAAGGCAAATACATACACATTGTATCAAGTTTTACATAACATAATATTTTACATTGTATCACACAATAAAAAATAATTTTATAGATTCTAAGGTTTTTTCAGTTTATTATTATAAAAACTTGTACTTCCATCATGTTATACTAATGAGCTTATGTCTGAAAAATCTGATTTTGTATTCTTGTACCAATCATCTTGGTTTATTGATTTTTTGTTGAGCCTACCATTAAATTAAGCAGATGATGAAAGACAAAAGTCTTTGGTTGCTGGCTTCACAATGTCTTATGCTTTTGTACTTAAATCATCATACAAATTTTCCATAACTACAGTAGCAACAGCAGTATGATTGTGTTTTTTAAGTAATTAATTTTCACTCATATTGCTTCTAGACTGCAAAATGTTATTATAAACTAACCAGGATCCATTATTTAACTCTACAAACGAGTCTTCTAACTGAAATTTCTTTGTTTTTAAAAATTTTTTGTAACTGAAGTTCTCAATATCTCAGCTTTTAACAAAAGATGATTGGTTGGACTGTTATTTATTTAACTCTATCAAAAAAACCAGATTGAATACCAAACGTTTTACTCTGGTGTATCCATCCGTTTAAGTAAAAGAATCAGATCATAATAATCACTGCATATTGTAGCTGTTTTAAGCCCTCATGACACACCGATTGTGCTCAACCACAATTATTTTGTTTTTCTGTTACTGGAAAACCTATTTTTTTTATGTTAAGCTATCCAGAGCTTTTTACAAACTAAGTAAGTTTTCGTCGTACTAAAAATTATTTAGTAAGCTAATTGATAACCCTACACTGAATAACTCAGCTGTACATATAGCTGTGCATTAGGTTATTTTGCTGTCTGCTCCTAGATTTCTTTCCTGGAATACTTTCTCTTTTTTTCAACTTCAAGTCAACAAATTAACAGGTATGGTAGTATGTGAGACAAGGAAGTTTTGACTTAAACTTCACATCATGTCCATTTATTTGTGCATTGTCTAGTCAGTAGCCTTCCACTGCTCATTAAAAGTGATTTCTTACTACATGTTGGACACATTTGATAATCTCATTGCATAGTAAAAAGCAAAAACATGTATAGAGCATAAAATGGTGCAAACTGGAAAAAACAAGTTGAAGGAGAAATGATGCGTAAATACATGCATATCGTAAGACCCAAAATTCTTCCTTTTTTCTATTATATCTACAAATAAATAGTTGGACTGTCTACTGATCCAACAGTCTGTAAAAAGTGTAAGACTGCAGTCAACAACCTTCAATTTAAATAAAACGCATAGTTAAATGATTGGTAATAATTATTCAACTTAATTTGATAGCAGAGCATCGTTGCGGTCTCTAGCTCTTCGTTTTTTCATTCTTTGTTCCTCAAAAAACAAATACGACCATTTAATAAAACATATAAATAAATGACGTGGAATTCCTCTTGTAGCGTGTTATGCGTAGACGCGTAAATGCTGTGCATTTGCGGATAATCATAGTATATGTTGTATTTTGTGAAAATTTAAGGAATAAAAAATGTATTACATAAATAAATTAACAAAAAAATAACCCAGAAAACAGTTTCACTGTCATCCAAATAGAGAAAAAAGATAAAATAAAATCATACATTAAATAATAGTAATGAAATAAAAACTAGTAACCTCTTATACCTTACATACAGACATACACCTTAACATTTGATCTGCTAACTAAAGCTGTCCATCGACTTCTACCTTGGATCTGCACATCAAAGCGATTTGTTAGCTTAGTCAATCTTTAATAGTAGGCATTCTTAATTCTGGATCTGCTTGTTAGAGCAATCTTCTCCTAGATTAAAAAAATACAACAATACAATGAGCGCCTAAAAAAATGTATTTATAAAAATTTGGTTTAAAAGTAACACCCGTGAATAAACTTTTAAACTTGGACGGGTTACAAAAAAAACAACAGCAGTGGCAAAAAAATTTACTTACAAAAAATCTTAGCTGAAAAAATTTTTGTAGAAAAAAATAAGATGCTATTAATAACTCATTATAATATTACTACGATTCTCATTAGCCAAATACTTATTTATTTAATAATTAACTGCTTTTCTTGCTCTTTATGACTAATACTGCATTCTCAATGAAATACAATTTTTGAAAAAATGAAGTAAAAATGTGTTAACAAAGTATGTAGGGTAACTTAATTTACATTAGATTTTTCTGTAACATTATATTGCAAGTGACACTTAAAAACACAATTTTTGAATTACCAACTAACGACTTTAGGGTCTTATAGCCTGATATCTTAATAAGTCACAACCGCTCGAAATCGTAAGCAAGGCAAAAAGTAAAGGAGTTCGTCCACGAAAGTGACTTATCAAACAAATATTCTTAAATCTAAAGTTCCATGCCCTTGTTGTAATTCTAATGAAAGTATTCGTACTTGTTTAACATTTAAGTCAACTATAAAGCAAAATAAAATAAATTTTTAGTTAAAAGCTACCTCTGCCTTAACTATTTAGGTTTTCACGCCACTAAAATCTGTAAAGGTACAAGCACTTGCAATTTATGCCACTAAAAGCATCACATACTGCTACACCCCGGTCAAAAGGATAAGTTGGTTGATAATCATACTCCTAGCGAAGGGTACACTTGCTTTTCAAGTTGTTTTGACTATTAAGTTTTTATAAATAATAAGTCAGTACTATTAGCAACCACAAAAATATAAATAGTGGCTCCGTCATGAGTCAGAACGAAAAATTTTTGTTAGAGCAATTGTAAATTCGTGCACCCAATCGTCATTAGCTTGTAAACCACTCGCTCAATTATTGAATTTACCATAAAGAGTTAACGTCAAATTCTCAAGTACTAAAGTGTTTGCTGTAGCTAAGAGATAAGTAAGTGACCAGATAAAGCCCCACTCCTGCTATGATTTTCAACATAAGGTTAAAGATATTTTGGTTGACAAGGTTTCATCTGATTGACCGTCATCATCTTATTAAGCTTTAAATTTTTAGCATCTTAAGGACTCATAGCTTGCTGATCCTAAATTTTTACTTGAAAATTCAGTTAAATTATTATTTAATTCTGCAGCATATGCCCGAATCATCGAGGGCTCTATGCAAAGAAGCAACTTAACGGGGCCTATTGATTTTAAATCTACGTTCAGCTGGCTTCTGTTCAGTTCTTCGTACAATAAATCGTACGTGGAAGTAAGTCATCCACAGTCTCTTAACTTCAGTAGTAGAAAATCTACTTTATTATAATAATTGCAAAAATTTTGGGAAACTGAATAGTTGCCACCTGAGCCTACTCCACTCCAGCTTTGCATTCAAATGTTGAGTATCGGATTCGTACGGTCTGAACCATTTCAGACAATTCAGATATCTGATTTGGGAGTATGCTATAATAGCATTCTTATAGACAAACATAAGAGTCTCTTTGAAACATAGTCTATGATGGATAAGCAATAAACAGTTTGCCATAACTGATTAAAAATACTTCATATATTTATCGCTTACTTTCGCAGCTTAATAATCATGATAAATGAATTTCTAAGCTATTGTGACATGTCTTATACTTTACATTTATTGCTTCAAAGCACGACGTTCCATTTTTTAATTATAAAAAGAAAAAGCTGAGTGATCTCAAACTATCGATCGGTATACCTGATTCTGCAATCGCATGACATATAACTTACTTTTTTTGAAACAAGCTACCGTCGCACAACTTGACCAATGCATGCAACCTCAAACAATCATAAAAAACGCGCATCTTACAAAATCAAGTTACATAAATACACTAAGTAATGTGATTAATCAACAACTAAAACATTCTTTACTGCAGATGTACACAAGAAATATCATACACAACTTCAACAGCAACTTGTACTTAATATCGAATCCGAGAGATCAGCAGTTTTAACCATCGAATACTGTGAAATTATTGCACCACAACTGCGTTCGTGTCAGTCGAGGGTTACTAGATTAGGCTCTGATAGGTCGTCTGGATCCCCAACTTGATGTGTTCTTCTAAATTGCAAGAGTATAAAAACTCCTCGCACTAAACAAAATTCGCCTTTTTTCTTTCATCAAGTCCTCCAAAGTAACTATAGAAGTTAGAGAGTGAGTTTTATTGCGTCCTTTAAACGGACTTAAAACTTAGTTTGGTGACTAAGCTGTGTGAGAAAAGCTCGAGCAAATGAGTTCTGACGTTAAAATCAGTTGCCTAATTAGTGTCATCGCCACGAGTACTCTCATGTAGGATTTGGATCATCGTTGCGGTCAACCTTGTAAGATCTCGTGACTGCGTGCTTGCAAGCAGTAGCTAATTAACGATCATAGAAGTAAGTTGAATTAAGAAAATTATAAATTGTATAAACATTGTGAATTCAAATCTGAAACGTTTTAATTAATATTATTTGTAAAATCAAGTAGTTCCAGTTATTCTAAATTTATTAAATCATCAGATAAGACAGTACTTGGTTGTTGATTAAATTTACTTACTGAATTCAAATACATTCCAATTACTGAACTATTTTAATGATTCTAAGATTTAAAATTCTAATTGATTGACACGTAATTCTTACTTTGATGAATAAATTGTATATCAAGGAACATTTCAATAAGTAACGTATGACAAGACTTTTACAAGGACGTGAGATAAAAAGACGAATAAGTCACGCTACTACGGTATGACATAAGTCATAAAATCTCACAGAAAGTCAAAGCTAGCTCAGCGTACACCACTCCATATATATCGCTCGGCGAAATCTAACACCACAACGCCGATTCAACAATTTCAAAGAAAAGTATACCGTAAGTAAAAGTAAATAAGGCCCTTGGGCCAATGGCTGGTTCCTGACGAACCAAAATTTAATTTATTTGTTTGTTGAACGTATCTACTAGTTTTACCCTTCCCTTATACAAGTTCAAACACAACAAATTGCCATTCTTTGTGGGGAATTAAGCCTTATGTTTTTCTTAGACTATGCTTTCAACAAATCAAAATTTCTATTTTTATTTGTTTCTCTAAATTTCTTTATTGTCTTTGTTTATCTCTTTTTAGAATTATTTTTATATAATGGGATAAACACTTTATGATATAAGCAAGGTAGCAGATGTAGCTACAAGGGTACAGTTACTCGAACAATATCATAGAGCTTATTATTACAAGCCTCACGACACAAAAATTTTTCCAACTACGATCAATTCAGACGGAAGAATAGTATCACACTCAGTTTTTCAATAATGAAAAAATGACTCCACTGATCAAACTGTAAAATTGTTGCAAAAATCGAATGAAACGCAGTTTTATCAGCCTTTAAGCGATTCGTGGAAAAATCATCAACATTTTGGCCCGATACAAGCACTACAACACCAAAACCAATTATAAACATATTTTAATTTGTCCTTTTACACAAGCTTACTGCAGTGTGTATTTATTAAGTCGTCTACTTCTTTAATGGGAAATTACACCTGCACTTGCAAAAACGTTCAGATATCACTTAAATCACGAAATGACACAAGCTTTTGCTCAAGGTCGCACTCCTTCAATAATCAGCAAAATTTCAGACCCAGCTCCCCTAAACCAGGCCATTCTTCTGAATCAGCGTCCACTGACGAACCAATGTGTGCAATCGCCCGAGTGTCCTTCGCAAAAAACATTGGCAATGCACTGACAGTAAGACTTACAATTTCACAATTAAATGAAAGTGAAGATACTTTTATCCTAGATACAAGAGCTGACAACAATGCTACAAAAATATCTTCATTGCTACTAAATGTTCTCTTCAGTCAATAGCTTACCGTTGCTTTAAGGATCCGGCGGGGGTGGTGGTTCAGGTGGGAGCCTTATGCGCTTTTCATTGGACTCCTACAAGTCAATCCTCATTCCCGGCCTTCCCTCTACATCTTGCATTTTCATGCTAATCATTACTAGAGCCTGTAATTCATCAGACATTCCCTCTAATAAATCATGTATGCTCGGCTCTCCTTGTTTATTTGACTTGATTAGATTCCTTACATATTCTTTTTCTTCATGGTTACCACTAGCTGAATCTACGAGTTGCATTATCTTATCTACCCGTTCTCGCTTCTCTAACTCCTCTTCGTCTTTTGTAAAATTTTCTGTTTTTTCTTCATCACTTCCCAATTCTTCGTTAAATGACCTTATAACCGCTTCCCCCAAGCTTTCCACATTGTCCCCATTAATTTCTGAGTGCTTCCGATAAACTTCTTCGTAACTTAGCAGCTCTACTCCCAGAACAGGCACGTATTTTATTTCGTTAATCGTATTAATGCACTCTGCGACTATTTTACTATTAACATTCCTGGCTATAAAGTTCCCGAACAATATTCCTTCCTCCATTTCTTGAAGGGATACCCAGCCATTTTATAAATTATTTTTGCTTTTTCTTATTCGTGCATACACTATTTGCCTCGATCTTGCAGGTATTTTAAAACACTTCAGCCTTACCAGTGGCTACGCTATCCAATTTAATCGTATTCTCGGCGGTGCTTATCTGGCCCCAGTATCGCTTAAAAATATCCCACCCTATGATTCCTTCCATGTCAATTGGGAAGTCCTGGGGGACTACATGTAATGGGCACTCTAATCCGTGCAACTATGCCTGTACTGTGCCCAACGTTTTGCGTGCTCCGTGAGTCATGCCGATCATAGGTACTCGATACCTACTGTCTATTAGCATGTCTGTGCTTAGAAAATTAACCTTTACAATCGAAATCTCTGTGCCTGTACCCGCATAAAAAAACGCCTTTCCATTCTTTAACTGTGGTCCCTATAACTGGACCGATGGTGGCATATGCCCTGTTCTCGCGAAATTTATAGTTATCTTGGGAAGCTGCTCTATTTTTTCGTTGCGCTCTGAGAGCTTGGGTTCATAATTATCTACATGTGTGTCCGACGTCTTTGTCCGATTACTTTTTTTGCGGGTTCTCCTGCCTTTTCTTGTGCGTTTACCAATCCGTTGTATCGGAGTGTCATCTTGCTCTGCCGTATTACTTTCTATTTTTTCTTGCACTGTGTAAGTACTTGGACTGCTGTTGTGCATCTTCTTCTCTACTATCTCTTTCTCCGCCTTTTTCGGCCTCTCTCTCACACATTCTTTCTCACTGGACACACTTTTTTCTATCTCTTTCTCTAGTTGATGCTCGACGCTTGGGGACCACGCCGAACATCTTGCGAGTTTAAAGCTACGGTAGGGTTTCTCCTGTTATCCGGAGTGCATGCCCCGCTTTTTCACTGTTGTAGGCCCCTCTCCTGTGGCAGCCCGTACCTAACTAGATCCCTATTATAGCCATCCCTGCTATCCTGATTTCTGTACCCGTTACCATAGCGGTTGAATGTGCACCTGTTCTAATTATTGTACGCGTCACCGTTGCCACGGTTGTCGTAATTATTATAACCTCTGGAGTTGTTATCATTACATCTGTAATTGTGATTGTTGTTACTATTGTCTGGCTCCATTGGGCCATTGTTATAACCCCTGTCGTAACTATTATAATTATTATTATTATAGTTATCATTCCTACCCCTGTAGCTATAAGCATTCCTGTCAGTATGAGTATTATTTACGGGTTGGTTACGCCTCTCGTTACGCTGTCTCTCCTCTTCCTCCCTGTCTTGCTTGCGCAAGCGGCAGTCTCTCGCATAGTGTCCCGGTTTTTGATAATAATTACAATTTCCTCTCAGTTCCCTTCCGTTTTCTTTCGAAGCTTTTCTATCACTTATCACCACTAGTAGCTTTCGGCATTCCTCAACTGAATGCCCAATTCGGCCATCGCAGTATATACAGCGTTTTTCTTTTACTGCTGCTGTTCCTTGTACTCCCTTAGTGTTTTCTGCTGTTTTTTCTTCTTTTATTGCTAGGTTTACAAGTGGTCCCCACTCTGTTGTTGTCTTATTGCATGTGGGCATTGTGCTTACAGGTATTGCATGCCGTAAACTAAGGCCACTTTCAATTTTCAACGCCTGTATTATTGCTTCCCCTAGAGATTCCGGGTTAGACCTTGCCATCCTCCAACTGAAAGATGGAAGTTATCCGTAAATAAACTGTTTTACCGACTCGGATTCTAGGTTTGCCTTCATCGCCTGTTTTTAAATTGGGGAAAAGTATGGGTTTGAATCGTACAACATTGTTCATCTATTGTATAATTGTTGTACTCGTCCCCCGTAGTCATCCATTGCTTCACTATCTTGCTGGGTTATTATTTTCAACTTTGCCATGAGCAAGTCTACATTATTAATACTGCAGTATCTGTTTGAGAGCTCTTTGATGAACTCTTCAACTGTAGTAAGCTGCGTCAGTCTTGGGGCAGAATGTTCCGCTGCTTTCCCTTTTAGTCTGTTTGCGAGAGTGCCCAAAAAAAATAGTTCGTTTTCACCGTAACATTACTTTACTTTTTATTTTTATGATTAGTTTCTAAGATGTTAAGCATTCTTAGAATTCCTACAGGAATTTTCCAAGAAATTTTGTATGAATTTTAGTATCTGATTTTTTAACATCTTAGAAGACGCTTAATGTATGCTTTTATACAATTAGGACTCTTTGTTAAATATCTAAAAAATGTTTCAAAAAAAAATTCTTTGTGTGAAGATGAAATGTTATTTTTTTTAAATTATTGTAGCTCTTAAATGTGAATTAACAGATTATGTTATTATGTAATAAAAATGATTATCGTTTTCTCTTTTTGCTTCTTTAATTTTTGAAAATAATTTGGATTACGCAGATGAATATCTTTTTTTTATAAGTAAATTTGCAAGTATTTTTATTCAAATGATAACTTGAAAGTTTCTGTTATGATTTTAATATTTTTTTATGGTTTTCTTTAATACAAAATACTTTTTTTTTATGTGATCGTAATACAGATCATTTGCTTACTTTTTTTAAAGTCATTAACAATTTGTTCCAAACAATTTATTTCGCCTTTTGCTTATTTTTCTATTCAATTTCATAACAATAAACTTTCAATATTGGTCAAAACAAAAGATATTGAGAAAGTTATGTGACTTCGGGTTGAACTATTAAAGCAATAATAGTCTAGTTTATTGATAAATTTTTTTAACCTTCAAAAATAAAACAATAAATCAATGTGTTAAATAATTAGGTTTCTCTTTAGCAACCGAAACATTTATTAAATAAATCTTACAATTTTATTAATCTAAAACAAAATTAAATACTTAGTTGTTATTTTAATTCTATTTATAAAAACAAACATTGTTTTAAGAAATAATACTTTATCAGTGCTATAATTTTTAAGCTTTTTTTTCTCTAAGACAAGGAAGTTAAAAGATTAACTTAATTTTTAATGATAATAGTATTTTCTTTTCGTCCCAAATTTTTAATAGATAAATTTTTTGAATTTAATTGATCTAACAGAGCCGAAAAAAGCTTGATGTTAAGTAAAAACGAAAAAAAATATTCCATCTTGGTGCCGATCGAACACACAGCCTCCTGTTTACTAGACAGTTGATTTACCACTTAAGCTACTGAGGAGCCATACATTTAATCAAAATTTAATTTCTTACTTACCTACAAGTATAAGAATCATTTACTCATATATTTCTTAAAAATCGAGCTGGAGGTAAAAGCAGCTCACATTAGGAGCGAAAACTTGTCCAAATTTACGGTGCAAGTGGATATACGGCTTATCGAAAGCTTAAGTGGTAGAATAACTGTCTAGTAAACAGGAGGTTGTGAGTTTGATCCATACTTGGGGAGGATATTTGTCTTGTTCTTACTTGACATAAGTTTTTTATTTCACCCTAAGAGGTTAACAAACTTTAAATCATTTGTGTATTTACTTGATTAGTCTCCTAACCCTATAATCTTTGTTATATGTGAGAAAAAAAAATTACATTAAATAGTATTAAGACTGAATGTTAAAAATTTTCTATATTTATTTCAGATTGTCACCTTAGATGTTTTTTGACATTAAAAAAACAAAAAAGCAATTGTCTTAGTTACTTAACAAGAAATCAGGACGGTAATTTCTTCCCAAAAAAATGATTAATTCGGGAATCGTGGTTAGTTAGTCCTATTGTCATCTCAGTATTTTTAAGTGTTTAATATTAAATTTCATTATAACACTTACTTCATATCGATCCTAATGTAAACTTAATAAGGTATTAAAGTATTTTTCTTAACTGAGCCGGATATAACTAAAAAATGAGTCTGATAAGTAACAAAATTTACTAGAAAAATAAATCGTAAACACATTATAAAAACTGTATTTCTGTGTTATTTACTTAAACAATCATTTTTCATTTACGTTTATCATTAATTTTGCTTTATTTCTTACCACAGTGCGATTTAAGCTTTTTTTTAAAGTAACTGTTTTTACCTTATTGTAACAGGTATTTATTTTTTTTGTGTACTTCTTGCAATTACTTATAAAATTTGTGGTATCTTACTAAAAAAAATTTTAAGTTCTAAATCTTCCGCCTTTTATCTCGAGGCCCATGGTTACGTAAAGTATCACACGTCATTATCAAAAAGATAGTACGCAAAGTGCGCAGGAGTGTGAACGAAGAGTATGAGCCTCACTAGTATCTATATAAATATAATTAATATTCGAAGCCTAGCTGTCTTTTAGAATATCATTGAGTAATTTTGTGTTGCAAAAACACTATTAAAATAGTTATTTGTAAAACGAATTGGTAATTTTCTCACTCTTAAATTTACACTTTTAAACAAAAAAATTTTAAAATTTTAAACATAAAATCATACTTGACTAATATATGTGCATGAATAAATTTTAAGAGAAAAAGTTTCAACATATATAACACTATGACATTGTTTTACTCGGTGGTTTATTTGTTTATTAATTTGCATAAACTGATTAAACATTTGAACATAAAAATATCATTGATTATATTTAAAACATTATTCTGTATAATGAAAATCAAAATAAATTATACGAAATAAATGTATGACCTTCTAAATATATCTTTATTATTAACATAACTTTATTTCTTACTGCAGTATAATATAAGAAGTTTTTCTCATAACAACTATTGATACCTCATTGTAGCAGGTATTCATTATTTTATGTGTACTTTTTCCAATAATTCTTATAATTCGTGTTATCTAATTGAGAAAAAATTTCTCAGTTTTAAACCTTTTGCCTTTTATTTCGAGGCCTATGGTTATGTAAAAAAGAAGATCTTATTCACAAGTGGTTAATATGCAAAGTGCCCCATAGTGTAAGGCCTCACTATAATCTATATGCATGTAACTAAGATTAGGAGCCTACCTGTCTTTCCGAAAATTGTTGAGCCATTTTGTGTTGCAAAAATACTAACAGAACAGTTATTCGTACGACAAATTTGTAACTTTGTTGCCTAAATATTACATTTTCAAACCTCTAGATTTTAAAATTACAAACATAAAACGATATTTAAGTACATATATGTAGATAAATAAGTTTTAAGAAAAAAAATCAAAATAAATTTTTTTCTGTATTATTGTCTATAAAAAAGCGGGCATGCCTTAAAGCTAGTGATTTTAATTTTTCTTTAATCGCTCTAACTTAAGTATTTTATTGTAATTTTTGTATATTATTTTCATGCAAAATAGAATGTTTTTTTCTAGTTAAATTAAAACATCTAGTATTTCTCTATTATAAAAAAACACCAAAAGGCTTGTCCCAATATTCATAATTCATTTCCTGATCATGGAACTTCCTTTATAAAGTAATTCGTGGGTATTAATTTAAAGTTATTTGAGTACGTTGCTCAAATGACATATTTTCTTTTGATACAATTGCAATTCATGCCAACTAGTTGGTTGTAATGGAATTGAATTTCATTTTCAAAGTTCATTTCATAATACGGACAACTGAATAAGTAAGGTTATGTTTGACTATGTCCCTATTATAAAAACCATTATACAGAGAAACTTATTTTACTTCGAATTGAATGTAATAATCGATCCTTTTCAGTTTAAAATTAATTACTTAATTACTATTAGTTACTTAAAAATAATTTTTTTGTGATTTTAGTTGTAAAATAGCATGTATAGTTTTATGTTTCGTGAACCACCTAAGTGCATGTGCAAAAGAATAAAATTTTTAAGTTTTGACGCCTCCGTGACCTCCATTCTATCATCTCCCAGGCTCTAAGAATTGCGTTTCCGCGGAATAATCTTGCACTTAATAATTTTGGGCCAGTGGATGCGCCACTTCTGGATGACGAATGGGTGGACCCACTTCAGCAAATCCCTCATCCCGCTCTATTTCTATACTGGCCTCAGCCCAGTTGAACCCCTGGCATCCTGCCCTTTTCCGAGCTCTCCGGCGAGAACCTTGGCTTGGCCCTGGAGTCAGTTCAATTGTAAAGACGGCTTGGTCTTCGTGCCATGGCTCCCACCCTTCTTCCCATCGATCCCCAAGAACTGGTAGTCCCGAATGAGGAGCCGATAACGAGATCCTCTCCTCATCAACTGTCGTGACCACCAGGTCCCTGGGAGGCCCTTCTATGCCAGTATCAAGCAGATCCACCGGCACTGGAAAGCATACAGGACATTCGCTTGGTTCTTCTTGGGGAATCATAACCACGCTTTCAATCTCTTTTCCCAGCCAATCTTCTGTCGGCAGAGGTAACTCTGACAATTGAACCTCAACCAAACATGCCACTTCCGTCAAATCCCAGGGGTTGGCAAGCCGTTTTTGCTTGAGTTCCATCTCCTTTACATTCAATACTATCGAAGGGGGAACTGGCCTTTGACAACCTAGAAGAGCTGCCCCCTCTACCAGAACCAAAGCAGCATCTACGGTGTCTCCTCTAACGTAGACAGCCAGTTTTCAAAATTGTCCAGGTACGATGGCATTATCCCAGAACCATGGGATACTGGATCCATACCTGGAATACATACTAATTTAGTAACTAATACCTTGAATTTGTTAATGCTTGTCGAAAAATGTCTTTTATCTACAAACCCAGCAGTCCCTCTTTCTCACTGGTAACTGACCACCAACCCTTTTCTACCTTTACCCAGACTTCAACACAATTTCTTAGCTTTACCATCCCACCTTCGTCTGAACTGCTTATTAGATCTTGGGATTTCTACGTTCACCTTTCCACTCTCACAAAACCCAAGTACAGACTCTTCAGCGTTACCACTCCAAACTTGTCTGAACTGCTGACTATGGTTCAGAATTTCTGTGCTCAAGCTCTTATCTTCACAAAAACCTGAAAAAAAATCTTCAGCTTTACCGTCCCGCATTCGTCCAAACTGCTGACTAGGCTTTAAAATTTCTGTGCTGAAGCTCTCATTGATTTCCCGGGCCCTTACTAATTTATCAGAGAGAACAGCTGCCCTGGCTGCTTCGTTTACTACATATTTCCGTACTCTTTTACTTTTCTTTTCCCCCATTACATATTGTACGAGTTACTACCACTAACACTGCAACATAGCCTGCAGATTTCCCTCCCCCTAAACTAAACGTAATTCCAAATTTTACAACTATAGCAGCCACTTCAACAGTTTGTAATTCATTACTAAACCTAATCTTACCAAGTGTGCGCAAGATATAATAGTTTAAATAAGCAGATAAAAATTCTCTTATTAGCAAAATTTTACCTCTCAAGCAGCCAAAATCAGTTTTTACTTTCGTGGTGGAACTTCACCTCTCACGTAGCCAAATTTAATTTTTACTTTCATAGTGACACTTCACCTATCATGTATCCAAATTTAATTTTCACTTCCATAGTGAAACTTAACCTCTCACGTATCCTTAACACATGGGATTTTCGTTGAGTGCCATTTTGTAACGTTGTACCCAGCCAGTTTAGCCCACGCACACTACTAGCCCGAAAACAATACTACGGGTACAGCTGTGTGGCTTCGGCCTCTTTGAAGCAACCGTCGTACCCTGACGCCAAAATCCAAAGTGCCCTGCACAGCAGTTATTAGAAAAACTTATTCGCTGATCAAGTAGCTAATACTTGACGAGCCACTAGATTCCTGCCAATGAGCCACTAACGATGCCCCCAAGGAGCCACTGTTATTTCCCCACGAAGCCACTACTCGCAACCCGGAATCAATACCCACTATACTCGAGGAGGGCACGAAGTGCATCTCGCGACCCAAGTTTCCCCTAATCATGTGTCGCGTATAGCCACCAGTCTTTTTTCCCCCCACAGCCACTCACCATATGCGTAAGGGATCTGTGATGTCTTCTTTACGGTGTCACGCCCCTTGCGCACCCTATACAGCCACAACTCAAAAAAACAGCCAAAACATACTCACTAGCTTACTCTTGACCTTCGATGTTAATGGACTCCTGGTCCTGGATGTCGGCTCCAGCTTCTATCCTCTTGCCAACTCACGCAGCCACTTGATCGGACCCAGCCAGGCAAGACTCTCAAGCTTTCTCTCCAGTTCAGACGAAAACTCAGACAATATCGCAAACCACATAGTAAGCTTTCAATACTGTTCTGAATCTCTCGAGTTAAGATAAAGTTTTAATGACTCCAGGACAAATTCGGTAACAGATAAGTAACACTTTATTGACTCAGAGATGAATTTGTCAACTAATTAGGAAATACTTAATGATCTGGGGACGAATTCGACCATACTTATAACTTTAAGGATGAAACACTTCAGCCTTACCAGTGGCTACGCTATCCAATTTAATCGTATTCTCGGCGGTGCTTATCTGGCCCCAGTATCGCTTAAAAATATCCCACCCTATGATTCCTTCCATGTCAATTGGGAAGTCCTGGGGGACTACATGTAATGGGCACTCTAATCCGTGCAACTATGCCTGTACTGTGCCCAACGTTTTGCGTGCTCCGTGAGTCATGCCGATAATAGGTACTCGATACCTACTGTCTATTAGCATGTCTGTGCTTAGAAAATTAACCTTTACAATCGAAATCTCTGTGCCTGTACCCGCATAAAAAAACGCCTTTCCATTCTTTAACTGTGGTCCCTATAACTGGACCGATGGTGGCATATGCCCTGTTCTCGCGAAATTTATAGTTATCTTGGGAAGCTGCTCTATTTTTTCGTTGCGCTCTGAGAGCTTGGGTTCATAANATTTGTAAAAAGATAAAGCAAGTAAAATTTTAAGTGTGTGGTACGTCAATGTTATGTGAGGTTGTGTGCTGAAATGATGTTGTGTAGGGTGGTGCGATAATTTTGGTGGTTTAAGGGGACCGGAAGTACGTAAAAGAAGCGAGGCAAAGGGGGTGAATCAAGCAAAGTCAATTTTCGTTACATTTTTTCTCAAAATCATTTGTCACAATCTAAAATCATTAATTTACTCTGTCGGGCAGAATGCGCCTATAAAAGTACAACTTCGAAAAGATTCGTTCACATAATCGAAAATATTTTCAAAAATTAAAGAAGGGAAAAAGTAAAACGATTATCATTTTGAAAACATGGAATAATAAGTATGTCTGTTTATCAATACTTAAGAGCAATAACTAATCATAAAATAATGTTATTTTAACTTCACACAAAGAATTTTAAACTTTTGACAATGCATCCTTATTGCATCAAAGCACTCATTAAGCATATTTAAAAGTGCTGAAAAATCAGATATTAGGGTTCATACAAAATTTCTTGTAGAAATCCTATGGAATTCTAAGAATGCTTACCGTCTTGTGAACTAACTATTGAAATAAAAGAAAAGTAATGTAAATTAGAACTAAAAGTTTATCACGTGGTTCGTGGACTAGCACACTGATAAGAAAAGTTAAATATAGAAGGATGTGATAGAAGGTGAAACAATAACTTAAGAAATAATTTTAAAAAAAATTTCATTATAATAATATTTACTAATATAAACAATACTTTTTTACTGCTGTTTGTATAATATAGTACAAAATTTTCTTTAGTTGAACTTTTTAATATGACTATTGTTAAGTCTCAATGTTAAAGTTTGGACAATGTTGGTCTGTATTAAAAAAAAGATTTTTATGGCTCCACTCTATGTAATTTTATTAAGAGGCCAAAGTAAAACTAATGTACAAATTTAAATAGAAAAACAAAAAAATTTTTTTCAAGAAAATATTGTTTAAGGAGTGATTTAAAAAAAAACTATACTCTAGTACAAAAACTTAAGCAAAACAAAAACATCAAAAATCCTTTCGTAATTTATCACATTGTTTTTATAATTAAATGAAAAGTAGTCAAAACATATTTGTTTGTGGCTTGGTAAATCTAAGTATCGGAGTTTGCTAAAATAATTTATTTAAAAGATGCAGTATATTTACGGTTTTTACTATTTTAAAACTATAATAATGAGTTACGTAGTTGTATGATGTCATCAACAAAAAAAATGAGTGCACCAAAAACTATGTAAATATATGTACTTATTAATGTTATTAAAATTTTTTTGTAAGGCTTACAACATACATATACACTTATATTTGTGAGGATGTCTGTGTGTTTTATAGTTTTATAGTTATTTGTGTGAGTCATTTCACATAACACACGCAAAGCTCTTTCACGATATTAGTTGTCCTCCCACTAATTACACAAGTATTCACGTATTCTTTACCCATGTAAGTCCGTACGAAGAATTATTCTTACAACGTTGGCACATCTCTGTTTGGCTACTTTTAAGGGTTTCAAGGAGACAAACTATTGCAAACCGAAAATGGGTAGTTTTTTTTTAAGTATTTAGTTTTTCTTAGTTCTTTGATTTCACTTAGTTATCCAAAAATACTGTAAAGGGACCGAATAAAAGGGCAGTTAAGGTCAGCTTTTAATTTTTGTACATAATATTTAGTAGATAATATGCATGCACTTTTTTTTGTCTATAAAACAAACAAATTGACTACAAAATTTAAATTTTTTGTTGTAACTACGTAGCTCATTATGGTGATGGACTACACGAATATTTGTGCTCTGCCTTAAGGACGACAAATTAGTTATATACTACTGACCAGCGTTTTGAGATTTTGCAATTGAATTTTTTCTTGTCAATCCCTTCACATTACCATCTTTCGGAAGACTTTTAGTTTTGTAGTTTATAGATGCTTTGCACGAAACTAAGAGCAACTTAAGTCTTATCATATGGAGTATCGTTGAAACCTATGATTTATGCTCTTCGTTATTCGAGACGTCTTTGCATATCATAGATATTTAAATTAAATATTGAAAACCATTATTGTGTTGATATCATGTTAGAGTTCCTTATAAAAAGGTTGATCTATTACGTAGAATTACAATTATTAAAATAAGATTAAATTTATAATTTGCATGCAATTCACAAAGTGTCACGTTATCGTACAGGCAGAAAGGCAAAGCCCTACTAGTATACGGGTCATTTTACAAAAAAATGCAACATTACACGAAGCCTATGTTTTAAAATAACGGATCAAATTATCGAGAATTGGAACTTTTTTTAAGGGATGTAAGCCAACTCACCCTAAATGCATTAAAAGACTGAGTTAGAAAAGTTTTGTACGTGGTCATAAGGCTTATAAAACAGGCTACATTGTCATTACTACAACGCAAAGCATTAGAAAAATTTTGTGGATCCTGGTGCCTAGACGTTGATTTTTTAATTCTTTTTATATGCACTTTCTCAAAGTTTGAGTTGTTGAGCACTTTATCTGATGGATAAGAACAGAAAAAAAAATTTTTCTTAAGTATGAAACGCTTTATCTGTAAAGCCTATGTTTGACACTTTGAACTTGCGCAGCTCATATAGTTTAATTTGGCCAAGTAATTATTTTTAAATCATTGCTGATGTGACAAACAAGATTTCGTTAAGAAAATTTATCTTAGACCTTCATCATTCCCAAAAAAGTACTGTAACACTCTCTTAAAATTTATTTAGTCGTTATTAAACGATTGTAGAGTTAGGGCTATAAGTTTTTCACTGGTTTGGACATTACATAACTTGAAAAGAATAATCGAAAAATTTCGTAGAACGTAAATTTAAGTAGAACGCAAGAATTTCTCAGTTTTTGTAAAATGCCCATATACATGCATTCATATGTTAGGAATAAATCAATATTTAAAATTGTATATTTTATTTGCTATTGTTACATACGATATGCTGGGCATATCATACTGACTCACCCTAGTAACTACAAGCCGACGCTAGTAAAGGATACCAATAGGGAAAACGAGCTTATATAAGGCCCTGTGAGACACGAATCGGGGTACTCGAGCGTCTTTTAGGCAAGAGACCGAACGATAAGTAGAAAACACCGCGCGAAACACACACACGCCTCTGCCTTCAAGAAGCTAATAAATAATTGACCAACGAGTTGAGTTCTTTTCGTGATGCACCTCCTTACCAGCTTCTTAATCCTACGTAACACTATCATAAAGTCTATCTTTTTACCTTCGTAGAGAAGTGAAAAAATAGATGAGTAAACTTCAAATTCTGAAAGTACTCATTCTTGTATAATAAAATTTATTTTTGGTAGAAATCATTTTTTCTTGAAAATGTACAAGTGTTTTCTCAAATGGATAGAGTAGAATATCATATTTTATAATTATTTTACAGAAAAAATTCATGAAGAAAGATAGAGTTCAGTGAAGAACGAGAAAATGTACATGGTGGTGCAGTGAAGAGGAGTACGAGGCACGGAAATTGTGTAGGTTGGGTACTCGAGAGCAATGATGGCAGTTGACACAATATTTATAGGGCTATAATATTTTACACATAAAATAAAGTTTTTCCTCATTTGTGGTAGATACTTTGGGGAATAAGGATAAAGTGATATGTAAAATACCTTTCACATTTTACTATATAAAAAGCAAACATATATTTTGTTATATTATACCATGATTTTAGAGACTTAATCAACACGTCTATCCTCTATTTCTCTCATTCGTCACTTCCAATAAGGTTTAGTTATTTCAGTTATTGCAGTATTTTTATAAAGTTATATTGTAATTTAGCCTCTCTTTAATTTATGACCCTTCAAAATTCATGACTCCATTTTAATGGCCCCCCTCTTCCCCATAGTCCTTTTTTACTTATTTTTAGCCCATCTTATAACTTAAGTGAAATTAAATCTGTTGTAACCTTAATTTTATTAAGTTAAATGTTCGTTTAGCCCCTCTTTTGCCCTCTCTAATGCCCTTTATCTTTTTTACAATAATATAACTTAACAACTGGATAACTTAGTAAGCGCCCCCTCACAGTTTTAGAGAACTTTTCTCAGTCATTATATAGCAGCATGTGCAAATGAGAAAAAATTAAATCGGTAATGTCTTTCTTGGACATACAACTGCTTCCAACTCCCATTACACTATCCTCACACGTCTTAAGAAACACTTATTAGCCCCCTCACAATATTAAAACAGATTTTTTTAGCAATTTAAAATTTTTTCTAGCCATCTTTAGCCAGTTCTTTACACTTCCTTGATAATTGTTTTATCCATACAATTTTTCAGCATATTTACACGCCATTTTTCAAGTAGATCCATACAACGCAGGCTTCTCTTCCTTAATTTTAAATAACCTCAGTTATTGCATTATTAAACTTGTATAAAAACATGGTCTCAAAACCTTGCAATTAATCAAAAGACAATAAATAATCTTATAGAATACTTAAACTGGAGACGTTGCATCTGGCTTTATTTACCATAAAACGATAGAAATCATATTTTCTTGTTTTTCGGAGTGTCTCGAAAACTTTAATAAACGTTACCCTTTTATTTAAAACCTGGATAGTGTGAAATGTTTAATAAAAAAAAATTCTTATGTAGAAAAAAAACTTTATATTATCTAAGAAAATATAAGACATATAATTTAAATACATACGTAGTTATATTCGAAATTAATATTCTACTACTAGAATTATGATTTTTTTTTTAAATCGATCATTAGAAGAAGTTTTTTGTTGAATCGAAGATATTAAATCGAACTAAATAATATACGTTAAAATAATATTTCAGTGCAACAATACAGCATAATTTAGTTTTTATTAAAGTAAACGGTATAAGGTAAAAATAAAAATTTACCTCATTCTGTATTAAAAACTACCAAATTCTTCTGTATGGACTAAAATATAATTTTTATGTTAATGTTTTGTATAAGAACTCGTTGTTGAATCGTTTCCCTAGTTATAATCTCTGCTTAAATATTGTATCTAAGTTATTCTGTGATTTGTTAGTCTGTATGGTTACATAAGCCATTAACTATACTTGAATTCTATATGAATTTAAGAATTGCTCCAATTTTGAATTTATGCTCATGTACAGATATGCCTCCTTGAATATTCTTTAGAAAATATATATTAATATCACCATCAGATTTATTGATACCTTTGTGAATAGCATGACCTCTGGATTAATATGTTTTTAACTCCTCTTTTACAAGATTCAGAATTTATTATTAAGAAAGTAAGTGTATTTATTACAAGAGGGAAGTAAAATGTCAGTTTTTTAAAAGTTAGCATACAAAAAATGTTAGAACAAATAGTATTTCTTTTTCACTTACAATAATCTCATTTTTGTTTATATCTCATTTTGAAAATCGTGATTTGACTGTTATTTGACTTATTACAAATTAAATTAAAGAAATATTTGAGTGCAAAAGATAATTTTTTCTGTGATACTAGCTTATTTTATATCAACTTTTGTAATTGAAAATCTCACGTGACTTGTCTTTTAATTTTAAAATTTTATTTATAAGTAAAAGTCCATGATTTGAATTTCTGTCTGTGAAATCTTCTATTAAATAATATTTGTATGTTTTCCAAATCTTATTTTCTTGGATGTTTTCTGCAACAAGAAACTGGGCAAACAATTGTCGTTATTAATATTGTAACATAACTGTACAAGCTCTTGTAAAAATGTCACCTATTATGCTGTCACGATTGATTAAATCTATAGCTTTTGCACTTTTTTTAAGTGATGGATATATTATCTCTTTAAATGTTTGTAAGCTGTTAAAAAATGTTGCTCCATTTACTTTATTTAGTATGAATTTAGAAATAAATCTTGTATAATTTTTAGGAAAAACTATGTATGATCTTTTTACTAGTGTTTTCAAATTTATATGCTCTCGTTTCTTATAAAATTTGAGTTAGTTACTTAAAGTACAATACTTTGAAATGTTAACATATCTTATTAATTGTACGAAATTTACAATTTTTTTTCAATTTGATATATGCTGTTTGTGGTGTTTGCCTTTTTTCTATTATGTTTAAGATCCTGTTTTTAATCTAAAAAAATTTTTATTTATTTTTTTAATAAGTTATCAAAATAATTATGTAATGACTTGAACAACAAATCGAAAGTTCT
>NW_019379659.1:721870-796043 GCF_000648655.2 Copidosoma floridanum
GTATTGACTCTTAATATAATTTCATTTATTATTTTTTTTTTCTCATTATCAACACTTTGGACTTCCACGAATGATTCATTATTTACTTAACCTGTAGGAATGTGGTCATAAATGTACTTATTACTTTGTATAGAGCCACAATATTCAAAATTTTTTAATTAACAAAAGTTTTTTATTTTATTTAAAAATGCTTCTACGTTAATTTTGTAAATTTCAACAAATTTTTTTTTGTGACATTACGTTTTTGCTTTACAGGGATGCGAAAACCTACTTGTATATATATATATATATATGCTAGTGGGGCTGTGCCTCCAGTGCGCCATCCTCCCAAGCATTAACTTAATCTACGGAATGACGAACTTGTTATATAATTGAGTACAACTAGCAAGTTATCTCTTTATCTCTGTAACATTATTTTATTTAGTTTGTTCTACTTTTCTTGATGATGTTGCAAATCTTTTCATTAATTATAATATACATACAACATACAGGTTCGTATGACTATATTTTATCATATGGTCGATACAACATAGACTTAAAGTTAAGGTATTCGGAGATGAAAATTTTGTTATAAAGATTTTTTTGTAATAGCAGAATGTATATGTGTGTATGAAAATATTAATTAAAATAGTTTTTAATCAATATTAAGAACAAATTACAATTACAATTACAATAATTTTTTTGTAAATGAGATTACAAAAATTAATTCAAAATAAGATTCAAAATATTCATATACTGAGAATCATACAGTCTACACAATTAACTAAGTCTTAAGTTATTTATACAAAAATAAAAACAATTTCACAGTAACAATGTAGTGTTTGTTTTTGAAAATGGAATTAAAAAATTTATAATATTATAAATTTTGCGTTTAAAATTTAGGACGATTTTTGTAATAGTAAATCTTTGAATCCAAAATTAAAGGATGTCCTATTCTTGAATTCTGTGAGATTAATTTTTAACTACGCTTTAAGATTTTTCAGAATAAAGGTCAAAGTTATAACATACATAAAAAGTTTTGTAGTGTCAGGATTTCTGTTTTTTTTTTTAAGTAAGAACTTAAAAATACAGTATCGTGATAAATAAGTTATTCTTTTTTTTCCACTTGCTTAAACTTTAACTTTTAAAATAAATTAAAAATTATTTCAAAACTAAATTTTTCACAGAAAAAAAAAAATTNTTGTATTTCCTTTGAAACAAAATTTCGTTAAACATAAGAAGAAGCATAATTTAGAAAAAACATTGACATGCATACTCCTAATTTGTCGAAACTTTGACCTTGTAATTTACTGATTTTTATAGGAAAAGCTAGAACTAATAGAAACTGTTTTCTGTGTACAATTAACGGTAAAAATATTTTTACTGATATTTAAAGTGATTCTCGGTTTGACATCTCTCTTACTATATTCTTGACAAGTTATTTTTTCTGCCTTTAAAGTATATTTTAATATTTTTGTTATACGGAGTCTAGTGCGATTGCGTGAACCATCAAATAAACTCAAATTTCTTATTAACGTAACAATAGCGTGTATTTTTTCATTTAAAACATGAAGGGGTTATCCTTCATGTATATAATTTAGAGTTTATTTTGGAAAATTTTTTTGTAGTATCTTTAAAGTAATCACTACCTTTATATTGTGCATAATCTATACTGTAATAAGTATGTACTGCCCCTTAATAAAACTCAAAATTTGATTATTTAAAATAAACGAGCGTTCCTTATGTGGGGTCAAAATGACTTTTTTTAAACAGCTACTTGTACCATCTTCATACATTTGGTAACAAATGTTATCAGTTTTTTATCCCTTTGCAAGTGTTTCCATAGAAATGAATACTTCATTGTTTGAGTAATTATGTAAAAACTGTAAAATAAAAAGGTAGAACTTTTATACCCATGCATTATCACTGCAAATATTTGTCTAAAATCGCTTCCTAAAATGAATCATTTTTCACCGAATGGAAAATCATTATTACATAAATCTTTCACAGTTTTATTCACTATTTCCGAGGCTTTTCTAGAGATCATTGAAGCTTCGTGTTCAATAATTACATTTACTTCTCGGAATTTTTTTGATTAGTTTCGTATTTAAAAAAACCGTAGATGTTATTTAAATCTAATGGTAATTAAAAATGTTCCATGACTTGTTATCCCTTTTAGTAATATAATTGAAAAAATGTAGTATTGTTTGGTCCAAAATATTTCAATAATTAAAAAAAATTTTTATCTATCTACAATCGACTTATATTTTGTAGTTATTCGTAATTATAAGGGAAGATTGAGGGAGATAGAAAAAGATGTAATGAATTATTAAAACGGCAAGAAAACAAATTATTAACAAGTTAATTTGAGTGGGATGGATGGGGGATAGAGGGGGGTGGAAGAGGGTGGACGAGGGTTAGAGGCTGAATACCCTAAAACAACTATATAATATAGAAATATATACATATATATACACACGCGCACGTACGTGTGTGCAGTGTGTGTGTGTGTGTGTGTGTGTGTTTGTGTGTTTACTGACACTATACAGTTGTTTCTGTAATGCATTCTACACAAACCTTCCAAACCTTAAAACAGCCTTATAATGAGACACGGTAAGTGGATTAAATATATTTTTTTAATATATTGCACTGTCAATATATTTTATTAGCTTGCAGAAGATTTAAAGTATAAATTAAATAGTAACATAAACTCATTAAGTAGATGAAGCGTTGCTTTTCATTTGTAAAAAAAATACCAAAAACTAAAAATTAAACGAATAATTGACCTAAGTTACAACACAATAAACGATTGAAAGTTATTCATATCAAGGAATAAACTTAGGTTTAAAATAATTTTTTTCATACCTATATTAAAAAGAGATAAGAGACTCACGTGAAAATTTTTTTTTTATTATTGCCTGATTCTAATAAAAATGTTATTCTTAAACTAACGTTTTTACACAATTTTAATAGTACATTACATCACTTGGAAGCAAAGTAGAAGCACGAGCACTTAAAGACAGCAGTATTGTATGATGGTGCCCAAGTCAGGTATAATGCTTTTCTACCGAGGGCACATAGTGCGACTTTGTACCCGTAGATACTTTGTACCCAGTAAATTACTTTGGGCCCTGATGCAAAAAAATACTTTGGGCCCAAAGAGAGCTAAAAAAAATTCTGCCCGTGAGCTTACAGTGATTACAAGGGCAAAAAGTGATACCTGAGGGCACAAAGCGGCAGTTAAACTTTGTACCACTGGTGAGAACAATAATATTTCCTACCTCAAAGGTTTTAAAAATGCTGGTGAGCCCATGTAAAAAAAATTGAATTTTCCACATAAGTGCTATTGCTCCGTGGATACCTTAGGTCTTTTAAGCTACAAAATAGCCTCAGAAACGAATGACGATGGCACATATTTAATGAAAACAACTGTTTAGAAAAAAGATATACGAAAGGGCTTGTATCTCAACCGAAAAGAAAGATGAGCTCAAAATAACTAGTTATACTGACTTCGTAAAGTAAAATACTCCTAAGTAAGTAAGGATATAAAACATCGCCTTAACTTTTTTATACATATTTTTATAAATTTAAGTTCGTAACATTGACGGCTGAAGTAATTCTATGTTAAAGAAGTGAAGCTTGCCGGAAAATAAATATTAAATGTTTGTAAGCTGTTAAAAAATGTTGCTCCATTTACTTTATTTAGTATGAATTNTTGGGAAAGTCATTTTTTTTTTTTAGTAATAAGATTTTTGTTTTGAAAAATGTATAAGCTATTTTGAAATCTTATTAAAAACTATATTTCCATATTTTTAGGCAACGTCAAAATCGTTTGTAAGTATATACTTTTGTGGGCAGTATTCTATAGCTGTATGATTTTTTAGTTGAAAGTGTCAGTAAATTGATTAAATTTTTTTTTTAGTCATAATGAATACATTTTTTGTTAGATTTTATCTCAAGTTAAATTTAAAATAGTAAAAATAGTCAAGAAAATTAAATTGACATACAAATCAATAAAACTTGGTGTCAAGTTCTGTCGTATGTAACATTATTTGAAAGAATATAAGGATACATCATGATTAATTACTATTCAATTTACAGTTAAATAGTGAAAAAAATGACGAAATATATTTAATAAGGTTTTATTTCATTAAATTAGTTTTCTTTGAAGTATGACGCGTAAAAGTAACGTCTAGTCAATACTTACTTAATCTTTTTTTTTTTTTACATTGTCAAATACTTCTTTATTGCATCTATATTTTTTGTTGAAAATTTTAAATGAACGTTACTGTTGGATTATTTTAGGTATTTGGATGGAATAATGCAATTGCTTTGGTATGTGGAAACACCACAGTTTGGAAAAGCTCACCAACAACTTCACTATCATCTATAGCTGTGACTAGAATCATATCCAGAATACTAAATCGTCATAACATTTCTGGATCAATTGCAACTCTTGTGACTGGAGGCTCAGATATAGGAAAAGCTCTGGCTTTTAACAAAAGGTAAAGTATAAATAATATTTTTACTTTGGCTAGACTTTGGTTTCTTTTAAATAATTCTACACTAACTTGTAAGCCAAGGCCACAACATTGCCGACAATCGTACATAGTGTAGTTTATCATCCTTGGAAACAAATACCTAATGAGCATAAGTAAAAATATTTAGTTATTGATTAATAACTATGTGAGTAGCTGCTACATATAAGAAAATACTAATAAGTGCAGAACTGTAGCCAGCTTACATGAAGTATTGATTGTACACAGAGATAAGTTTGTTTATAACGGTCAATAATACTCAGCTTATACTCACCTCATGCTCAGATATGGTATAAACCAAATGTATATCAGATTTGCACATAATTCTTAGTTCATTTTAACTAGATTTTTATTGCAGAATCAGTTAATATTCATTACCAGGTGTAAGTAAATAAGTTAGCACCAGGGCACAATCAAACAAAAACCAAGTCAGAATCTTGTAAGAAATCAATTAAATATAAAGTAAATATCATGTCAAAATGTGTGGTGATGATTGGATAATTATAACGTCACACTTAGCAATGAAGCAAACGTAAGGGTTATCTTTAGGCTGAAAAAATAAGTATATCTACAAAACTTTTTTAAACTTAGAAAAAAAGTCTTAAAACTAAAATGTAAATATTAATACAACTTTTTCCTGTACTTTAGAAAAGTAACGATTTCTGTTTATTATGGTGGAATGAAAAAAAGCATAAATATATATCAAATTTGCATTCATTTGAATAGCCTGTATATTAATAATGTAACGGAAAAAATTGTTCGTCTAGTCCAAAATTAGAATTAAATATTTCTCTACTTGATACAAGAAGGAGAAACGCTATACTAAGAAAAAGAGAGCTAAGGTAATAATAAGCAATCAAGAGTCAGTGAACAGTCTAAATGAGAAATTGTCAGTGAGTAGTAGGTTCAAGCTTTACATCTCACTGCCCTTCTACTATGGCTCTACCAAAAACAAGAGAGTAGGGTTACTGCGAATTATACTATTTTTCTCATTTTCATGAGACATAAACTTTTGTTATACTATCTTAGAATAAATAAATTTAAAGCCACGAAGTTGGATACCCTGACTATTAACAATCCTGCATTATCCTCTCAACTCTAAGCATTCAACGAGGAATCACGAATCCTCTTCGATGTCTGCGTTGGATGAACCCAACAGTAAAGCTATGAAGGAAAAATAAACTTGAGCAAATGGGACAGTTTTCAAGAGGTAAGATTCATAAACCAATCTCCCTACCTTAGATCACCAAAACAACTGAGCTCTGCAAAAAAAAAGTTGGTTTGAACATAAAAGTCTTTGGAGTAACACTAGGAGACGTTGGCAAAAAGCTCTACATTTAGTTCCAACGCTTCAGACTTTGTAATTGTCCTTCTAATTAGTGCTACAACAGCAGGCCAGAGAAGATCACACTGATGTTTCTAGGTAGTCACATTTGCTGGAAACGTCAGTCAAGAAACAGTTTAGCTCACTGGTCCTATTAAGGGCAATGGACAGTTGACAAAAAGAAGCCTTAAGGCTCACAAAAGTTTCAACCATGCCTGTAGTTGCAAGAGAGCGAATTGAAAGAGAAACTTCAAATGTTTATAATTGTAGGCGTCTGAAAATGGACGCAAAACATTTATTAAGATTGAAACAGCAGCTTCAAAATCTACAAAAAATGAGTCCATTACGTGAGAAATAAATTTTCCGTTACAACCCTGATGACTAATCACAAACGTTATCCAGATTTTTAAATAGATACGAAGGGCAGTCTTGGGCAAAGCCAAGACAGGGGAGTCACTAGTTAACTTACAATAATAAACAGATTAGACCGGACGATACTTCCACGATATATATTACCGTATAACCAAGTGAAATTGAAATTAATTATGTATTAGTATCATGTCATAAAATTACATACTCTATTCAACAACTTTTTACATAGTTAATAATTATTATTAGCAAATAAAAACTTAGCGTATCAAGAAGTTTAAACTCAAATATCAATTGAAATGAAGTGGATACACATTGACTTGTGATCCTACTATTAGCTTACATATAGTAACTACTAGTTGTTCGTATGTATAGTCCACCTTTCAGGTAGTGTAAAAAATTTTATGTACAGTTTATCACAAATATCAACAATGAAATTTGCCTCATAAAAAACTTCATACTTAAAAATAAATTAAAATGCAATCGATTGATGATCTTACTCTCAGTTGTACATGTTACGTATATATATTGTACATTTATACGAACGGATATATATGTGCAAGTATGAAAGATCAACTAGGGACGCCATCTCTGACAAGCTGCAATAATGTGATATATGCGGATGCTTAGCATTTGAACGTGGGTACAAGAGATATCTCGTCTGTCCATCGAAGTATGCGGTCACGCATGCAAGGAGCCGTTTGTCGTTGGCTGTAATGTATATCGTTCTTATAATTTTTTCTTTCTCTATTGAATCTTATTAACTATAACAAGGTGTGTTTGCTCATTTCCTGATTCATGGAATAAATTCCTAAATATATTAACATGGTAGCAGCTCGGTTATTACATGTGATAAAAGTGTAAATCCAACACTAAAATAAAAAGTTCATGTTAAAGTGTACCGTTTTTATTCACGTGTTCCATTAAAGCTTAAAACATTGAAGAGATTATACGCAACCAGATAAAAAAAAGTGTCAATCCAACACTGAGAAAATTAAGAAAAATTTTGGTAACTGTGATCAAAGACATGATGTTGTTGAAAAAGTACATTTTCAAGGAGAGACAAGAATCAAAAAATCTAGAAGATCCAAGAGAGAAAGCGAGCATTTCTAGAATGGCGGAAATTTCGATACCTATGTTTGATGGGCATGATTATGCACACTGGAACAAAAAGATAACTATAATTTTAAGGTTAACGAAGTATGCAACGGTAATATAAAGAGAAAAAGTATCGACGGACAAAGAAGATGAATGGGCCGAGAATGACTTGAAGGCCATGAATTATATTTACAGTGCTATTTTAAATAAGCAGCTGGAATTTGTTGGTGATTTGGATACGGCATTCATAATAATGTAAAAGTTTGATGCCATGTATTTAAAGGAATTGATGGCCTTGCAGATTACATACTGGAATAAGCTGGAAAAACTCAGGTTAAAGGATTTTCAAGAATCATCAGTTTTTACTAGTGAATTTGAAGAATCAGTAAATAAGTCGAAAGCAGCTGGTGCTGCTGTAAATGAAGATAAAAGTTAAATCATCTATTAAAAACGTTACGAGAATCGTGTAGTTATATTGTCAATTAACTAGATATGTTAAGACTGTAGGATCAAGCAGTTGGTTATGTGATCGATGAAATAAAAATTTTGGAAATTAAAAATAAAAGTGAAAGTGCTGGTGTAAGCGTAAAATCGAATGTATTCGTGTCAAAATCAAAAAATCATGAGAAACAAAAAAAAAAAGCTAAGAAAGAGCCTGTGACGGCTGTGGTGCAATTGGACAAGAAAGATTGCCAGAATGTAAACAATTCTGGCTATAGAGGTTGAGCACAGAGGGGCGGATGCCAATAATTTCGTGGAAACAACATGCAATAAGGAGCATCAAAGCAGAGGCTACGCATCGCGACAAAAAATGTGGCAGCAAGGCAACAATTCGTTAGGCTCCTTTTCTGTGAAGATCGTCGAGTCTACTGCAATGCATAGCAAAACGCAAGGTAAACGTATTGGCTGGCTTTTAGATAGCAGTTGCACTGATCATGTGGTAAATTGAGATGATGTTTTTCGTAAATATTATTAAATTAAAAAATCTGGTTAACGCAAATATAGAAGATGGTAGAAGTTTAAAAGTGACTAAAATAGGAAAAATTTTAAGCTATTTTAAAGTGTACGATACATCAGTGAGAATTAAAATGTTTAATGTGTACTATGTTAAAGCAGTAAGAGAAAATTTATGAAGTTTATTAAAAGTTACCGATAAAAATAAAGTTGTTGCTCAAAATAATACGGCAAAAATTTATAACAGTCAGGGTGTGCTTTTAGATATCACGTATAAAACAGATAAATTGTACAGAATGCAAAGTTAAATTCAAAATAAAAATAAGATTACCGTTAATACCATAAGAACCAAAAATAATGATAAAATTACTTTAGAGGAAAGATGGCATCGTATTTTGGGACATGTAAATTTTTGATCTATGTTGTTGTTATGTTTCAATTGTTTTATGAAAAAATAAACTAGCGGAAGGTCTGCCAAAAGAACTTGAGAGTGATTATATGAAATGCGTTGTTTGTATGGAAAATAAAGTGCACAATTTACCATTTAATAGTAATAGACAAAAGACCAAGGAAAATTTATTAATAGTACATACTGATCTAAATGGGCCTTACAATACTACTGCATTAAACGGGGAAAAATATCTTTCAACTTTTATTACTGACTATAGCAAAGTAGCTAGAGTATATCTAATTTAATTAGAAGATCAAGTCTATCATTGTTTTGTGTCATATAAAAAAGAAATTGACAATATTACTAAGAAAAGAATTAAACGATTGAGGTGAGACATCGGAAATAAATACGTGAATGAAAAAATTTTTGAATCAGTAAAAAAAAATATATTATTACAGATGCTTATCCACCGAATGTACATGAATTGAATAGTACTGCTGAGATATACATTACACGTATTATGGAAATTGCTAGATGTTTGTTATCTGAAGCTAGAATAAACAGAACATTTTGGCTAAAAGTTATCTGCACAGCAGCATATTTAACGAACAGGACACTTGCAAATATTGCTGATTTAAAAACTCCTTTCAAGTTGTTCTTTGGTATGAAACCTAATGTTCAACATTTGAAAGTGTATTGAAGCAGAGTATATGTACGTGTTCCTGAAAAGGTGGTCAAAATGGGATAGAAAAGCATATATAGGACTTCTTGTAGGTTATAAAAATGTAGGATACCGAATTTTAATTAATAATGGAGTTATCGTAGCAAGACATGTGGATGTCATTAAAAAAGATCAATATTGTGTTGGATTAAGAAATGAAGATGATGATAAATAAAAAAATTAAAATGAAATTGTAGATGACAAATCTGAGTCTAGCGACGAATTTAAAGATAATGAGTATGAAAATGACAGTGATATTACTGAAAGAGAAAATGAATGTCAAAGTCAAAAAGGAAACAAAGTTAATAGTAGACCGAAAAGAAGTATCAAGCGTCCAGAAAGATGTGATGATAACTATGTATATAATACGATATTTGTGAATTATTGTAGACAGAAAATCTGAAAAGTTTTAATAAATTGATGTAAAATTTTGAATCTGATGATTGGAAAAATGCAATCAAAAGACAAATTGATTGTTTAAATGAAAATAAGACTTAAATATTGCTAGATAAGCCAAAAGATAAGAGAGTTTTAGATGTAAAATGATTTTGTTCAAAATAAGATAAAAACAAACTTAAAGCTAGGTTAGTTTTAAAAGGGTTTTAACAAAAGGAAATTATTAAAGATATTTATTCTCCTGTAGCTAAGATGCAAACTTTAAAAATTGAGTTATCATATTGTTGCTAAGAAGGTTTAGTTATTGATGGGATAGATGTTGAAACAGCGTTTTTAAATGGAAAAGTTAAATCAGAGGTATATGTCAAACAACCGCAAGTTTTTGTCATCAATTCTAATAAAGTATGTGAATTGCATAAAGCATTGTTTGGTTTGAGAGAAAGTCCTAGAGCTTGGTTTGAATATTTTGATGAATTAAAAAAAAATTTTGGATTTGAAAATAGTAAAAAAGACAATTCTTTATATTTTTTAAACAATAGAGAGGATNTATCAATTTGTTGTCGAAGTCAAAAGACTATGGATGAGATTAAGGGAAAAACGGAAAAAGATTTTGCATGAAGGATTTAGGGAAAAATAAAGAATTATTTGGGAATAAACATTCATAAAAATGTAAAGAAAAATGTAATGTTTTTGAGTCATACCAGTTACATTGAATCTTTGGCAACTAAGTTTAAACTAGAAAATGCTAAATTATATAATGCACCGACGAAAATAAATTTAAAGCTAGAACAAGCAAAAGGAGTTAGAAATGATTTGAAGTTTCGAAATTTTATTGGCGAACTTTTGTACGTTAGTTCTGGTACGAGAACTGATGTAAATTATATCGTTAATTATTCAAGTCAATTTTAGAAACTGTTATAATGAAACACATTGTAAATACTCGATGAAGATTTTGAAATAGGTGTACCTTACAAGAGATTTGAGCCTAATGTACAAGAAAAATAATAATGCAGATATAGAAGATTGCTTTACTGATTCAGACTGGGCAGGTGCCAGTCTTCAGAGAAACTATACATCGGGCTATATAATAAGATTTTTAGGAAATGTGGTGTATTGATAAACGTGAAAACAAAACAGTGTATTTAAGTCTTTGACTTCAGCTGAGTATGTTGCTTTGTTAGAGGCTGTAAGAGAATTAAAAATGATAAAAGATATGGTAGAAATTTTTAAGTCAAGGTTGAATGAACCATTTAAAATTTATGAAGACTATTCAGGAGCCTTAATCATCGCGAAATTTAGAAATCTTACAAAAAGTTCGAAATATATCGAGGTGCATTATCATTAAATTCATAAAAAATACTTAAAAGGAATTATTGATATAGTAAAAGTAGAATCAGAAAGTAATACAGCAAATACTTTTACGGAATCTCTTGGAAGGTTGAAATTTAAAAATTTTAGGAGTATGTTAAATTTGGTTCAATGAATAAGTTCTGTTGGTATAAATGTAAGAAGACGTGTTGAGTATATACATATATTGAACATTTATACTAACAGATATATATGTGTAAGTATAAAAGATCGATCAGGGGCGCCATCTCTGGCAAGTTGCAATTGTGTTCGCTCGAACGCGGGTGCAAGAGATATCTCGTCTGTCCGTCGAAGTATGCGGTCACGCATGCAAGCAGCCGTTTGTCGTTGGCTGTAATGTGTATCATTCTTATAATTATATTCTTTCTCTATTAAATCTTATTAACGATTATAAGGTGTGTTTGCTTATTTCCTGATCCACGGAATAAACCCCTCAATATATTAACAGTATAAATTAAGTAATTGTTATTCATCCATATGTATGAGGCCCATCTATTTGCCATCTAGACAGTGTACAGAAAAACATGAGGCTAAGTTATTAAAAGTAAGTATTATGTAAACTTACTGCATACTCATTATTGTACATATCATAAATCACAAATCTGTAAGAATCCAAAATAGTACCCTAACTAAGTATGGCAACTTCGCATAAGCCTCCTGAAAAAAGAAACATGTTCTTATTACTTAGAGCATTTTTTACAAATAAATATATATAAACGGTACAAAAATATGTTTTAAATATAAGAAATTGTTGTTTCTAATTAAATTACGTACGAAATTTGTACATACATTATATGTAGTAAATTCAATTAAAAAAGTAACAGAAAAGTTATGCCTCATTGTTGTTTAAAATGAAGAACATAAAAAAAGGTTCTTGTGTGTGTGCAGGTGTGTGTGTATGTTGGTGTATATGTCAGAGTTCGTAAAAGCTACTAGGGTCTTAGTAAAGTTCTCCAACCATAGTGTAGGGTTTGTGGACGTTGTAAAGGAAAAAAAAATAATGTATGAGAGCAGTAAGAGATCTGTGGTGTTTTAGTTAGAGTTTGCGGGATCATGCGAGGACAGTGGAGATTTTGAAAAATATTTTTAATTTACCCTGTCATAAAGTTTACTATTTTAGCACAGTCTACTGGTAATAAAGTGGCTCATGTAAGTCTTAGGCGTTATTTTCCTTCAGTAGCACATATGTATATGAGAATATTAGCCTCTGTAGCCGGTTGCGTCGTGCACAACGCAAGATCCGCAAAAAAGCAAAGCAAAGTCAACTCTGCTCTGTGCTGGCACTGCACTTCACTGCGCCTCGGACTTCGATAGGTGCACTGCATCAGCTGCATGCAATCTTGAGCGTCGTAAGCCCACCTCCACTCTGCTCTCTACTTCCGTACTCTGCTGCTATGCTGCGCGCCTACCTCTACCCTGAAAGGTTATTGAAGCACAAGCAAACGAACAAACAAAAGATTAGAATAATATATACAGATACACTTATAACCTCTATCGTTCGCTTCGTTCATTCTTTCGCTCGGGCTTCAATAGCCCACCTGCGGCAACGCCACTTGCACACCTCTGCTCTGCTGCCGCGCCACGATTACCTCGCTCAATTAATCAATCAATTTTTTTTTAGTAAACTCCCTCCCCCCTTCCACTGCCAACCGCCCTTCTCGCTGCTTCCACTAAACGAGCTTTTCAGCAAGTACGTTAAAAAATCGTATATGCACCTCGCTCTATTCGGGTGCAAGCTACTCGCTGGGCTTACACAGCCTACTGTCCTGCCTAGATGCATAATATACTATTTTCTGTCATTATATATATATAAAAATAGAAATTTTATCTTATTTTTTGGGGGGTGGTAATGAAAACTAAGGTCAAGTAATGGTGTGTGGCAGTTACTTGGGGGTAGTGTAGAAANATTTCTTTTAATAAATCTGAATCGATGCACGTAATAGATGAGTTTTTTAGCCTTGACTCACTCATAAAAATTTTTATATCGTTTCTTAAAAATTTCAAATAAGAGAATGAGCACTTGCCAGTACTATCAGGTATATTAAGTTATAACCTTAAATGTTTCCTAAAATAAAAAAAAAGCAAGGAAATTGCTGACTGGCGTAAGTTTTTAATGTTGTAAGCTCATACATCCAAAGCATGTGAGATCTGTATTAGTTAGATAATACTTATATATACTAGTGGAGCTCTATGCACCAATCCCAACAATTCTTTTTTGTTTCATGATCCTTTTCCAGGTCATAACAGATACATCTACAAGACAAACTTGCTTGGAATCCTTGCAATAATAAGGAACTATCTGCATGTATCTTCTATTTTTAGAACTTTTCCAGATCCTGACAGTCCTTCTGTAATAGTGAAAGAAGCCCTCTTCGATCTGATTCTTCCCCCACATATAGTGATTGACTCGATACCAGGTACTCTCTTTCCCATGATAAAATTTCGATGCAGATTATTGAAAAGTCTCCAAATAAACCTACTAATTTAGGTTTAAAATGCATGTTCTTAAATTTGTATTATTGAAAAAAAAAGACAGTTGAAATTAATTTATACTTTTTTTTAAACAAATATTATTGCAAAACTTCTTTGTAAATTTTTTGCTTCAAACAGCCCAATAAATATTAACCAAATTACTTACTAGTTGTGTGAGTAAAATTATATTAGCCATACTAAGAGCGCAATACCTTTGTGGTTTCATGTCATATAAAAAAAGTGGAAAGTAAAATTGTTTTACATAGTTTGTCACCATTAAAACTGAAAAAAATTAAGCCCCTAAAGAACTGTATACTTGTATATGAATTAAAAAAAATGAACATTAATTAGTTAATAACCTTCATTGTCATATAAATTAACAATCTTTTTATGTATAGAATCCATTTATATGCGTTCCAGATAGAGTAAGAAAATATATTAAAATGTTTATTTGAAAGTCAATGTACAAGTATGCGTGAGGTCAGTTAAAAGCAGTGGGATGTCTGGATAATACAGAATATGAATCATAATGAAAAAAACATCATGCGTGTACGTTAAATTTGTTATTCACATATATCTTACCAGCAAATAGTATCCAGCAGCATATAGAAATGCTTTTTTAAGTCCATTAAGAGCTTTTATGGCTCATCGTACTTCGATAATGCAATAAATTTAACAGTAAAATAATATTAATAAATGTAGGTAAATAGGTGCTGAAAATTATATGGAGATCTGTGGAGAAAATTTAGGAGTAGAAAAAAAATTATGCAAAAGGCATACAGAGGTGTGTTGAAAAGCATTGAAGGGGTTGGGGGGTGTAGTGGAATCAACAGACAAAAAGTAAGCTAACCAGGGAGAAAAAGACTAAATTTTATTTAATTTTGTGGGGGCAGGGTTGGGGTTAACCGAGGTCTCTGCAGGAGTTGCAATAACAATCACTTCACATATAAAGTACAATTTGACCGTTTCTCCCGATAGCTTAACATTTTTTTTTTCTAAAATCCCGCTCTGATGGCCATCTCCCAACATACTAAACATTAATAATTTATATAATTTTGTTTCAATCACTTGTGTATGTATAACTTTGTAATGGCAGTCAATAACACAAATCAATAGTTTTTGATAATTAACTATACACAACGTTTTGATGGCTGTTTGCCACCTTTTTCCGGCGTCTAAAATAAATTATTAAGTATAAAATATATACACAACAAAATTTAAAAAATTGTCTCTGTTATGAAACAGTCGGTATAAACATTACCTTGCTGGTTAAAATTACTGTAAAAATTGCACATAGTGTTCGTTGACATTCATGAAACACTTTAGGGTGTCAAGTCTAGTATGTAAACCATACAAACATAATAAATATTGTGTTAGCAATAACGTACATTAAAAGTAGAATGTCTGAATCAAGTAGTGAAACGCAGTACCTTGTTCTCATCGCAGTGAAAACAACATGTGTTATGGCAATACTTAACTGAACTGTGTGTAGCTAGTACATTTATCGTTATAAAATTCGTAAAAATATACTAAAATATTACAGTAATTCTTAAAGACTTACTATGACTAGATTTGAATGACATAGAATCATGAAGGTAAGGTACTGTACAGCGTAAATGTGTGTAGAGTATATACTTATAAAGCAGTAGTGTACATAGTGCTGTGAGACCCGTGAAAATAAATATGCTTATGTTTTAGTGATGGACCATTGATTCATAATACAAAAATTGTAGATGATTATTGCTTGATTAATAATTATTACAATTTTTTTAGCTTATGTAAAAGAGGACTCTGTATATTATGTAAATCTTTTGTGTCTTTTCTTCATTAACGGACTTTTTCTGTAAATTAATATATACCATTTCAGAAATTCTTTTTTTGTTTCAATTACTTTCTTTATCTAAAATATTAACTGTTCAAAATCAAAATGATGACCGAATTACAGTATATATCTCATTGACAAAATCTTTTTCCGTCTTTTTTTTGTGTTCATCAACACTTATAATGATTTTGTGTTTAGTCTCACCAACATTAGAGGTATCTCAATCAACACAATTGATCTTGTACATGACATTTATATGTTATAATTAGATTAATATACTAGATTAGTAGGATTATTGTCATGAAACATGTTCTTACTGCTTATGCAATGAGAGCAAAGTACTGCGTTTCACTACTTGATTCAAAAATTCTACTTTCAATATACGTTATAACTAACCGAAAATATATTATGTTTGCATTGTTTACATACTAGACTTGACACCCTAAAGTGTTTTATGAATATTGACAGACACTACGTGCGATTTATACAGTAATTTTAACCAACAAGTTAGTGTTTATTCCAACTGTTTCATAATAGGGACAATGTTGTAAGCTTTGTTAAGTATGTATTTTATACTCAATAAATTATTTCAGACACCTAATGAAGGACGCAAACAACCACCAAAACGTTTGCCACCAAAAACTATTGACTTGTATTATCGACTACCATCACAAAATTAGTTATTTATATTTTTAATACTATAATTTCTACTGTATTTAAAAGATAATTTGTTTTTAAAAGATAAAGTAAATCGTTTGTCAAATTTATCTATATCATAACCTCACAGAGACAGAACTCCCTGTTCTTAACTTTAAATTAGGAAAATGAATAAGAATTTCTATACTTTTTATGAATACTATTAGCTTTTTTATATTTATCTACATTATATAACTATTTATGAAGAAAATTACACATAAACCTTCCACGATCGCCCAACACCCCTGATACACTCCACGTTGGCTCACTACTCTCAACACAGAATAAGGTAAAATTCGGTCGTTTTTTCCCTTACTTCGACTTATCTCTTTTGTGCTACAGAAAAATCCTTCAAGCAATATTCTGTATATTAAGTTATAACCTTAAATGTTTCCTAAAATAAAAAAAAAGCAAGGAAATGTTTGGAAGTATTATATTGATTTATTTTCCTACTTGGTAACGAATACTTAAATGAATAAAATTTTTTAATTAATGTTTCTTTAACATTCCAAAACAATGCAAAAAAGAAGTACAAATAAATTCTTATTATTTAAGAACTCACGAAATACAAAGTGCTAAAGAGCTTTCAACACTTTACGTCAGGGGTTTGTGAGCGAAGCGTGAAGGGAAAGAAGTTAAACTTTTAGTATATACACGCTGCCTCCTGTGTGCTCTGCATGCCATCTTCCACTCTGTTCTTTTACTATCTCTGTAATCTAAATTGAAGCAAAACAGTGGTAGTGTTAATCCAATAAAAGCTTCTTTAATAAAAATTTATACACAAAATTTTCATTTCAATCTCTAAAAATAATTTGCTTTATTATTTTACCTTAACCATTAAAAAAACAAATAGTATCCAGGAATTAAAAAAAAATAATGAAGAGTTTTGAATTCATCCATACTAACAAAAGTTTATGTAAAAGTGAATGATTACATTACAAAATTCGTTCTTTTACTTAAATGTTCAATTTTATGTATGTTAAATTAAGTAAAGATTAAACTAAAATTTTTGAACTTATATGTAAAAAAAAAAATTAATTTTTCTTTTTTGATGGCCCAAAAGGTTCAGGACAAACATGGTTTATATAGATCGTGAATAAGGAATTTCATTTGTCGTAGTAAGAAATTGTCTATGGCGTAGACAGGTATTGGATACTCATAGTTCCACAAAAACATCCATTTACAATTGTATTCGTCGTAGTAAAAAAATTTTTTCCGTAGCGTGGGCGAGTTCCTAAGAAAATAACGACTATTTAAACTTTCAGATTTTCTTTGGACTTGTACAAAAAGTAATGTGTCTTTTTACAGTTTGAATTGGATAAACAATAGTTACATGAAGTAGAAGTGACTATTTAGGACAAGGCTCCTATAGTGCTAAAAAAAGGATGAGAAATAGTGAATAGATTTTAGAAATACTTAAACAATGCTTAGTTTATTTTTATTGAACAAAATAAAGTTAGATCTTTTTACTATTATTACTGGAAATTTTTTTAACTCTCTGAATTATGTTTTCTAAGAAATTATTTTTTAGGTTTTCAAATAAGGTTTGGATGTTGTTAATAGAAAACCCGTAGATGACTAAAATGTGCTTGTCTTTTAAATGTTTCCTAACACATATTGTGTTCCTTGTTGTAAAGTTCTGATAGTTTTTTTTTTCATGTCGAATATAACGATTCTTATAATTTACATGCATCTGGCATGCGTCACGTTGAAAATATTCATAACTTTAAATTTTTCTATAAATTACAAATAGATGTCTATCTCTATAAATCATCAAACAGTATTCGAATTTCAATTAAGAAATAGATTCTCAATAGATATACTTGGTTAAAAATTAGAACAATACCAACATATACAGATTATTGTCTCACAAAAAAAATTTAACTTTAGTCCGTTATGAATCATTCATGTCATGAAATTATTTGAAAATTTATTGACTTATTAACCATTTAAAATACTTTTAACTTTTCGTTACATAAAAAAGGGTGCTAAAGAGGGGTTGTTTAGAAATGTAAGAGGGGGCTGAAGGGGAAAAACGAAGATATTACCCAATAAAAATAAACTGAAAACCAATAAAGTGTTTATTAGAGGGTATGCTCAGAGGTTTAGACAGGGCTTTTTAAGGTTGTAAGGGTAGACTGAGGGTAGTTTAAGGAGGGCTGAAGATTGGGAAGGGGCTAACAAAAAAGGGAAGATGTTTAAAGTGACTGTCTTAGACCATTCTATAGTTAAAAAAGTCCTTGTATGCGCTCCTAATGTCCGTGTAAAAAGTTAATTAAAATTTCATGTCTTTATTTATTTATGTTAAAAGATTTTCAATGTTTTTTTTCTCTCCTACTCTCCCTCACCACCTTTACAATTTCATGTAGCTACCTTGCCCTACAGCATAATTGAGCTTATAAAAAAAGAATTTAATAACCGTATGAACTAAGTGAAATTTGAAAATATTTAATAAAATTTGTCTGAAAACTGTGAAGTAGAAAATTTAATGTTAATTGATTACTTTCATAAGGTAATAGTGGAACTATTAGTTTTTTAGATCGTTATTTCTTAGTTTTATCTGTAATCCTAGATTATATTATGTACATCCTTAATATTAATACATTTGTTGTCTTGGTCTTTCAACCAGCATTCAGACTCTGGGTATTATCGCACTTCTTTTCCATTATTCCTAGAAATTTGACAAAGTATTCTCTTAACTGCTTCTTTCGTGTATGGTTTGGTTTGATTTGTTTTAAAATATTTCTTACTTAATGTTCCAACTTTTCCACTTTGTTGTGAAGGTTTTGTGTACCTGTAGTAGAAATTTTTTTTTTTTTTTATAGAGTATCTAAGTAATGAGCCTGTTTTCTATCCAAACTGCATTGAGTATATTATAAGGAGCCAGCCTTTACCAGCAAACGTATTACAAAAACTATCTTTCCAATTTTTCTATTCTAATTCAACTGTAAGCCTAAGCAATGTACAGGTGTACCAATCTATGGCACTACTGTTTATAAATGATCTAAAAATTCGTATTTTTGCCTCGCTTGAAATGATTTTGAGTTGTTTTTATTCTTTTTCAAAGGAAGTTATCGACTGAACACCATTCAAATTTTTTTAATCGAGTTGTTGAATCGTAAATTCTATGGCTACTTTTTCTAGGCTTTGTTTTTCGTGTATTTTTTTGTTTTTCTTTCAATAGGTTCTCTCATAGTTAACTTAATAGTTGCTTTGAGTCAGTAGTAATAGGGATTAACAACATTTTTAGCCAAAAGTCATTAATCAACTAATAAGAATCTATTTCTTTTAATAAATCTGAATCGATGCACGTAATAGATGAGTTTTTTAGCCTTGACTCACTCATAAAAATTTTTATATCGTTTCTTAAAAATTTCAAATAAGAGAATGAGCACTTGCCAGTACTATCAGTTATCATGAAACTCAAATACATATGTAAACAAATTTTAATATGAGGAAAAGTAGAACTTATAAAATCTTGTTCAATTTTATCAAACAAATCAGAAATTATTAATACCTTAGTATCGCTACAAGTTTCGTTCTAATAATGTTTAAAATGAAAACATTTAGAAACTGAGTTTTTTTCGAAAACATCTTTATTATAGACATTTGCCAAGTTTTCACAAGCTTACTCAATCTGTTTGGTACTGATTTTTGGAAGCGACGTAAAAAATATAAAATTTATTCAATTCATTTTAAACTTGTTGTCTTTTCCTTAAATCAGTGCAAATCAAGTCAATAATAAGGAAAACAATTTTGATTCCTAATTTATCATTGGAACTAAAAGGTTTTGCTTCGGAACGTCCATTAAAATAAGTTAGTCTGGTACTTAGTTTTTTTTTTTTTTTGACTGCAGGAATCAGTACTTAATCGTACAATATAATATCTATACTTAACCGTTAATTTTTTAGCTACTAAGAAATCATTAAACTTATCTCTTATATCACATAAATGTGAATTTGAAGATGCTAATAAGAAAGTAGCGAATTGTAAATTCATTTTTTCTTTTTTTTTAAGTTACATTATCATCGTTTATACGACTGGAAAGATCAATCCACGCTGTAGTTAAAAAAGTATTTAAAAATTTTTTTTTTAATTCTTAAACAATGACTGCGCTTTGTGTTTTATTTCTTAAGCTGTGTTTTGTTCTAATAAAACTTTTTCAAGAACTATACATATTTCATCACAACCATTTAGCAAAGCACTTACGGCATCGCAACGAGGTGACGATCAAGTTGTTATAAGAAATTTTGAGGGTTTTGTTTTCTGGTCATACATTGGAGAAAAAATGTTGACATCTATTAGTTAAAAATTAAAAAAAAATGTGTATAGTGTTTGCACTCAATAAAAATAAGCTACGACTTTCGGAACACACTTAGCTGATGGAATACCGACTAAATTTACAGAATGCCCAACGTAAGAAATATGAGTAGCATGTTTGATGATTTCTCTGATTCTGGATTGCAAGTCTAAACATTTTCCTGATATATTCGAGGCATTATCATACGACTTTTCTCTATTGTCTTAAATAACAATGTTATTTTTATGCAGAAAAATACGAAAAACTTAATTCCATTACCCAGACTTGGGTTGCTAAATAAGAATAAATAATCAAAAGCGCCTAATGGGCCCTTCATCAGTTTTATAGTTGTGCAACATCAGTAACATTGTACTGATGTAAATAGAAAATTTAGTTTATGAGATTTGAAATCTAGCGATTTAGGATATTCTCTTACCTATAAGGGCCAATCATAAGCGTGCGCGCGTCTATTAATACACCAATGGACTCTGTTTATACTTACCTTTGTCCAGCAGCTTGCTGCTGCTGCGGTTATCGTTAGTCAGCCTCAAACGCCCTTTTTGGTAAGTCGCTTAGCGCTCGTGTTTATAATTTTTACGTGTATCGTTTTTATGTAAGATTTCTGTAACTAAAACGATTCACATTTTTGATTGACACGTAATTTCTCCGTCTGAATCATAAATTAGTTCTTCCTTTTTTTATCTTGCAAGTAAGCAAATATTATGACTTGTGAAAGTAAAAGTAAATAGAGAGACTGTTTTTTTATAATAAACGGCTAAAGTGTTCAAAAGTGTGTTGTGCATTTATTATTGTGTCCTTTTATTACATCCTTTTTTACGCTCCCCCAAATCCGGCGTGCGATATAAAAATTATACAGTCCACTATCTTACTGAGATCAATTTCGAACAATAGTAAACTACGAAAACAAACTGATCTGTGTGCGAATCGTCGGGCGTTGAATCGACACAAATCGAGTAATGCTTCGATTTCCTTGATTGTTGACAATGTAAGACAAAAATCGAGCATTAAATCCATAAACCGTCAACTCATTTTGTCCATTTAAAAATAAATGACAAACAAAACAATAAACATTACTGTTCGATGAAGAATAAGAAAGCCAATCTTGTTTTACCCTTTCTCAATTGTGCAAATTGCGATGAAAGAGAGATGAATGAAAAAATCTTATTTTCGGTGTCTTGATTTAATTATAAATTCAAGCTAATTTTGTTTATTTAACATTCTCATCATGAAAAAAAGATACATCTTTTTGCAAGCAATAGTTTCGTTAACCTACCTTAATATCTTTCAAGGGTCCAAAGTCTGTCAAATATTCTGTAACTGTTCTAAGCTTGTCAGACCCATATGTTAGAAATAAAATTTTTCTTAATATTTGTCATTTGTTCTTTTTCTCGTGTCAAAATTACATACCATTTGTGATCAAAATAAGTTGATCACTACTAATTTTATGCACTTTTCTGACGTTAGTTCCAGTGTGATTATTAATAAAATCACGTACACAAAGAGATNAAACCATTATCCTATCATAAGATTATGTAACACCTGTTAATTCATTTATGAACCCTTAATACGGGAAGATGTGATTTTTATATCAGTCTTAAATAAAAATAAAAATATGATCTACTAGGCAAATGTGAGACCAAGCGTTTAAACTATACTTCTTGTCTCGTCTCGACATTTTCCAGATCTCCTCTCAAAAAGTCTCGTCTCAAAAAATTTCCAAAAGTCTCTTGGAGTCTTAAAAAATGTCAAGATTGCCAAGACTCTCGGAGGTCTCGGAATAAACTTGAGACCTTTGAGACTCTCGGTAGTCTCTAATTATTTTCATAAATTATTAAAATTATTGAAAAAAATTCCAAGACCTCTAATTATTTCCAAAACTTTTAATGATAATTAAAAAAAGCTCTAGGATTTTCTAAGTTAATCAATGCATTCAATGTGAATATGCTAAATCAAGGGTTACTTCCGGTCTTCTCCAAACTACACAACGCTACCACATGAAAACTCACATTTCTATTTTTATGAATTTCATTTCTTTTTCTGTCAACCAATTCCATTTAATATGGACTAGGAGTGAATGTGTGAGCGTGTATGACAGATGTGAGCGTGATCTTAGAGATTTAATCAGTGTAGGTGGTAGAAAGATGTTTTTAAGTCATCCGAAGATTTGATGGAAGCGCATAGTCTTGTATGAGCCAGTCAAGATTTGTATTGTATTATGTCATGATATATCGTTTATAATTGTTAGTTTATTAAATATCAAAAAATTAATTAGAACCATTTTCAATTAACGCAAGTTTACTCATTCCCATAATAACTTCATCACCTTCGTACACAATACTGTTTCATAGAAGGTATTTTTATAAAAATAATTATATTGTTTGCCATGTCATTTTATAGAAGTATAGGCACATGCTTGGGTACCCAAGCACCCACTGTCCACTGGTTTTTTTTCAACTAATTTTAATTAATGTTTAAAATACGATCCTCACTGGGCACATAAGAATAAAAGGGACAAGTTCAAGACACCTTACTTTATCTTTATTTTTATGTTTTGATAATTTAGTACATTTAGTTTGCACAACAGTCAATTTGAACGCATGTGAGTGTGAACATAGTCTGAGGCTCGAACCTCTTTTTTTTTAATTAACACGCTTGCACATTGCATGCACATTTATCATAAATACTGAAGCAATTATAAACAATGGTTGAGTTGTCCTGATTCCACACTCTTGTAACTTTTTTTTTTCAATTTTTGTGAATTAGTGGATTTTTTACTCTACTTCTTACAGAGTTCATATAAGTGATGTTTCAAACAAAAAAACCTTGCAAACTTATTATTTAAAACTTCTGAGTTTTACGGCTAAGGAAGCAATATTACATCATTGGGTTCCGAAAATTTTGTCTCGTTAATTGGCCCATGCTCATTAGATACGATTGCATTAGTATCTGAGAAAATTCTGCCAATCATTTTATAAATTGATTTTATTAAATTTTTTACTTAATAGGCTTACCTGATTTTTTAAAACTTTTAACATGAAAAAAATTAGTTGTCTTTGGCAACTTTAAAAATTGGATTTGTTTCAATTTGTATGGATACATTTCAACATGTTTATATAAACGAAATAGTTTTTTTTTAAATTGTCATAATCGTAGGTAATTTAATCAAGAATCGATCTTAAGTCTTACAGATATGTGCTAATAGATCTGGAGCATCATATTAAAAACTATTAGAAACTGTGGCGAAACCTCTGACACTTGTTTTGTGGCAAAATATAACTGTGTGTATTGTAATTTGCTGTCAGCAGGCTCCGAAGTGTACTGATTGTATTTCTGTACTCGACTTTTTTCTTTTTTCTTTCAGAGAGTTACACAAAGTTTCAAAGCTGTTCTCTTGACGAAAAATTCGATGTTTATGGATAAAAAGTTTAGATAACATACTTTGCAATAAATTTACCACTTTTTTCGAAGTCTTCGTTAGTTTGATTTTTTTTGACACATTAACTACTTTATCTTTATCTGTTTTTGCACTTACTCAGATTCCTTTTTTAAGTAACCCATTCTTAGTATTTTACTTCCTCGTTGAATTTCTGTAAGATCTGTAATGTCTGAACAAACTAGTGCTTTAACTGTTTGGTATGTGATCTTTTCTATTATTATTTAATTAGAATAAAGACAGTTAATAAGAAATTGAAAGTTCAAGTAAATGATACAAGCACATGTATCTCTAGCATCCAGTTTCATAGCCATAATATTTATCGTTTGATATTTATAAAAGTTACAGTAGCTTAATTTGACAAATGTTTCATTGAAAAACTTAAAGGTAAGAATTTTTCAAGCTAGCATTGATATATTCTTATTTAACTTGTTTATCATCAACAGTTTTCAATTTTTTTTTACTTAGATCAATGCAACTGTTTTCTCAAAAGAAAAATTCAATTTCTTTTTTGTTTTGTAAAATCCACCCTTGATTTTTCGTTTTTTTTAAAGTACTTGAATATTGGCTAAATTTTGTTTGCTGTGGTACAAAAAATTCACAGACATCAATATTTTTTCACGGTTTTTCTTGCTGATTTATGAAATTATTTTCCTTTTTTTTAAAAAAAAAAAAAGCATATGAATTTTTCAGTTGCCACCGAGAGACTTTGTCGAATATCAATTATTGTTCGATTTCCTTACTTGAAGTTTTTTTGATATTAAAAATAACCTAAGAGTTGATTTTAATGAATTACTCAAAGATTATTAATCTTGTTGTCGAGCACATTTTTGGTGGAGAGCATAGTTTTTTTCTAGAGTAACAATCTTAAAGTTTGATTTAATTTTTTTTATGTAACAGCCACGTTCTTGGCAATTACTTTTTTTGTCAGCATTTATTTTTGGCTTCGATTTTTATTGGGCAAATCGATGATTTTAAAACAGTTTTTTACAGCCTGTTGTTCCTCCTGTTTTTTTTGCTCGAGAAGCTCTTTTTCATTCTTGTTGTTTTTTTTTTGCTCGTTGATCTCTTTCAAATATGAAATAGTTTTTATTTTACCTACTGCTGTTGCTTTTCTTTTTCTTTCCCTCTCATTCAGGCAGTATTTTTTATATGCCTGGAGATTATTTCTTATCCTTGCACATTTGCCTTTTAGTTTCTACGCTTTTTTTAAGACACCTTTCCTCTACCTGTTTAATGGTCCGAATTTTTAATGACTTTTGCTGCTCACATGAATTTGTTCCCTTCTTAGCTTTTTGTGACCACAGTTGCATTTTAATTTTGTTCACAGCCTCATCCTTTTTTTTCGCAATAATGCAATTTATCGTTTTTGGAACCATTGTTTTTGGGCTTCTCTGTCATTTAATGAAATGTGAATGATAAAGTAAGTGCCAATACCAAAATGATGATATGGAATTACAATCATGCGTGTGCACATTTTACATCCTCGATTCTAAATCTACTTAGTATACAGTGTCTTCATGTACTTTATTTACTTCAAATTTCAAATCAATGACACATTTTTGTTTAGTACACAGTAGTATACACTCGTAAATGGAGAAACATACCACTTTTATTTTTACTGGTAAAACATGGACGAACAAAAATTACAGAAATATTTTTCTCCGTGTACATCAAGAGTACGTATCGTTCACATTCATTCGCTCCGTAATATAATATACATACAAGGACGTCACTGACATCACATAACCGATAAGAGTGTTGAAATTTGGAGTACACCAAGCTGGTAACCAAACCGAATATATGATGTATGTACATACCTATTCAGTGCCAGAGCTCCAAAGCTGACGCGAACTATCGTTTCGATAGTCGTTGACCAATTACTGCCGGCTATTAGTTTTCCCTTCTTTTGTTTTTTGCCATTATCGTCTACATTACATTTACGACAAAAGTCTCAAAACTATGTTATGAATAAATATGCAATGATGAGAAATTGCATTTTCAGTGACCCAAGACCTGAAAATGTAAAGAAACTTAAATACGATTGATTATCAATTTCATGGCAGCAAAACTGACATTTCGAGTTTTAGAGCTCTCAGATTGTCCGTGAACAAAACGTGCTGACTTTTTCACTTATACAGTACCAGTTATCGATTAATAGTATAAGAAAGTACAGTTTGCGTACCTGTTCAAGAAAACCTAGTGGCTGCTCCAGAGAAGGATCAGAACTAACCAAAGTATTTGTACACACGAAAAGCGAGAAATAATTCACTTACTAGTCCCAGTGATTTCAATTTTTAGTGGCATTTGCCAGTGCACCTTTTAGGTGCCAGTATATAATTTGCAAAATGACCATGAAGGAAAGTCCCAGAACTAAATAAAGCATTTTTAAAGCTATTTCTACGCTTATCATAATATTCATAATATTTGAGAGGCAAAAATAATGTATTATACGTTCTTACTCATTTGGTATAAGTGTCGTAATATGATTAAAATTACATAAAATATGTAACAAGTGACATCTATTATGTAGCATGAACACTATGAGTCCGAGATGATATGAATATATACTTTGTACAGTGGTACAGGAAAGGCAGACTGAACATGGCTATTGCCGCGCAACCATGCTTTTCAAGAGTACTATGAGAGAGGAGATCTTGTAATCGTGATTGAGTCCATGGTTAGAATTTTTTGATTTTCACGTGTTGCTTCGGTGTCTTGTGATAAATAACTTCTGCAGGTTCAAGTGGAGCTGGTAAAAAGGCTCTAGTTAACATCGTCAACGAGGCAGAAAAATAATCTAGAACATTAAAACGAAGACGGTAACGTGAGTAGTTTTAATGCAGAATTGGAGAAAAGACAAATGAGTTGCGTATTAAAGAAAACAGCTGTACTAGTAAGATTGAATGATTACTTTAAAGCAGTCGTTCAGAGCATGTTATAAATGATGATCAATATTTTCACGCATCTGATAAATTGAAAGAGCCTATAAATGTAAAGGTAGGTGATGGTCGTTCTTTCAAAGCAAAAAAAGTTGGTAATATTAGTCTCAAGCTTAATGTTTATGGACAAAGTAAAATAAATACGATAAAAAATGTTGAAAAATAAGGATAGAAATTTAGTAAGGAACAGTTGAAAGAGAAGAGGAAATCAAGCTGTATCAATAAAAAATATATAAAAGATTTTTTATTAAAGTAGAAATTTTATTGCGTTGGCTATTAAAAATAATATAATTTATCATATGGCAAATGAATGTATGTATAGTGAGTCAAACTCAATGACAGAGAATAGGATAACAGAAAAGGAAGAACTTTATGCAACACTAGGTCACGTTAGTATTAATTATTTAGAAACAATGGGAGATAAGGAAATGATTGGCGGTTTACTTAGGAAATATGGTACTCATTATTCAAAATGTGGGATTTGTGTGGAAAACGAAATGCATAATTTAACATTCAATAATGACAGACCAAGAGCCAAAGATATTTTAGGAATTATACATCCTGATTGAATGAACCTCATGGTACTACTGGTTTGAATGGCAAGTAGTATTTTCTGAGTTTCATCGATGATTACAGTAAAGTAGCTACAGTGTATTGTATTAAATTAAAAGATCAAGTATACAACTGTTTTGTTAACTATGTAAATTTAATTGAAAGTAAGACAGGAAAAAAAACACTAAGAAGTTATAATGGAAAGGAATATGAAAATAAAGATATAAGTAATTTTGTAAGAGGGAAAGGCTTATCTATTGAACCCTATCCACCTTACGTACATGAATTGAATGGAACGGCCAAAAAATATAACAGAGATATTATGGATATGTCTACATGTTTATTAAGAAGTGAGGGTTTATAATAAATTTCGACTAGAAATAGATCAGCAGCTTATCTGAAAAATGGAATTATCACTAATACTGTCAAAAATAATAAAACATCCTTTGAAATTGTATTTGGGGAAAAGTCTAGTATAAACAATTTAAAAATTTATGGAAGTAGAGTTTTTGTAAAAATAATAAAGGAACAAAAAAATTCAAAATAGAACAAAAAAGCAGACTTTGGAATTTTTTTCAGTTAAGAAAATGTTGGTTATAGCGTTCTGGTGAATGTTCAAATAGTAGTTGCAAAACGCGTTCATATTAACGAGTATGGCATAAATAGCACTGGTTTAAAATAAGAAAACGATATAGAAAAATTTTTTTGAATAACAATAAATGAAAAAACACAAATGGCAGTTTAAATACAAACGGCAATGATAAAATAAGAATTCTTATTTAAGACGGTCAACTAAGAAAACAAAAAAGCCTGATAGATATAGAGATAAAATTTTTGTGCATAGTAATGTTGTTTATGTGAATTATACAAATCTTGAAACACCTGTTTCTTATAATGATGCGATGGTTAGTTATGAGTCTGAAAATCGGAGAAAGACAATAGATAGAAAAGTAGCTTGTTAAAACAAAAATAGGACTTTGATTTTTGGAAATAAGCCAAATTAAAAAAAAATTATATTTAGAATAGGTTTTTACTGAAAATGCTAACAACGCTTTTAAAGCTAGGTTAGTAGTAAGAGTATGCTAGCAAAATGATTTAATTGATGTTTATTCACCAGTTGCGAGAAAGTAAACTTCACAAATTTTACTTTTCTATTGTTGTTAAAATATTTTAATTATTAAACAAATAGATGTCAAAACAGCATTTTTGAATGGTCAAGTCAAACCTTAAGTATATGTTAAACAGCCACAATGCTATAATGATGGCTCTTATAAGGTTTTAAAATTAGATAAAGCGTTGTATGGACAAAGAGAAAGCCCAAAACCTTAGTACTAGTATTTTTATACTTATTTAAATAGTTTTAGTTGTAAAAAAAGTGAAAGTAATTCCTGCTTTTATATCTGAAAAGAGAGCTCTCAGATTGTCCGTGAACAAAACGTGCTGACTTTTTCACTTATACAGTACCAGTTATCGATTAATAGTATAAGAAAGTACAGTTTGCGTACCTGTTCAAGAAAACCTAGTGGCTGCTCCAGAGAAGGATCAGAACTAACCAAAGTATTTGTACACACGAAAAGCGAGAAATAATTCACTTACTAGTCCCAGTGATTTCAATTTTTAGTGGCATTTGCCAGTGCACCTTTTAGGTGCCAGTATATAATTTGCAAAATGACCATGAAGGAAAGTCCCAGAACTAAATAAAGCATTTTTAAAGCTATTTCTACGCTTATCATAATATTCATAATATTTGAGAGGCAAAAATAATGTATTATACGTTCTTACTCATTTGGTATAAGTGTCGTAATATGATTAAAATTACATAAAATATGTAACAAGTGACATCTATTATGTAGCATGAACACTATGAGTCCGAGATGATATGAATATATACTTTGTACAGTGGTACAGGAAAGGCAGACTGAACATGGCTATTGCCGCGCAACCATGCTTTTCAAGAGTACTATGAGAGAGGAGATCTTGTAATCGTGATTGAGTCCATGGTTAGAATTTTTTGATTTTCACGTGTTGCTTCGGTGTCTTGTGATAAATAACTTCTGCAGGTTCAAGTGGAGCTGGTAAAAAGGCTCTAGTTAACATCGTCAACGAGGCAGAAAAATAATCTAGAACATTAAAACGAAGACGGTAACGTGAGTAGTTTTAATGCAGAATTGGAGAAAAGACAAATGAGTTGCGTATTAAAGAAAACAGCTGTACTAGTAAGATTGAATGATTACTTTAAAGCAGTCGTTCAGAGCATGTTATAAATGATGATCAATATTTTCACGCATCTGATAAATTGAAAGAGCCTATAAATGTAAAGGTAGGTGATGGTCGTTCTTTCAAAGCAAAAAAAGTTGGTAATATTAGTCTCAAGCTTAATGTTTATGGACAAAGTAAAATAAATACGATAAAAAATGTTGAAAAATAAGGATAGAAATTTAGTAAGGAACAGTTGAAAGAGAAGAGGAAATCAAGCTGTATCAATAAAAAATATATANAATTTTGAAAATAGTATAAAACTATGAAACGCCACAAACAGCAAAGATGTCATTAAAGAAAAATAATTTTTTTGTAAAATCTATTGAGTAGAAAAACATAGCTGAATATTTTTCCTTTAACAACAAAGTTAAAACTATGGGAAAAAAAAGAAGAAGTATAATGAAAATCATTGGAAAAGGTACCGTTAGCAAAATATCTCAAAGAAATCATCGAACACTCATTTTAAATAAAATAAACAATCTGTGACGTGGAAAAGTGACTGTTTAGGAAGTGCGTTACAAGAACAATCAGCATTTATTAAGTTAAAGAACTTCATTAGAAATACTGCACTTATAAAGAAAAGTCGTACGTGTGTTTCTTTTCAAGGCTCGTTGTGGACTCCCCCAAAGACTCTCCCCTTGCTGACTGTTTCCTGCTATTGGCCCCAAAACCCCTCGTTACAAGATTGACGGAGAGAGAGCCTAGAGTGTCACTTATACTTCTGTTCATTGTAGGTCAAATGCTTTGTTGATACTGATTGGGCTGATGATATAATTCATTGAAAATCAGCGATAGGCTGCGTAATAAGAAAGTATTGAAATGTTATGTATTGGAAATCTAGAAAACAGAAAAATTTTATAAAATCATCAATAGAAGCTGAGTTTGTAGCGTTGTCTGGGTGTGAGTAAGTTGAAAGTTATCAAAGATTTATTACTTGACTTGAATATTAAAGTTTTTAATCCAGTGACAATGTATGGTGACAATTTTGGTATGACAAGTATAGCTAGGCTTAAAAGTTTTACTAAAAAGTCGAAATACGTTGAAACTTATTATCACTTCGTAAATTAAAGGTATGCAAAACACGAATATAACATTGTAAAAGTTGAGTCAGAAGAAAAAACAGCAGATATGTTGATAAGAGTTAGATATATGTTGAATGTAAAGTTGTTTAAGATACTGAAATTAACATTTAGACACTGTAAGTGCTAGATGATATATGTGTACATATATTTTGTACAGTAATACAGGGTAGGAAGGCAGAACTTGGCCGTTTCCACGCACGCACGCTTCTGTAGAGATTCTTGGTACAATGAGAGAAGATATCCTGTAATCTTGAATAATCACTATTTCTGTTGTTCAATATATTACTTAAAGTGTTAACAAGCTAATTCACTACCTCCTAGCGCATATATTTAACAGAAAATAGTTGTAATTTTAGTATAAATATAATTCATAATGACTAAAGTTTAAATGTAGGTGCAAAAATTCTGAAAAAAAACTTTATTTTGGTAAGCGGGAATCTTTTGTTTAAAAAGATGATTTTTGGACAGGATTGGAACTGACATTATGAGGTTATTTTAGCAATTTTTGTTTGTGAGAGAAACAAAAATTAGATACATGTGTAAATTATCAAGAATTCATAACACTTAACATGTTTTGGTACAGCAATTATAATTAATTTTATTTTAAAATTGTCGCACAAGCTCTAGACACGATTTGATTCAGTTACAGCGGAATTACAATTATGTGTAAATATATATAAANAAGAAACTCAAACCTAGTATAGCAGAGATAACGCATCGTATAAAGAGGCTGCTAAATAAGAAGTAATATTTATACTAATTTTGCAATGGAAGTGTTAAATAGTGTGTGTAAGGGCTTAACACAACATAAACTTAGTTCTAAAATAAGTAAAATAGTCATGCTATTGAGAAATTTACATAAATCAGACGGCTTATGTTATGGTCATTTATTAGGGATTACTAAATCATTGAAATACAACGTAGAAGAAGAATGAATAAACTGCGGACCTGGCTCACGAAACTTTGCCCACAAACAGGTTTAAATCATTTTTGCCTCTTTATTAGAAAATGTTGAACATTTTAATATAGTTTACCTTATTGTCTTCAACCTAGATAATACGCAATATACGATGGATAGAAATTTATATGCAACAAAATCTTATTATTTTGAAACTTCACCTACAGATTATTCATAAACTTATAAATGTATTTATGTTATTATTTAATATTATTTTTTCTCTAGAATATTTTAAATATGGTACTGGTTACATTTAAAATAACTTAATAATCAATAGAATACTTCTTTTATTTTAACGTTATTAAGGACATTTAGTCAATAATAATTTGGAAGAAGATTAACTCAACAATTACTTATGAATTTTTATATCGCAATAAAATATATCCGTTTTAATTACTTAACATATGATCGAAAATTTTTTTAACTGAATCTTAATTAGAATTATAAGATACAATAACTGATAGAGCATTTAATGCTTTTAAGAATTTTGAAACAATTGAAAAAAATTGTAAATTCTTTTATACTGCTATCTAAATCCATAGCAAGTCCAAAAAGTATGCAAAAGCAGGAAATATCAGCATAGAATAGCTATCAAAAGAAAATGTGTTAGACCAGAATTATTTATAGCAGTAGTTTATTATTATGAGTCAAAAAAATTTTAAATAAATTCTATCAAAATTTTAAAAAGTATGACACCAAATCATATTCTAAACAATATAGTTAAATTATTTCATTTTAAATAGCTACCGACTTAAGGTGATATTGAAAATAATATTGTCAATTGTTGCCATGCATCTATGTAATTGAATTTTAGAAAGGTAGTCTACCTTATGCACTTATTTTCATATTTCCATGTACTGTTAAATAATTATTATGTTTTAACACATTGATACACTAATTTATGCATAAATTTTTTCGCGTACTGTGGAACCTACGAAATTATTAAATAAACATGCTTTATGGTCCTCATACAAAATGAAGACCTCGTATGGCTTATTCTAATCAGAAGTATAAAAAAAAATTTCTCAAAACCTTTTACAGACAAACAACATTCTAAAATACAATACGAAGAAATGGTTACCTACAATACAAAAAAACAAATTACACATCTAATCAACAAATTAACAAAACTTCTACGGAGGTTAAAATGTCAGTAGATGATTAAATAGTTGTTACTTATAATAAATTTCCATTGATGATATGCTAATGTTATACTAACATTGAGTATTGTGCATCAATTGAAAGCGTAAGATATATTTATGACTTCATTTATAGAGTTACTGACAGAGAATGCATTGGAATTTAAAAATAAGAAGACGAAAAAACTGAAAAATTCAATCAAATGGGAAGTTGTATTGATGTTAGAAACGTTAGTCTAGTAAAAGAAGCTTGTGGAGTACAATCATTTGTAACTTATGCTAGAATTTAAACTGTTATCAATTTATTAGTTTACTTTGAAAAGAAAACAAAAACTAATAATCGATAACAATAATTTTGAAAATAGTATAAAACTATGAAACGCCACAAACAGCAAAGATGTCATTAAAGAAAAATAATTTTTTTGTAAAATCTATTGAGTAGAAAAACATAGCTGAATATTTTTCCTTTAACAACAAAGTTAAAACTATGGGAAAAAAAAGAAGAAGTATAATGAAAATCATTGGAAAAGGTACCGTTAGCAAAATATCTCAAAGAAATCATCGAACACTCATTTTAAATAAAATAAACAATCTGTGACGTGGAAAAGTGACTGTTTAGGAAGTGCGTTACAAGAACAATCAGCATTTATTAAGTTAAAGAACTTCATTAGAAATACTGCACTTATAAAGAAAAGTCGTACGTGTGTTTCTTTTCAAGGCTCGTTGTGGACTCCCCCAAAGACTCTCCCCTTGCTGACTGTTTCCTGCTATTGGCCCCAAAACCCCTCGTTACAAGATTGACGGAGAGAGAGCCTAGAGTGTCACTTATACTTCTGTTCATTGTAGGTCAAAAATCCTTTGAAGACATTAACACTCATAAAGAAATTAAATACCAGACGTGTGACGATATTGCAAACGCGATGGGCTTAGTCAATTATGATCTTTAAGTTGATAATACTTTCAAAGAAGTAATTACTTTTAAGGCTTCTAAATAATTAAAACATATTTTTGCGTGGTTGTTAATTTTGGAAAATATTTAACGTAATAAAATACTCAATAAAATACTAAATAAGTATTTAAAAAATACTTCAAAAGATTTTATTGATAATACAGATAATCAGACTCTTTTATATATTAACTTAATTTTAGAATTAGAAGCTAAGTCGTTCATATATTCTTATCGGAACGAATTAAATATACACAAAACCCTATGGATATAGAAATATCTTTAAGTTGAGAAATATTTGACTCACGTAACAGAAAATGGCGAAAAGATGATTTAATTACTTAATATAGAACTTTAACGACCCTCAAAAAATATTAGAAATAGTTGTCAGAAATTTAAGAGGTGTATGTAATACAGAAATATATTTCGAAAATAAATTTTAGAAAACTATTTTGGTCCAATTTTTTTATTTAGAATAAGCAGTGATAAAATCATTGCATTAAGAAAGCTAAAAAATTTTTCTTATTATAAATATTTGTAATTTTCAATTTCGAAATCAGTATTCGCTTATATTATGAGGAATGGAAATTAATTAACGTATGTTTTAAAATATTTGTTGACTTAAATAATGTTAAGTAAAGGTATACTTCTATAACATTATAAGTATACCAGTTTATTAAATACAAGAATTCGTAAAAAGTTAACTGAAGAAACTCAAACCTAGTATAGCAGAGATAACGCATCGTATAAAGAGGCTGCTAAATAAGAAGTAATATTTATACTAATTTTGCAATGGAAGTGTTAAATAGTGTGTGTAAGGGCTTAACACAACATAAACTTAGTTCTAAAATAAGTAAAATAGTCATGCTATTGAGAAATTTACATAAATCAGACGGCTTATGTTATGGTCATTTATTAGGGATTACTAAATCATTGAAATACAACGTAGAAGAAGAAAGAATAAACTGCGGACCTGGCTCACGAAACTTTGCCCACAAACAGGTTTAAATCATTTTTGCCTCTTTATTAGAAAATGTTGAACATTTTAATATAGTTTACCTTATTGTCTTCAACCTAGATAATACGCAATATACGATGGATAGAAATTTATATGCAACAAAATCTTATTATTTTGAAACTTCACCTACAGATTATTCATAAACTTATAAATGTATTTATGTTATTATTTAATATTTTATCATTAAAATTTTAATTTTTTAATAAACAGGGATTTTTAAAAAGTTCTTTTGAAATTAGAGACATTAGTTAAAACTTAATAACCATCGTTAAAATGATCTCAACATTTAACAATACAATTCAATTTGGCTTTCTTATCTACCTTAGATTAGCTTACGTCTCAATTTTAAGGTTCGTTTTTTTAATTTACAATGTAACGTACGATAGTATAGGTAAGACTCTACGCTTCCTCTCCTCAAACCTCGTAACGAGGGGCCCTAAGGCCAAGGGAAGGTAAGCGCGAGCAAAGAGAGAGTCTATCAGGGAAGTACACGACGAGCCTTCGAAGAAAACATTGGCGCTAGCTTGCCTATGATTACAGTATTGTAAATAAAGGTCCTTAAAGTAATAAGTGTTGATCATTCCCGCAAAGCACCTCCTTACTAATATCTTCCCTACGTAACAACGTTCTATTTGGAGACAAATTTTATTTTTATTTTTGTATTTAGATAGCATGCCGTATAATTGAGTATACGAAACAGTGGCTTCCCTGAACATAATCTAACATTATAAAAATTTTTACCTCAAGATATATTTACAGTTATATAAAATGCTTAAACTAAGGAAAGTTGTATTCTCTATAAAATAAAAGGTGACGATGATGAATTTCAGGTATTCAGAGTTATTTTTGATATAAAAACTCGTTTTAAAATTTTTTTTTTAGTTATAATTGTGGCTTTAATATTTTATTTAAGTAATTTTGTATTCTGTAGTCTTGTACCGTTACGTAAGTCATTTACTGTCCTTAAATTTTGTATCAAAATAACAAATGTTTCACTTTTTAAATCAGGCTTATGTGAAGATAAGCCTTTCCAAATTTTATTTAGAAACTCAAATGGGTAATTTATATAAATGTCACTATGGTATTTGCTAACACCCTTGGTAGTAGAATAATCTATACCACAATTCGTTCTTATTTCTCTTTTTACATGATCTTAAATTTTATTCTTTTAACAGTTATTGTATTCCTTCCAATAAGTAAGTTTAACTTAGTTTATTGAAAAAGTTAATGTCTTTACCAAAAATATTGGCTCAAAAACCAGTTGTTTCATGTTTATTTCACACTTACAATATTTCAATTTTTTCTTTTGCAATATTTAATAATAATTTTAATAATAATTTGGCAACTGAACGAATATTAGTTTTAAGTTTTACTAATTGATGGTTTGAATGATGCAAGACAGTGTCTGATAGTATGGTGATGTGATACAATGTTTCTAAAAATGCTTCAACAATTTCTGAGGTTATAAACCAGCTAAGAAGTTGCCTTCAAAATTTATAAAAAAGTATTTATCATATTGTCACAATCTGTGTCTTGATTTTTAAACTCCCTAAAAAAGATTTTTGTACTTTTCTAGTTTTAAGAGACAAACTTTACGAAATGAGAATTCAACTGATATCCAAAAACAAGGAGATAAGCGTGAAGACGGGAGCATAGCCCTACTAGTATATGTGTAACTAAATACAATTACAGTGAAGTATAGTTAACAGTGAAAAAATTGAAGATATACAAAATAATGGTTATTTAGTTCATTCTTATTTTAAAGAAAAATTATAATAATTAAAGTTATAGTCGTTTTTTAAAAATTTTAAGATTTTGCGTCTTTTTTTTAATGGGCCTCCATTCTAAGTAGGTCTAGGGCCTCCAAACAATAAAAGATGGCCTTGGTAGAATTACATGCCAATTCATGTGTCTTTAGGCGCTCATTACACATAAGTTTTTTTAATGAATATTATGTAAACATTAAATATTTATTCAAAATATTAACAAGTTATTGCAGATCGCTTAACTATCACGTATATCTATCACGTATATCTATATGTTCTGTTTATAAAAATCACAACTTTACACATATTGTAACCATATAGAACAGTCACGTAAAATTGTGTTTATTAATATGATATCTAGATGTCTAGCACTTTTTTCTCACTTTAATGAGATATACCTGCACTTCTCTTAGTTCACCTAACTTTTTTTTTGCTAACTGTAATGAACGTGTTTCAGTAGAAAAATCACCTCCATTATAGATAAAAAAATTGTCAGAGTAAAAAAATTAATAACAAATAAATAAGTATATATTGATACATGAGGAAGTTACTCAGCTAAAATATAGAAATTTGTAAATTGTGGTAACCATGTGAGATCAACTGTGGGTGGCAATGCAGTGGGTGGTAGTGGTAGCCGTCGTCTAGCTCTTTCATGCTGCTTGTTCAATTCTTCCGTGAACGGAGAAATAGAACTTACCTGTATTATCGCTGTGAAAGGACAACCGAGTAATAACGATGATACAGGTTGAAAGACTTATTCCTCGCAAAACAAATCATTGCCATTGCTGTCATAACCTTGTAAATATTTGAAGAATTTATCCTGCTCTTCTACGATTGGTGGCAATGGTTAATGGCAGTCAAAGATGAGCAGTCTTACATCCTGAGAGTTATCTTGTAACAATGGCAATAGATGGTCAGAGACGAATGGTCGTGCATTCTGAACGTTGGTGGTTTGTAAAGACTCTGAACAACTGCTTACAGGTTTCCATCTCCAAACGCTAAATGAGCGTAAGGAGTACTTGGCGTAAATCCATGACAATGAACGAAGAAACTAATTTTTGAGAAACTGGTACCCTGTATAGATAGGGAGTCCAACAGCTACGCTAAACAATTAGGAGTATCATAAGCAGATAAAATTATGACTGCTACTATCCCTCTTCTTTCAATGCAAACAGCATTACACATGTAACAATTAATGAGAAGGGGGAACTGAATTTTTCATCCATTGGACCATCCTGCAAGGGGGCACTTCTATCACCTAAAATTTATAATGCATGCTTTACATTTATATTTATATTCTTCTATTTATTACATCTTCTTGTAATAAAAAATCCGTCTAATAGACAATTCAACAGTACACATTTTTTTTATACATATATTTCATTTCTATTTGAAACACGAAAATTCAAATTTGAACGCCGCGCGCGGGGAATGTGCGTCTAGTACGTTAAGAAAACGCTAGAGCGCGTTCACCCAAAGAAGGGAAAACCTGCTACTCAAAAGGAAACAACGTTAGCATAAAAGGCACCAGCGCGCAATGTAAAAGCAGTCCTCTTCCAGCGATCCTGGGACGCGGAAATCTGCGGTCACCCAGACCTGGAACTCTCTCGTGCACCGGTACATTACCGCGTCGAGCACAAGGTGAGAGAAGGAGACTGAGTACGAAGGCCAAGAGCTGAAAAGTAAGTTTGCACACCACCTATAGGTAACCCTTCCACTAACCAGTTCCTACTTGGACTTTCGGTGCTTGACCGCTTTAAGCGTGGAGACGACGCATCCCCAAGTAGTCAAGGCACTAGGGTTAGCGATCACGTTCTTAGGCGAAGTTCCTGGGTCGACGACTTGAGCAGTGCTCAAGACACCCAAGGGCCCTGAGAACGACCTAACCTTACGTGACTTGGTAGGATAGGTAGTTACCTAACACTAACTTTCCGTGGTTGTAATAAAAATTCGTATTAGTCTAACCTAACGTGTTTAAGCAGAGATATTAAGGAGGGAAAATTCAAATTGTCATTTATGTAAAATTTTCTATTAAACAAAGGCGGATAAATTTTAAGTAAATTCTAAATTATCGAGTATATTATATATTTCCTTTTTTTATTATTAACGTAAATAACCGCGATTACTCAAATATAATTAATACATGTAGAAATTGAAGATACAATTTCCTTAGAATCATATGATTGAATAAATATAAGATAATTAAAAATAAATTGATTGTACTTATTTAAGCAAACCTTCCCCTCCACATAAGATTGCGAGTTCCTTTTATAGTTTAAGATAAAAACTAGAAAAATAGCTGTTAAGATTTGAAATCGTTTATTTAAACTGAGAATATTATCTGTACCCCAAAAAGGGACAGGAATAAATTAAAAAAGATATGAGATTAGAAAATCATTGAATAAGTTAAAGAAGATATTATTAAATTGATTAAATTAAGGGAATATTCAGGAGAATTCAATAAAGTAATAATCAATAAATAATTGCTGTATATGGTGCAGGAATTAATTGATTATTCAAAAAATGAATTGTGAAACTTGATAATAATTATTTTAAATATTGTATATAATCGGCAATCTGAGCAATTTCGCTCTTTTACACAGGGCAACGAACCCGCCCTCCGACATATAAACACTATCATTGTTTGTGTGTTGGTTCCTAATCTTAGAGTCTCCTTGGTACAGATAATATTCTTAGCCGATTGTTACCACCACCAATTAACCGGGGTTATACTCAAAGAAAGGGAAGTCGTAAATGGTACCCCTGGTGGGACTCGCAATCGTAAGAGGAAGTGTTGAAATGGGTGCAAAAAATTTATATTAGTTTACCCCGCAATATGTTGTAGATGCCAAAATCCAAGGCAAATAATAAGCCAACTGCGTACCCTGGGCCCCATTATCAGGCAATAGTGCGACGAATTGAGGAGCTTGAAAAAGAGAACGCTACACAAAAACAACAACTACTAGAACTCGAAGCACAAATCACACTTATATATTCCCTAGAGCCAGTCATAGATACTATTAACAGAAAAATAAATAAATTAAAATTAGTCCGACACAAAAACCTTACCCAAATAACTAACGAACTCAACAAATTTTATTTAACTGATTGTAATTTTAACAGATACTTTACCTTCCTTGATTCGGAAATTACACATATTTATAAAAAACTCCCGAATTATCGAGCACTACGGGATTTTCTAAACGAATTCGAATCGGTAGAGAATTTTAAAAGTGATTATAAAGTCACAGAAAAGTTTAGTACCACTTTGGCTTGTATGATATTATAAATAAACACATTATTAAATTTTATTAAACGTTTTGTATTATTTGTTTCCCTTAAAAATGCTTAAAACACGACGAGGGGGCAATAATGAAGAAACACAACAAGTAACGGCTCAGATTCACGGGAAAAACGAAGATAATTTAGGTGGAATTTTTCCATTAGAGGAGTCACCTCAGTCAAATACAGTGGGTGGAAATGATAGAAATATTTTCGAGGTCATAGTTGTCCAAAAGCAGCTAATGGCTGAAATCCTACCTCTCAACCCCGAGAATGATTCGGAACAAATTATCAACAACATAAATAAAGTTATTACTCAAACAAACACACTAAAAGAACAATCGATGCGACTTACACATACGTACGATGCACCGGAGACCCATATAAAACGACTCACACAAACACAAAATCAAATACGTACTAAAAACGCACAACGTCAGGCAGAAATCTTTAGACAATCAGAAATACTCGATAACTTAAATAAACAATTCGATCAACTTGCACTAAACATAGGGAAAACAACACAAACATTCCAAAAACTTAATCAAACAGTCACGGCACAAACACAAGCCATAGTAAATTTAGAACAGGAAGATGATCGCATATACGAGGCGATCGCCCAACACAAAAAAGACGTGGAATCGATCATCAACCGAAAATTAAATAACGTACAAGGCAGAGGAGTTTCCCAATTAAAAGTAGATTTACCCACTTTTAGCGCAGCTGCAAGTGATCGACCAATCAAATTCCTTAAAGCCTTAAAAACTTACATTGAAATAACTTCCATAGAAACCGACACGATTAAATTGGTATTATCCCAAGCATTAAAAGGCCCGGCACTTGAGTGGTTTTAGCACACCCAAGAAAGAATAAATTCCATGAATCATTTTAAAACTTTATTTTTAAATAAATATTGGAATGCAACGGTACAAGCTAAAGTTCGTCGAGCGCTTGAATGGAATGCATACGAAGCAACAAATAATATCAGCCATAGCGAATACGTGCTAAATTTATACAGTTACGTGAAAATGTTATCAGCACCGCCCACTGAAGCAGAGGTCGTTGAGAAATTCTTAAATCATTTTGACGAAGTCATACAACAGTCTATAATTCTTCGGGGAATTAACAAAATTGACGATCTTATAGAACTCTTAGATTCTATAGATGCAGTAGGCGCGTTAAATAGCTCGACTACGATTCGAGAAAATTCATACATAGATTCCGGGAGACAAATAAACTCAAGCCCTACGCGGAATCATAGCAACTTCCGAGCCTCAACACTTAACCCACCCAATAGCAATTGGTGTGACCGCGGTAACAATACAAGTAACACCACCATAAACCGAAATAAGAACTCAGGCCAACAAACCAACAACAACAATAATAGTTCCAATCGACCATACGTAGAAAGACCACAAAGTAGCTCATACAATCAAGGGACCCAGGGAACTTAAATAAATATAATTGAAGAAATCCCAAATCAGGAAAACGAATAGACGTTGTATCCCAGACCCCTAAAGATTATGAAACCTATACTTCATGGGATACAACGATCAGAGAAGGCATTACAAAGACCAATATATTAAAAAATTATGAATCCAAACCCAAACAAAAAAATAACATAAACACCTTACATACTACCACGCTACCGCATGTAAATAAAAATTTGAAAATAATTTCGAAAATTAACAATAATCGAGGGAATCTACTTATCAAGGCTCAAGAATGTTTAATACCCCGTACATATACAGTTTTGGTTCCATTTGATAACCAGCTCGAAAAAAAAGTGACTAATGACAATAAGTCTAATGTTGTTACAAATGCATGCCATTTCTACTCAATTTGCCATAAAGATCAAATAAAAAATTGTTCAGTAGTCAAACCGGAAATACATACAGTATTCGAAGATTTACGACTCACACTGCTAGAAGAACCACACAGCGAAAATCAGTTAACCAATAAAGCTTTTATATGCCCGGAAATCAATATTGAGATAAAAAGCGTTGGACTAGAGGCCTTAATAGATACGGGGAGTAAACTCACATGTATATCTGAAGACATTTATGAAAAATATAACGATGCATGGAAAATTTTCCCTACCCTTTCGGTAATTGGATTCCAAGCATGCGGTTTTATCGGTGAAAAATCACTTAAAGTTAAAAACAGTTAAGAGCAGAAGTAAAAATAAAAAATATTCATTTGGAAATTTATTTTCTTATGATACCAAAACTGATTCGTGGTTGCATGCTAGGAATTGATTTTTTAAAGAAAAATAAAGTAGAAATCCACTTAGATAAAGACGAAATTATTTTTCCTTACGAACACAAACATAAAGTAATACAATTTAATACACATATAAAAGAACTAGACACAATAGAATTTATTCAAAACGAATCAGAGCTTAGTAATTCCAGTGATGAGGTTCTGGTTATAGACTTACGAATATCTGACAACGAGATATCTGAGAAATTACAAAAGCTAAAAAACATTAATAATACACATAAGAACCAACTTGAATGCTTAATAAAACATTATAGACATATTTTTCGTCAAGAACCGGGACAATTTAAGTCATACACATACAAATTAAAAGTCACTAATGATGAACCTTACTTTTTAAACCCTTACCCTGTATCAAGCAAGCTAAAAGAAAAAGTCGATAACGAGATTAAACGAATGCTTAAACTTAATATAATAGAATACTCGGATAGCGTATACGTAAACCCGCTTACTATAGTTTCAAAATCTGACGGTTCGGTACAAATATATCTTGATGCACGAAAGTTAAATAAACGACTCTTAAGTGATCACGATGGAGCGGAGGAAATGGACGAAGTGTTAAGGAATGTAGTAATATTGGGGTAATGACAAACGTTGATCTAACAACAAGCTTTTGGCAGATCCCGTTGCACAAAGAATCACGAAAATACACGGCATTTTCGCATAAAAAACGAACGTACCATTTCAAGGTTGTGCCTTTCGGTTTAAAAATAAGTAGCACCGCTTTAACTAGAGCATCTGATTTTTTACTCAATGGTATCCGAGATTTTATAATCAATTTTGTAGATGATTATTTATGTGTGTCTAAAACATTTTTTGAACACTTAAACCACCTCAGAATCCTTTTTGAAAGAATTTCAAACGAAAATATAACTATAAATTTTAAAAAAGTTGAATTTTGTCGAGAAGAAATTAAATTTGTAGGACATTTGCTATCCCTACATGGTATTAAACCTGACCCGAAAAAAATAGAAAAAATTAAAAACTTTCCAACACCCAGAAACCCCAAAGAAATCAAAGGATTTCAAGGATTAGTAAATTTTTGTACCAAATTCTCACATAGTGTTTGGGGACAAATGGAATTATTACTTGAATTGATCCACAAGGAAAAAACTTGGAACTGGGGAGACAAACATTTACAGGCCCTTAACCAGGTAAAGGAATTGTTCCACGATGATTTATTTTTAAATCACCCCGATTTAAACAAACCCTTTGTATTATATACTGATGCAAGCAATATTGCACTTGGAGCTATCCTATGCCAAAAAGATCAAGATGAAAACAAAAGGGTAGTATACATGGCCAGTCGTACGATAAAAGGGGCGGAGAAAAATTACTTTACTACAGAATTTGAATTATTAGCTATTGTTTGGGCATTACACAAATTCCGTTCCTTTATTTCGGGTACCAAGGTTTATATTAAATGTGACCATCGTGCGTTATCATATTTAATGTCATGCAAATTTTCAAGTGCCCGATTAACGCGATGGATGCTTTCAATTCAGGATTATAATTTCGAAATAACATATATCAAGGGAAGTGAAAACGTTGCGGCCGATTCATTAAGTCAATACGCATATGAAAAGGACCAAAACATGGTTGAGGAATTAAATATATTTATAATATTAAATAGAAAATCGGATAATAATATTCAAACTTACAATCAACGGATAAAAGAATACGCGCAATCAAAGAAAAGATAATGAATGGACATGAATATACCCGGTATAAACTGAAAGGAGAAACCCTCTATCAATTGTGTAATCATAGAAAGAAAATTCTCCTACCAATATGCCTCGCCAAAGAAATTATTATAGAAGTACACGAGTTATATGCACACATTGGGTCCAATAAATGTGTAGCAATGCTCAAAGACGATTTTGCATATCCAAAATTTAAAAAATTTGCAGCAAGAACGCTTTGTACTTGCCATACGTGTTAAAGAACAAAAGTATATACTACGGGATCACACTTTAAAACACGACCAATCATACCCGATGGATCCAAAGATTTAATTTCGATTGATTTCTATGGACCATTGCCCATTTCACGGGGAGAGGTGCGCCACATTTTGGCCATAATCGATGTTTTTACGAAGTTTGTGGTATTGCATCCGATTAGGCGAGCCAACACGACAAAAAAAATTAAAAAATTATTCAATCACTACTTCCCAACATATGGTAAACCTAATCGTATACAATCAGATCACGGAACTTAGTTCACCGCGAATAAGTGGCGGAAAACACTCGAAGAAGCCGGGATAAAAATTTGTTTCTCCTCTATACGACACCCACAAAGTAATAGAATTGAAACGCTGAATAGGGAGCTGGGACGATTCTTTCGAGTATTAGTCAAAGATAAACATAAAAATTGGGGAAACTGGGTAGATTTTATCCAAAATTGTACAAATAAAAGCCACCATGACACAACAGAATATTCTCCTATAGAATTACAACTAGACACCTTGCCCATTCGATTTTGGCATAAGCATATCGAGACCCCTGATAAAACACCAATACCCTACATTGATAAAGTTAACTTAGCAGCCAATAGGATGTAAAGAAAAGGAAGGAAAAGGGCGGATAAACATAATACACTAAAGAAACACATAGACTATAAGTTAGGAAGTCTAGTCCTAATAAAAACAAACCCAGTATCGTTTTCGGAAAGCGGGATCACGGCAAAATTATTAGAACTATATAAAGGCCCTTATAACATCACAAAAATTATAAATAACTCCACTTTTATTTTAATGAACGACCAAAATGAAATTAGGGGAATGTTTCATGGTATTGAATTGCGTCCTTATCTTACACAGAATAAGGACAAAGAGACAACAACAACGGCTCAACCGCAAAATGAAGCGGACTAAACAACGCCTAGAGACGTTATTACGGGAATTAAACCAATCAAAAATGGACCCTGGTCCATCAGAAGGCCCGGTTAACTCATCACAGTCACCTACTAAAAATCCGCCGCGAGAAACAAATACTGAGACACACGATGATCATATCGTCATCGAAAAAGACATCGAAATTAAGGCCCTCGAGCGCCTCACAATATAATAAAAACAGCATGAGGTGGGGAAAAATGTGTTGTCAGTATCGTCAGTAGTTTGAGACAAATATCGACCTTATAAGTATAAATACATAATTAACAAACCCTTAATAGATGGGGAAAAATGCAGAAAGGAGAATCAAAAAAAAAATGGAAAAACTGAAAGAAAGGGAGAAACAACTCTAAACACTATACCATGGGCCACGTGACAAACGAGGACAGGTTGCAATGGCACGAACGGAAAAGGAAAAGGAGAAACATCAAGAAATAATGAAGATTCATCAGATACAAGTGGAGCAATGGGTCATGGGGCTCCCACACCCAACAGATACCCAGGCTTCAATCGTAGCACCCTCTAAATCTATCCTCCCTACGATTCCCCTTCCCCCACTCCTAACCCAAACCCCACCACCCCTCACGACTTATCTTTTCTATAAAACCCCCACATCAACACCCATCAAAGAAAATTTTACAGCAAAACCTACCCCACCAACCATAACCCTAAATAATGAAAAAAAATTACGAGACGCCCTTAACACACTTTTCGGTCCCCCACCAAACAAAACAAAAATAACCTGCTCCCGACTCTTTGACTGCACTCCTGTTAAAATCAAACAACCCATCATCCCACCCACACAACCGAAAATAAAATCAATCATAGTTATTATCCCACCCCATTCCAAATTCAGTCAACAAAACGTAAAAACAACACAAGAAAACATGATAAACACACCAACCGAACTCAAATTGACACCTACAACCACACCCATCATTACACATACAAAAACCGTCACACAACTCCATCCCTTAATCAAGCCTCGACGACATCGCCTCCGTAAAAAGTTCAAGCCAGTACAAAACATTAAGAAGTACTTAAAACAAAAAACCGATGTAAATAACAATGAATAAAGTTCATTACTTCAAACCTAATTTGTTTAAAGAAAAACATTTTTTTATTTTCAAAAATTAGAGGGGGCAGATGCAAGGGGCCACTTCTATCACCTAGAATTTATAATACACGCTTTACATTTATATTTATACTCTTCTATTTATTATATTTTCTTGTAATAAAAAGTCCGTCTAATAGACAATTCAATATTACACATTTTTTTTAATTCATACATATATTTTATTTTATAAAAATTTCCTATTTGAAAATTCAGATTTGAACGCTACGCGCGGGGAATGTGCGTCTAGTACGTTAAGAAAACGCAAGAGTGCGTTCACCCAAAGAAGGGAAAACCTGGTACTTAAAAGGAAATAACGTTAGCATAAAAGGCACCAGTGCGCAATGCAAGAAGAGTCCTCTTCCAGCGAGCCTGGGACGCGGAAACTCCGTTGCTCACCCAGACCTGGAATTTTCCCGTGCACCGGTATAATACCGCGACGAGCACAAAGGGAGAGAAAGAGACGAAGTACGAAGGCTGATGGCTGAAAAGTAAGTTTGTACACCACCAACAGGTAACACTTCCACTAACCGGTATCTACTTGGACTTTCGGTGCTCGACCGCTTTAAGCGTGGAGACGACGCATCCCTAAGTAGTCGAGGCACTAGGGTTAGCGACCACGTTCTTAGGCGAAGTTCCTGGGTTGACGACTTAAGCAGTGCTCAAGACACCCAAGGGCCCTGAGAACGACCTAACCTTACGTAACTTGGTAGGATTGGTAGTTACCTAACACTAACTTTCCGTGGTTGTAATAAAAATTCGTATTAGTCTAACCTAATGTGTTTAAGCAGAGATATTGAGGAGGAAAAATTCAAATTGTCATTTATGTAAAATTCTCTATTAAAAGGGTGGATAAATTTTAATTAAATTATCGAGTATATTATCTATTTTTTTTATTATCAACGTAAATAATTGCGATTACTCAAATATAATTAATACATGTAAAAATTGAAGATATAATTTCCTTAGAATCATATGATTGAATAAATATAAGATAATTAAAAATAAATTGATTGTACTTATTTAAGCAAACCTTCCCCTCCACCTAAGATTGCGAGTTCCTTTTATAGTTTAAGATAAAAACTCGAAAAATAGTTGTTAAGATTTGAAATCGTTTATTTAAACTAAGAATATTATCTGTACCCCAAAAAGGGACAGGAATAAATTTAAAAAAAAAATAGATTAGAAAAATATTGAATAAGTTAAAAAAAGATATCTAATCATTAAATTGATTAAATTAAGGGAATATTCAGGAGAATTCAATAAAGTAATAATCAATAAACAATTGCTGTATATGGTGCAGGAATTAATTGATTATTCAACAGATAAATTTTGAAACTTGATAATAATTATTTTAAATATTGTATATAATCGGCAATCTGAGCAATTTTGCTCTTTTACACAAGGGCAACGAACCCGCCCTCTGACATATAAACACTATAATTGTTTGTGTGTTAGTTCCTAATCTCAGAGTTTCCTCGGTACAGATAATATTCTTAGCTGATTGTTACCACCACCAATTAACTGGGGTTATACTCAAAGAAAGGGAAGTCGTAATCCTTGTACAAAAATTCGTGAGTAGGGGACATTGTACGTCACTTCTCAAATATCCCCACCTAATACAGACATGTGTACGTATGCAAGTAAGGCATGCACTTGATTTTCTTTTCGTGGCAAAATAAATTTGCCCACTACTACAATAGCGTTTAAGAAGCCAACAAGTCTGAAGGAGGAAAATGTTAAACTAGGAGCTTATTTTTTGAAGAAAAAAAAAAGTCAATGACAGCCAAATCAAAAGCAGCAGAAGTGGAAGCAGTTTTCAAGTGGTACATACATTTAGCGCACTAAAGGTAGGATTGCCTCCATCTGAAAATGTAAGATCTGTTCCTATTTTTTTTTTACTTAGTTGAATAAATCGCTACTTCTAAAGTTATTTGTACCATTTTTCATAGTTGCTCGACTAAAACTATTATTCTCAAGAGCTTTTCGTAGTTAAAAAATTTTTTCATGTTTTCCCTGACACATTTTACTTTACCTACTTCAATTATTTTTTCAAACTAAAGATTTTTTCTCTCATAGCTTATTATATCTATGTGGATACGTTTGATAAGAACTGCCTTTTGTAAATTACTTCAACTTTTTCTTATACGTGCTTGACCAAAACTATCTTTTTCAAAAATATCCCCAGTGATGATATATTTAAAATATTTTTTCTTAGTACATTTACCGTTCCCTTATTTTTATTTCTAAACTTAGAGTCACTTTTCCTTCTAAGAATTCATTACATCTACTACATATATTTCATTTACAATGATTTTGAAGATTTTTTGTTTCTGTTGTGAGCTTGGATAATTTGTTTTCATTTTAGCTTGACACAAACTATTATACTTGCATCAGCATTGAGGAAAAAAATTACTTGGGTTATTGAGATAAATAGCCATGACTGTTAGCAGTAGCACATATTGCACTATAAAGTTGCAAAAAGGACTAGAGTATTCCACGAGACATATACAGCAGCAATGGTAAGTTATCTGTCTTACAATGATTGCTTTAATTTTCTCTTACTACAATGTATGATAAAAGAATGTTTTAACTTTCTTCCATCGTAACAGTTTTTTGAGTGTACATTTTATCATTTTCTCAGATAGAGAATCGTATTTTTTTTTAATTTTATAGTGTACTTAGTTTGCATTGCTGACATAGTACTTGCTAACGTCTTCTAATTTTTTTGAAGTGAAACTTTTTATGTTGGGCCACGTACAGGCACAAGAGGGAAAATGCATTATAAAAAAACGTAGCCACCCTACCTGTGGTCCAAGCCCTCTCCTCAATCTCCTCTCTTTTATACACTTCCTTCCACTCTGTCCCTCTCATTCGTAGCGCATGCCACTCTACTGTCTACCGTTCCGTCTCTCTTTTTCTCGTATGTACGCCGCTTGCCCCCTTCCCCTCGCGCTGGTACTATACCTCTATATGTATACATCTATTATAGCTATGTTAGTATGTATGTTTTTAAGCTAACATTAAGCCGTTGTGCTTGCTCAAGCTGAGGTATAGGTATAGAGAAAACAGAAAAGAAGAGAAAAACAACAACTGTACCTTTACCAGAGGCAAAGCATGCGTATGTATTTCGTATACATATATTGTACGTGTTGCACGTTCCGGTCATTACATACATGTTTATACGTATACATGTATGCAAGAAAACGTGCATAAGGTATTAAATATATATAATACGAGAATCTCACCTTTAAAAACAAGAAAGTAGCTATGTGTACATTGTTTTCCTTAATCTCAGTCAGGTAGAGTGAATTATTTTTCTTTTAAGATAGCCAAAATTTTAAAAAAGTTCTATTGGTCAGATACAATGATTTAAATAAGAATAAGTTCTTCATATATACTGTTATATCAAATGCACGAACAGTAATCTTAAATAAACGGATTTTTTCACCCCGTAACTGGACTAAAGTTCTTTTTTTCAGGGCGTCATGGGACAAATGTCTGTTTCGTTCTGCGTTACATAACCAACAATTCGTACATAAATTAATACGTATATCATAGCAAACATGGAAGTACTTAGAATTCACGATTTACATGTAACATAAGTATATATATTTTATGCACGTGCGTGCTCGAATACGTATTGGGATTCGTAAAGACCTATTAAAATTAGGTGTGATCAAATGTTCTTAGTTTCTGTCACACCAAGTTTACTAATATTTGAGTTGGAAGTTTCACTTCTGCTGGGGGTCCCGAGACCCACACCTGATTTTTTTTGCAGCTTTACAATAGTTAAAAAAATATTGAAGAATTATCAAAAAAAATCTGAGCTGCCAAAAAAAAAATTTATATTCAAAACATTAAAAAAACATTCAGACCACCAAATCCATCAACAGAAGATACAACAGTAAAAGAAAAAAAAAAAGAAAAAAAAATTTTGAGTTTTTTCAATTTAATTGACTATTGATGTTAACCCATTTTCAAACTCACAAAATTGTTTTGCTCTCATAACGCAGATGCTAAGTTTATTTAAGGATTTTTTCGACTAAGTCTGCAAGAATTTTATTTTCTACTGCCACCAATCTCACCGTTCTAAACAGATGGCCCTTTACGGTAGATCTTTGATGAAAAGGAATAAAAGAAAAAGACGAACCAACTCGTCAGAATCCAGTTTAATCAGAGAGAAAATAAACTGAGGTAGTCCCTGCACCAATAGAAGTCATCTTCTATGTCATGCAGCCAGTGCATGGAGCTATGCAAGCAACCACCTCTAGCTCGTCCGTCATGAACACCACTATTATTACCATCAGCTTTGATAGAGCCATCATCATTAAAATAATATTTTTGGGTACATGGTTCTAAAAAGTCATGGAACGTATTAGTTACCACATGATCAAAAACGTTGCTATGCGTTGCTAGGTGTTGTTGATAATTCAAAAAATAGTAGTTAAGCCAAGATTGTAATCTCGAGCTGATTACTTCTGTCAATAAAATTTGGTTTCATTTTGCAAAGTAACGTGTTTTAATTATTATTGATAAGTGTAACATTTCAAGGGCTCATCAAGGATACGAATTTTAAAAATTTTGAGTTTCAAAAAACCTGCGTCAGATACACACCAATGGAAGAGACCGAAGCAACAGTAAAACACAAGGTGAGTTGTAAAAAACCAGAATTAATCGATAGGAAAATTTCAAGGTAAACTGGTCGAACTTCAGAGAAATTGTGACGATTTGCAGGTTCAACTTGAAATATACAGTAAAAAATTGAGACACGCTCCGCAAACAACAGGAAGTACATAAAAGGACACTCCAGCAGTTCAGGTCAACTCTTACAGATGATAGGGAGATAATCGTGGGTCTACAAACCGAGCAGAACACCTTTTAGCTGAATGGGACATTCTCTTGAACAAATAATTGTTACGACAGAGGGAAAACACGACTTGTTAAGGCGAATAAATCTGTAACATAAGCCAGATACGTATTTCTAAAAATCTTTTGCCAGTCTACCATCACTACTGTCACAAGCACCTCCAACATCATAGTCTACCGACTCAACATACATTTTTTGGACAATCCCTTTTAAACGGCTTAGTGACTGGCTCTTTTCAACCTTTTAACGTTTAGATTGGCAGTTATAACAGCAGTTATCTGTTAAGAGATTTCTTCAATCAGTTTGGTCTGATCAGCAAGTTAAATGGTTGGGATGGTGATAGGAAAATAGTTGCTATTGTTTTCTGTTTACATAGAAAAGCGAGATGGGTGCTTAATAATTTTTCAGGGTCAAAGGGACTGTTGAGTTCGATTTCAAAACTTAGGGTTTGTTTTGAGTCTAGAATGTAGCAGTTATCTGTTATTTTTATTTACAGAATAGGAAGCAAAAATCCGATGAAGATTTTTCAAGTTTAGCTGTTGACTCACAAAAGCTAGTTTTAGTAGTTCACCCTGAGTGTCTGTTCGTTACTTAAAATAAAATTGCTTGTCACTGTACATCATTAGAATTCCTGATAGTTCTGTTATGGAAGTACTTGAATTAAAGAAAATTAAACCATTAAGAGTTGCTTGCCAACGGACAGTTGAGGTTAAAGCAATTTTTGAAGAAAATATGAGACTTTAAGGGACTAATGTGGTTGCAGGAATATAAAGAACAGTGCGATAGAATTTCAATCCAGGAATAAGTCAGGAAAGGAAACCCTGGAATGTTACCTATGTTCAGTACTGAAATTGCGTGAAGAAGGCCACGTAAGGTACAATTGTTCTAAACTGTATGCGCTTAATCAACAGAAAAACTAACTTTTCTTGAACTACCACAAGCGAGTTTAACAGTGAGCAAGTCAGCTTCTTTACATTTGATCCTAAATAACAGAAGGATCAATAAAAATTTCAGTAAATTTATGTTTAAAGGTACATCAAATAACAAAATTTAAAATTTTGTATTGGATTCTGGTTCTGATGTAACTATTTTGAATTCAAACTTTGTAAATTCAGTAGGTATTGAAATTTGAAATTATTCTGTAACACTAAGAATTCTAACAGGTGAAGATGTTCTTGTGAAGCTTAGGGTTAAGGCATTTATGGTTCTAGGAGAACACGAGGTTACTATATTTGTGTATGTTGTGGATATAGTTGAGGATTGTACTCTTGGAAGTAATTTCTTTGATAAAATAAGTTTAACAGGAGATAAGATAGGTTTCAAAATTTATAGTTTGATTTTGAGAAAATAGATTCACAAGATAATTATAATGCCCCTGATTGACGGATTATAAAACTGCAAGAAATCGTTCCAGTTAATTTTTAGGGTATTTATTATCGAAGTTCTGAAGAGTGGAATTATCACCAGGAGTCAAAGTTTGCAGACTTGCTAATTAAATATGCAGATGTTTTCGAAGATAATAATTACGTAGAAGTATGAGATCAGGTCGCGTATGAGATACACTTGGAGAAAGGAACAAGGCAAATCAGACAGGCACTAAGAGAAGCCCCTATTTATAAGCGCAAAGAAATTGACACTTTTATAACAGAAATGGAGAAACAAAAAGTTGTTGAAAAATCATCAAGTTCATGGTATTCTCCAGTTATTTGCAAGAAAATGAAAGATGGTTGTACAAAATTTAGTGTTTTCTTGCAAAATGTGAATGCAACAACGATTAAAAATTCATACCCTTGACTAGGGTTGTGGCATTCCAAAGTCATGACATTTGGATTATGTAATGCACCAGCATCTTTTGAATGACTTATGGAAGAAGTACTTACATGACTGTTGTACACAAAGTGCCAAATTTATTAAGATGAAATCGTAGTATTAGCAGACTTATTTGAAAAAATATCAGTGAATTTAGAGAACGTGCTTCTTAAATTTCAAAAAGGTAACCTTTAAATAAATTTAAAAAATCGATTTTTTTAAAAGAGCAACTTAATTTTTTGGTCTAATGGTATTAAAAGAAGGAAAAAAGACAGATCCAGAAAAAAATTAGGACTGTCTTGGAATGGCTGATTTCAGAAATAAAAATAAACTTACGTTAGTTTTTAGGATTTTGCTTCTTTTAAATACAATACGTCAAAAGCATTTCAAGTATTGCTAGACCTCTACATAGTTTGGCATTAGAAAACGCGCAGTTTCAATAATCTTCAATAAGTAAGAAAGTATTTCTAAAATTAAAAGGCGTTATTACATCTCTTCCCATTTTTGCTTCTTCTAGGTTAGATTGTACACTCATCTTAGATACCGATGCAGTAGATTGTGGCATTGGTTCAGTTTTATCTCAGAGTTAAGACGATAAGGAAAGGATTGTAGCTCATTATAGTCGAGTGTACAGTCCGTTGAAAAAGAATTATCGTGTAACTTGTAGGAAGTTATCAGCGATTGTTGAGTCAGTGAATGATTTTGGTTGCTGCTTGGACGGAGAGAAATAAGTAATAAGAACGGATCATTTCTCCTTAACTTCGCTGTTATTTTTTAAAGAGCTGAATGGCCAGCTAGCTAGATGGGTTGAATTGTTAGGTCAGTACAAGTTCGAGATTTTTTTATAGGAGAGAATCAATTCACGGTAGTGCAGATTACGCAGATAGATTATCTAGATAACCATGTTCAGATGAATCCTGCAAGTACTGCCATCAAGTTGCAGAAAAGTTCAAAGTAGAGGCTAAGACAATTGGTCAAATCGTTTTCATTTAAAAAATAAGATGAGATTGGCGAAAACATCAAATGGAAGATGAGGCACTACAAATAATTACTGACAATAAGAGAACTAAAACTCAACCAGATTGGCAGCAAATTGCATCTAAAGACGAATCCACAAAAGTACACTGTAGTCAATGGGACTTATTATTTAGGATAGAATTTTATGTAAAGAATAGATTTCACCAAACTTGAGGATTAAGACTTTACAATTAGCCATTTCAAAAAAAAGATACATAAAGTTCTATAAGAAGCATCTGATTCAACAGTAGGGGACAATTTAGAATCAAAAAGACACTGAAGAAGATTAGGAGAATGTTCTACTGGGCCACTTGTAAAAAGGTAGTTGATAATTCGTGACGTACGTGTATGACTTGTCTTATAAAGAGGGGCCTATAAGATAAATAAATTAATGAAATGAAAGCTTATAATTTAAGAGTACCTTTTGAGAGACTTTAGATTAATATTTTAGGTCTATTCTTGAATTTTTTGTTAGATTATTAATATCTCTTTATCCTGATGGATCATTTGAACAAATGGGTAGAAGTCCTCTCCTAGTCAAATGTGAGGACAAAACAATAACTCAAATTTTTGGTGGTAAAAGAGTTGGTTATCATGATGTTCTTTTAAAAGAACATACTAATCAGGGTTCAAGTTTCGATTCTCGTCTAGTTTAAAAATCAGCAGAACTTCTTGAAATCAAGAAAACAAGAACTACATCTTTACACCGATAATCAAATGATCAGGTGGAACGGTAACATCAGATGATCTTTGATTATTTATCTAAATTCGTAAGCAAACACTAAAAAGATTGGGATTCTTGGATCTGAATATTTTTGTTAGCTTACAGATCTTCCAAACATATGATGACTTGGTTCTCTTAATCCAAGATGTCCACTGGTAATGATTTTTGACTTCTTCTGACTCTGATGAGATGACCTCCTCTGGATGATTGTGTTGAAGTTTGGTCGCCAGAAAATTATGTACAAAAGCTGAGGAAAAGATAGAAAAATTTATGACTTGACGAGAAGGATCATAGCTGTAACATCTAGCAAGATTAAGACCCATAACGATAAACGAGCAACAAAAGTTGATTTTTCGAAAGGACAATAAGTTTGGTCTTCTGTCCTACAAAGAACTAAACGAAAAAGTCCAAAACTGCAGAGATATAAAAATGGTTCGTTTAAAGTTGTCAAGAAATTTAATGACGTTGTGTACGCCATTAGAAAGTCACCTAAAGACAAGACAAAGATAATATATGCAAACAGAATTGCGATTTTCCACAGAAAAAATTAATCCCTACTACTCTGCTTTGGTTTTATTTTGCATGATTTACTTTTCTGAAGATGTTGGTCAAATGTCAGAGTAGAGACGTGAATTGGTATCCATGGAACGTCATTTCTTATTTAATTTACAAAAAATTTAACCGTACACCTACCTCTCACATTACCTTTAATAACGAGGCATAGTATAATGAAACAGATAGAATAGGATTAAAGATGCTCGGTAACTTGATGATGACGTCAAGGTAGAGATTTAAAGTCCTTGTTAAAACCAGCCAGCTGGTTTGGATGGCTTTAAACAGCGAAAGGAAGTTGGGGTGGGAGAGAAACCTCTCCAAGGATGTTGAATTGGCCGTAGAGATAAATCAACGGTCATAAGGCTGGATTAGAGGCCCTATGCATGGTAAGGTAGTGCTTCTACTGGATTCCGATACCACCGCTGGGGCTAGTGCCACTGATGGGTGGTTTGGCAGTGACTCACGGTAGTCGAAAAGAGGCCTTTGCCAGTGTATTTGTCTGATTCACTGAGTCGTTTAGTGATGGTGCCAAGGGGTGTAGACAGTGGTTAGCGAAAGCAGATTAAAAGAGCATTGGGACACTGAGTTTTATGTAGTAGTAAACATTGATGTTTTATTATTATCAATTAGTGCTCTAGCCACTGCCATAGCGTAAGTCTCGTCGAGCAAGTCAGAACCTAGCATTGTGTTACTTGCAATGTTTAACAAAAACTAGTAGTTGCCACCAAGTGAGCGGTAGGTGGTACTAGTTAGCGCAAAGTTTAAAATTGAAACTGTGCGCAATATTTATAAATAAAATTTATGTAAAACGATTGAAATAAATGAATAGTAGTTATTTTAATAATTAATAGTTATTAAAATAATACCCTGAACGTTAACATTCTGCAGCTGTAAAAAGAAAATTCGAATAAAGTTGGATTTACAGTTGAATGTAATGTACTTCGTAAACTTGAAAAAGGGTTCAAGTAAAGTTATTCCGTATCCTGAAGCAGTATTAATATCCTGTAGTTTGAACGAAAGAAAATAAGAGTAAAATTTTAGAATACTTTATGGGGTTAAGTTTCGTGATTGTTAGAACGACAATCTAAAAGAGAAGGGGACAATGTTGGATATACGGTTTAAGAAAAGTCGTAGAACGTATAAGTTGCCATGCAATCATCAATGTTGCCATACGTTGCTAGATGTTGTTGTTGATTGAAAAATAGTAAATTAGGCGAGATCATAATCTCAAGCTAATTACGTCTGTTCACTTCTACCAATAAAGTTTGGTTCCATTTTGTAAAGTAACGTGTTTTTTATTGTTACTAATAAGCATAACGATATGAACTATTATGCAGCAGTCACTTTTGTTTATTCGACCATTGCCTGAAAAGATCAAGAAATGGCCGGAAAAAGATTCTAAAAAATTGGATACAAAAGTTCGAATTCTGCTAAAACAGCAGGAATTGAGAATAAGTTGCCGTGAAATTATTTGAATAAATGCACAATTAAGAATTGTTAAACGAATAAAAAAATTGGACAAAAAAAAAGCGTCCAACTGCTTACGTAAAGAAAGCTATGGGTGCAAAATAATAGAAAAGAAATAGACTTGATTTTAAATACATAGAAAAAAATATTAACGTTAAGAAAAAAGTTAAATAGTGTACATTATTTTGATGATTTTTTCCGAATATTGGAAATATATGTAATTATTTGACTGTGTTATTAAATATTATAAATATATTTCGTTTTATTTCAACGCTGAGTCTTTTATTTTGACAAAATGCCAGTTACTTCTAGCTAAGAAAAAAATTTAACCCACACATACACATATTCACACAAATGCACATACAAACATTCACCGACACGCGCAAGGTTTCTCTCTTTCTGTACATCTGAATAATATTAAAGAGATTTCCCCCTCACCCTAGACTCAAGGTCAGCTTTATTTTTTTCTTTTTGACGCACACGTATAGCAATGCATGCATAGATATCCACACATAATACTCATACATACACATACTTATACATAAAAACACTCACACACAACACGCGCAGGTACACCCATTTATTTATTTCCTTTACTATTCAAATGTGTTGTTTCAAAAAGTTTATGGATATCGGAATGAGTTAATGTGGACAAAGCTGCTCATTTTAACTAACTCATTTGATTACTAAGTTTTTTGCTGCAAGTAGTTATAGCTACTGTACAGGATTTTGAGGACTCAGCAGCCTACGTATGGCAATTAAACCAATAAGTTTTTAAATGTAAAGTAAATGTTACTCAAGTTCAAAGACTGTTAGATTGTAGTCTTGTAATACTGAAAGATGCTAAGACCTTCAGTAAGAGATGCAAATAAACAACGTCTGAACGGAAAAAGTTTCAGTCAGCTGTGATTCTACTCAAAACTACGTTATAATTTCTTTATGACTATTTAAAAAAAGTATAGGCAGCAACAAAAATTATGGATGGACCTAAAGTTTTTTCGTCAGACAGTGAGCAAAATGTGACAATAGCAGTTGAGGTATTTGAAAATGAACGCAATTTTTACATCAGAAAAGAAACAAAAACCGGGCTTTGCAATAAGCGTCCAAGGTAAAGGTAAGACAAAAGCAGGTGTTGCAATTAGCGTCCAAGATACAGGTATATTAAAAGTAAAATCAGCTCAAATTCTTGAGAATAATAAATTAGTAAACTTAAATAACGATAATAGTGCACTTGAAAATCGTGTTAATACAGCTTTTATCGTAAATTTAAAATACCTAGATCTAAAAAAGTTTTTTAAAGACGCCAAATATTAGTTTGTAAAATGGATACATTCATTTATAAGTGAATATAAAGAATTAAAAGTAACCACAGAGCTGATAGCTGAATATTTTATAGTTAAAGATGATGTTGAGGATGTTTATTAAAAATACTTCCATACAAAATCGCACGATATTTTCCAGACAATATCTTTAAATGAGTGGATTTATGTGAACTTATAACAACCAATAGAAAAGACATGTGGATGCTTTTAGTAACAAAAAATCAGGCTGATCTTTGCACTAAATTATAAAATAAAGTTGTAAATAATAATAAACTAAATCCTATGCAGTTTTATAGACATACCAGACCATACAAAAACAAAAATGCTGGAAAAAATGTAGTAAACAGAGATTTTTAGTGTTTTCGATGGGCTATTCTCTCTCTATAAGTCATACATTCATTTTCCTTGTTAACTAAAAGTAGATTCAAAAATTTGAAGACTGAAATGAAGTATCAATGAACTTATATTTCTTATAGAAAAAGAATAATGTTCACAATGTTTTTTTCATTACCTCGACAATGAATTAAAAAAAAGCCCATGTGAATCTTGTAATTCTTGAAAGCCTCTGAGTAGATTACTAAGAAGATGATAATATAAATATTACATAAACAAGCATTAAAATGAAGAAAATAATTATCATTACGTTTGGATCAAAAACGTATCTCAATGGGTATGTAAACACTTATCTCAACATTGACATGCAGTACATAAACTTGATTATTGCTTTTACTACTTTTCATCAATACAAAAGTTAGAAAAGCATGAATTTAATTGCACAATCTTGAATAAGTGTAAAATTATACATAGAAATTATATGTTATAGAAATATAAGATTATATCTATTTCTATAACTGCCTTATAGAAATCAAAAAGATTAAATATAATTATTTAAAAATATTTTACATAAAAACAGAGTACCTTTCCTTGTATATGCGGACTTTGAGTGTTTGCCAGAACCTAGGAAAAGCAATCGTGCTGATTAAAGTCATGGAGCATTCAGAATTAGTTATTTTGTCAACTGCTTTAACGATGATAGCAAATCAGAATACAGAAGTTATAGGAAAGGTGATGAAAATAATAATAAAACACCTGCTCAACGATTTCATCGTTTTTTTGTCTTTTCCTTTAAAACTAAAAGAATGATACAAAATCCTCATAAAAATGCCAAATTTGACACTTAAAGAATAATTTCCATGTAATAAAGCTTCTCTGTGTTACATATGCAACCATCCACTGAGCTAAAATGATATAAAAGTTATAGATTATTGTTATCCCACTGCCAAATTAGCATACTTTTTAACATACCATATCACAAAGATTAAAATATTTTTTTAATTTAGATATCGTGGTCCTACTCATAAGAAGTACCATCTTAATTATCAAGACTCAAAAATAATACCCGTAATTTTCTATAACTTGAGCTGATGTAATTAACATTTGTTCCGAAAAAAAATTTCTATATGCTTTCTTGGAAGAATTAAGCTTTTATCACAAACTAAAGAAAAGTATTTTCCTTTCAAAATGAAACAGCACTTGGTTTTTCTTGAGCAAAAACTTTTTTATTTATATACTAGTCAATATTTCATCATAGAGACCTTTTTAAGACTGTTAACATATTCACGTATTTATAAGCTTATTATACATAAAATATAATATAAAATAAGGGTTACAATACAATATGTGTAGTACCTTTTACTTTTTTAAGCAAAAATCTCACGCACTAAAGACCAACAGTTTTATTTTATACTGAAAGCATATTATAAATAAAGAAGAAAACTTTTTTGATCGTAAACTGTAGGTAGACGGTTTACACTGACAGACAAACAGGCAGTGAGATTACGATATACGCAGTTTTCATGCACAGGTTTACATTAGCCGTCAAGGTTGACTATCTAGCTATTAGTGGAACTGTGTATCAATGTGTGATACGATTAATGTCAAATAATAGAAAACTAGATCAATTACACAGCAAATGTTTGAAAGAAACTGTTAAATATTAAAATTGATGATACAGACAGATACACAAATTTTTTAGATAGAGAAAAAATTAACTCATTTTTTTTAGAGCCATTTCAACCATAACAAATCATTTATAATCTCACTAATTTTTTACACTAAAAAAATAGTTTTTTCTTCCAAAAACAAAAAAAAAAGCTTATAAAAAAGTACAATATTACTAATAATTGTCAACACAAAACATTCAAACTCTTTAATACTAAAAACAACCATAGTTTTGATCATTGTTTAAGACAAAAATGACTTTTTGAAAGTGTTAATAAGAATAAGGTATTTGATATTTATAGAAATACACAATACACTGATAAAGGCATCAACTTGACTGATATTAACATACCATAGGAAATCACTTATATATTATCTTAAGGCCAAAATTTTGACTGCATCAATATAAATATTGACAAGGAACATTTGTTTCAAGTTATCAAAGGTTTTGAATCGAGTATAACTATTAATGACTTTAACGATCATTACTGTCATGAACTGAGAAAAAAATTAAGAGAATTATGACCAAATGGTGTATTAACAATAACAGATCCACATATATTGACAAACAAGTACAAAACAACATCCTTCTTAATAAACGTTTTTTAAAAATAATCATAACCTTTTGGTAACAAAATCTGACAAAGATGGTGCTGTTGTTATTATTAATAGATCTGAATGTAATAAAAAAGGAAAAGCATGTTAGATTGACTAACTACAATATAATAAACATAATGTTGACCTTAAAAGTGACAAAAAAACTCAGTTAAAACATTGTTGAAAAAGTAGGAACAGTGAAATATTTGAAAGGATGTACGTGGACCAAAGAGTTTTGTCTCTATGGTTGACAACACTTTTTAGTCGAGGGCATATGGAACTCCAAAAGTACACAAAGATAACATGCTAGCCCGACTTAGTGTCTCATTAATAGGGTCACCTACTTATTTGCTAAATAAATTTATTTCCAAATTCAGAACAAAACACATTCCAAAACCTAAACGTACTGTCAAAAATTCTCTGTAAAAAGTCTTTTTAATATTGATATACCTGAATTGTTCTGTCTGGTTTCTTGTGATGTTGTGTCTCTTTACACCAACTTACCCCACAATCTCATCGTTAGAGGTTTAAACCAGTAAACAGTGGGTGCTTGGGTACCCAAGTATGGAGTTATACTTCTATAAAATTATATGGCAAACAATATAATTTTTAGTACAAAAATACCTGCTTTAAAACAATATTGTGTACAAAGATGGTGAAATTATCGTGGGAATGAGTATACCTACGTTAATTGGGTGTGATTTTAATTATTATTTATTGAGTTAACGATTTTCAACAATATATTACGGCACAATACAATAAAAATAATACAGAAGCTGGCCAGTCCAAGACTGTGCACTTTTATCGAATCTTCTGGTGATTTTAAAACAACATTCTACTGATTACGATGATTGCACCTGTAACCTCACGCGCACATGTATTACATACGATCCCACACTTATTTCTCGTCCATATTTAATACCCAAAATATAATTGTATGTAGAAAATTAAAAAAAACCATTCTGTAGTATATAGTTTCCTTTAATAGGGTAGTACGACATGCCAGTAAATATCCCTTCAGGACGTTCATCACACAAAGGTTTTTTTGACAGGTATTATTGAAATGTCGAAAAAAAAAGATTTGTATTTAACATGTAACTTTATAAAAAAATTACATCAAATGACATTTGTATTATTTTTAGGAATCTCCTAATTTTTTGGGTACGAAACATTTCTTTGACATTAACCTATTGAATTTGCAAATATACTCATAAGTTGGTTTTCAAATCAATTTAGAAAGAACGGATGAAGTGTGCGTAAAAGCAAATATGTGAGTACATCCACATGACCAAAACAATTGCTAGCTTTAATGTACACATTAGCGTTCGTTTCACTTCTGTGAACTATACCTCTAGTAATTATGTGAACAACGTCCTTAAGTCAAAAAATTACTTCCATCACGAATAAACAAATTTTAAAAGAATAAAATACAATAAAAATTCATTATTGTATTTGTATAGTACATAAAAATTTTTTATAATTTTTGAAAATTTTTAAAAAGTATGAAAGAATTGTATAAAACTTGTTTATTTATTGTAAAAATGATGAACTAAATACGTAGAAATAAATATTAATTAATGAATGGTAAAAGTGCTCCACTAACATATACTAACTGCCAAATTTGTTTAACAAACATTTTTAAAAAATCACTTTATTAAGTAAATTGTTTATTTATTTCATTTATGACCAAACCAAATAAATAAATATATATAAAATAAAATTTTCTATGAAAAATAAGTTACAAACTGAAAGACAACATGGAGTAATTGATTTTGCTATGTAATTAGATATCAAAATAATTAGTACTGAACAAAATCAATTTCAAAGAGAAATCATAGAAAAGTTAAGCATTTTTTACGTTCATTATAACATTAATAGAAAAAACGACTGAGATAAATTATCTAACACTAACAAATATACCATACTTCAATTTAAAAGGAAACAACCAAATAATGATACGTTACGTTGAAACTAACACAAGTGTATTAACTCATACTTTTATACTCCTTGTAACTATATCCACGCTCACATATTAATACACAGTTTCACTAATAGCTAGATAATCAAACTTGACCGCTAATCTATATATGTACATAAAGACCACGTACATTGTAATCTAATTGCCGATTTGTTTGTCGGTGTAAACAGTCTACCTACAGTTTATGATCGGAAAAGTTTTCTCCTTTATTTATAATACGCTTTCTGTATAAAATAAAACTGTTGGTCTATACTGCGTGAGGTTTTTACTGAAAAAAATGAAAGGTACTACACGTATTGTACCTTAACTCTTATTTTGTTTTAAATTTTACGTACAATAAGCTAATATATATGTCAATGTGTTTATAATCTTGAACAGGTCTCCATGATGAGACGAAATATTGACTAGTATATAAATAAAAAAATTTTTGCTCAAGAAAGTTCAAGCAGTGTTTTATTTTGGATGTAAGCCCTAAATAATGTTGAAATTTTAAGAAAAACGAGCAAGTGGAAGTTCCAAAGGAGTTACTTTTTCTAAAAGTACGTTACATTTACAGGATAAGTGGAAGGAACTAATGTCAAATTACTATCTTATTTCAAGGAATTTAAGATATTGGAAATAATATTTCTTGATAATGATGATATACTACAGATCCAATCTAATTATTGAAAAGAAAATGTGTCTAACCTTATGATTATACGTCTTCTTTTGAAAAACATGAGGAACGCAGAAATCCATTAAAAAAAGCTTCTACAGCAGCTTAGTCGAAGACCAAATTAGAGATGAAGAATATGAACATGCTATAAATATTTGGAATACTTTTAACGTACAAAACGCTGGGATAGTATTTCAACTTGTTATTTGCCATGTCGTATTAATAGTTGGTTTAGTCATTGTTATTTAAGAAGGGAGAGACAGATCAGCTACACTTGGACTCGCATTTCGAGCTCATTTTGTTCTTAAATACTGGACGAAATTTCAAGACAAATGTATTGCTACTTGTCAAACCATTTAAAAACTTGCAAATTAATTCCCTTAATCCACATCAATTAGATCAAACTTGTTGTTACACCACCCTTGGCTAAATATAGGATGGAATGTTAAAATTTACGAAGGTGAGTACAATGTGAGAAGTATTAGGATCATTGCATACATTATATATATACACATCTCAAGACAAAAATCTTCTTGTTAAAAACATATTTTTTCGGAATCCATGTAGTTTACTTAGTCAAATAATAAGGTGTAAAAATTCAAAAAATATACTTATGCTGAAAAGTATCGTGCGTTCTTTATGCCATAAAATAGCCAGTGGCCATAAGGAGCCATTGAATTGCAGTTTCTCCCATGTAAATCACGAAAAGGGCTGTTTTTTAAAGCTGTTAAGATTTTAAACTCCCAAAAAATAAATATTAAAAAAAATTTTTTTTCTCTTATCTCACAACTTTATTACCAGAGCAACTAAGTCCTGGAGCTNAACAAAGTCCTGGACCTTAAACTCTACATTTTTTATTGCCAAAAAAACACAAATACATTTTCTACTTATTCAAAAATCTGAGTTAAGATCTTTAAAGATTTCAGAAATTGCTGTGAGGGTACAATGAAAAGCTGCAGATCTCTCACGTAATGGATTCTTTATTTATCGATTTTGCCGCTGCTGTTCCGATCTCGATAAATTTTCTACGTCAGTTTCTTAACTCTTAAAATTGTATTTATTAGTTACATTTGAAGTTTTTCTTCCAATTCACCCTCTTGCGACTTTTGGCATGCTTAAAATTTTTGTGACCCTTAAAGGCTGTTTTCTGTCAACTTTGTTAAGTTCTAATATATTTGTTGGCAAGGTAGTTCAAGGTCCGATGGCCCTAAAAAAGACCGGTGAGCTTCTTAAGTAAACTCTTTCTTGCCTTCAGTTAACAGCAATTGTGACTGCCTGGAAACCTCAGGGTGATCTTCTCTGGCCTGCTGTTGAAGACCTAGACTGATCGGAAGAAGAATCACAAAGTCGGAAGCTTTGGGGCTAGTTGTAGTGCTCTTTCCCAACGTTTTCCGGTATAACGTCAGAGACGTTGGTGTCCAAAGCACCTTTTTTATTTGCAGATTCAGTTGTTTTGGTGATCTTAGATGGGGAGATTGGTTAGTGATACTTGTCCAGTGGAGGCTGTCCCGTTGGCTTCAGTTTTTTTTCGTTCATAGCTGTTATAGGTTAGCCCAGCACAGAACTTGGAGAGGATCAGTAATCCCTGGTTAAATGCTTGGAGTCAAGAGGGTAATATAGGGTCGTCGGTCACCGGGTTTTTCAGCCTTGCGAAGAACAACTTCACAGGTGACGTTTACCAGTGAATGGCTGACTTGGTGTAATAGTGCCCATCTTTAGTTATTTTAGTCGACGAATCACTTCCAGGAATGGTAGTAAAAATGTACTTGTTGGCAAGGTAGTTTACACTTAGGTGGCCCCTCAAAAGAACCGATGAGATTGATGGTTGAGTAGGGAACGTAAATACTTGTAGTGGCCCTAAAAAGCGCCAGTGGTGAAACTTCCAGCTATTCTTTATTATTATTCCTGATGATGAAGAGCTGGCTACGGGTAGCTTGATTCTTACCCTGGGAGTCTCTATATACGGTGACTGTGATGGAGGGAGGTACGCCGCTGACCAAAGAGTATCTCGTCTTCGGGTCGTTCCCCGCATAACCAACCGCTCATCGTTAGACGGGGCCATGTGGGTAAGCACGTTGGGGACGCGATGACTAAGAAGGTAGCCATTGTGGCTGCCCATGCCCCTCAGAGCTGTTATCTCTGGCTTACATTTGTAGCCAAATATTCTCTGACTGCACCAGGCGGGATGGTGGGACTACCACACAACTCTAAAGAGTTGGTGCAGATTGTGCTCTGGCTAGATATGTCTCCTGGTGTAATTCCAGAGACGACATCGGTTAGAATTACTTTTTTTTGATCGCACTCGTCGAGATTCAGGGTGAATGAAAACCTAGGTCTCTTTCCCCTTAGAGAAAAGTGTTGTCTATAACCGGGATTTTCAGCTGCAAGACTATCATCTACATACTCTAATCAGCTCGTTGAACTGCCGAAGCACGACTGCATCAGTTATCGAGACGCTCCGGCGTATTATAACCACACTAACTTGATTCTGTTGCAGGTAGCCTCGATCTTATATCGACGCCACCTAGTGGATTTTACTGAACTAAAGTAAAAAGCTGGCGTATTTTAGCAAAACTTTCCACTAAGGAACTACTAAAACCATTTAGGAAGTATTATGAATCAGTGTGCAAAACTTCAGCAAAATCGGTTCAGTAGTTTTCTTGGTTAGCGATCACAACAGTTTCAGCGACTTTGCTTTATAAATTAGTAAGATTGAGTATCTTAGATCTTTTTATATGCAGACACCAGCAGTCTTCTGTATGAAATAACAAATAATAATATCTACAGTGTGATGCGTAAGAATGTCATAGAATACGATACATGGGTCTATCCTATCAATAATGATTTTAACATGCCACGTAGTAATAAAAAAGAATTGTTTGCCTTATGAAGGATGAGTGCAATACAAAAGATGCGTTAAAATTAGTAGGATTGAAAAGCAAAATGTGAGCAAGGATCAAAAGCCATTGAAAAAAGCTAATCGTATAGAGAGCTCAGTAGTCAAGGCTTTAATAAACTTAAATGATAACATCTAGTGCTTATGAAAAAGAACTAGTATGACTCGAGAGCAAAAACTATCTAATTAGGGCATCGTCAGCTTCTTATCAAAAAAGAAACAAAAATTGCGCTAAGTGCGCATCATGACAAACGCTCTTTTTAATTTTGTTCTACAAATACCCTACCCCGGAATTGTTACGGCATAGTTCGAGAGGATTAGTAAACCAAGGTAAAGAGCTAGAAGGGGGGGGGGCAGAAAATATAATCGAAAACAATGAAGTAGGGGTCGAATCATCGAAACATTAAAACAAATCAAAATAAATAGAAAGAAAGAGAGGGCAAAGCTGCAATGGAGAGGCTAGCTCCATATGAGGAATTATCAGTCAGCAGAGCTTATTATACTCTCAACCAGAGGTTTAACTAGGATTGAACTAAAAAAGAAACAGGAGCCTGTATCGTCATTAGTGGTCACTTCTCACAACGTTCAATTGAATTAAAAGCCTTAACTTTCTGTACATTAGTACAATTTCTTTTTCTCCCTTTTTTTTGTTTTCAAAAAAAAAGAAATTCAAATAGCTAAAATAAAAATTATTTATTGAAAATTTAACAGATAAATCTAGATGAAATCATTAACGAAGGTAGTCTGCCAACGAAAATAATATCTGAGATGATTTCGCATAAATAGTATATGGTGACCTAACTAAGGAAGGCCAGCACTAGATTTAGGTCAAAAGTTGTAGCTAAATTAGCTCTGTATGATAATGATGGCTTTTATAACAAACTATTGGATGCTGTTACTATGTTTAGTTTATTTTTAGTGTACATCGTAAAGCATATGTATTTTTTTTTGACTAAGAATAAGTCAACAAAATAAAATTTTTTAAACTTAAAGCATTTCTTTTTCCAATACAATTTCTGTTATATTGAGTGAGATTTTTTTTAATACAATATTTTATTAAGTACATTATATTGAAAAATTTTTCGTTAACTTTTTTACTTTTAAAAGAAAAAATTTTATTCTTACAGTTTGTTTGATTCATTTCATAAAAAATACATTCAAATTTATATTGAAAATTAAAAATAATTTTTTATAATTTACTTCTATCAATCCAACTGTTATGAGCGTTGTTCAAATCCAATAACTTGACAAAAACTTGCTGTCTGCATCTTTAAACAACTCTTTTCACCAAATAAATATCAGAATTTTTCGTTTTCTGCAGTTTCTGTTCGTAAAAACATCTGAAAATGGGTTGATCTCGATAATCCGTAGTTAGATTCGTCCAGCTACATAAGTGATTTTAAGTTATTCTGTTGACCAATTGGGAGTACAACCTTTTTTGAATGCTTGTTTTATCTTGCATACTTTATCACAAATTTTTAATTTTAGTTTTGTTTTGCTGCTAAGTTGTCATTTTTTAAAATTTTGTCAGAACTTGAATTTTGTGTGTAGGAGTGACGGCTTCTGGTTTTATGTATCACTTGTTTTATGTTTTCTATTATTATATAATTTAATTAACGTTTGTTAATCATAAAACCATTTGTAATTGAATTGTAAGCTAATTGTTTCCACATTAGATCTTTTAAAGTGCAATTAAATCGTTCGCGTATGAATGCTTTGAGGTCGCTGTAAGTTAAGAAATTCATTATGTACACTTGCATTAGAATTCAAATTTTTGAGTAATATAGTTCTTTGTCGTGATCAGTTTGCAATGTAATTGACACCATTTCATCCCTCAATATAGACTGAATTGCTATTGACACTACTTCACTAATTTTTTTCATTGCTGGTACAGCCCATGCATACTTAAAAAAAACATCTGTTACAGTTAGTATGTACCTAAAGCCTTAGTTTTTACTAGCGTAAGGTTGGATTGCAACAAGGTCTGGTAATCCAGTCTCATCTGAGCCATGCACGTTAAATTTTCGACGAGAATAATGACGTCTTGTGGCCTTGTGGAGCTACTCAACAACTTGTTTTATGTGTTCAATCTCTATGTTAATTTTTGTTACATTAGCTTCAATAAATAAAAATTGTTTGTGACTAGCACATCAAAATTTTAATACTTAACATTTTTTTATCAATACTTTTAATTTTTTAAACTATATACTCATGATACACAGTATCTCAAGGTTGATTTGGCGCTGCAACATTGCATAATCTTTTATTATCCAAGCCATACTGTCGATCGTCATTCATACAACCATTACTATTACTGATAGCAGACTTAAAGACTATGTTATTATTATCGTTGGTTTGTTCTCTAGTTTGAACTTTCATTATATCTTTATTTTTTCGCCATTTCAATAATTGTAGATTACAGTTATATTTCTTTTATTTTTCTTTATCCTTTTTAAGCCTTAACTGTCTGTACTTTTTTTCACAGCTTGTCTTACCTTAACTAATTTATTAAGTACAGTGCTTTGATATCTTTCGTTGGACTACTAATTTTTGCTATGTGTGTCTTATATTCAAAGCAAATTTATAAAAAACTCTTACACATCGGCAATCATTTATCTGTACATACTTGTTTTTTTCAACAAATTTCTACCAATTATTACTTTAACAAGTACAGCAGAACTCTTTAATTTTAGTATCTTAGTAATATATAAAACAAAGTCGCAAAATTGATTTTCATCGCTAACCGCATAAACTACTCAATCAATTTTGTTGGAATATTACATACTAATTTTTGATATTTTTTAAATGGTTGTCGTATAGTTCTTGTCTTAAAAAAAAAAAAAATAGTAATAATAATAATAATAATAATAATAATAATAGTAGTAGCAATAAGTAAGCTCAAACTTGAGCGAAACAAAACTAGCTTCTTACTTATGTTCAGTAGAATGTGCTAGGAGGTGTGGACATAGAATATAAGCTACTTATAATAGAAGTAAGTGGGTCTGGTTTTAATATCCCTACAAAAATTGGCCACTATCACAGTCGCTTACCAGCGGTGCATCAAAAGTACAGCAATCAAAAGTACACAATGTACACATGACTCACGTCGAATACCATCTCGATGCACCAAGACTAAAGAGTTCCACTAATAAATGGCATTCTAAACACTAACGTCTCCAGCGTAATACCAGTAGATGCCCAGATATAGCGCAATTTACCCTAACAACTTGGAGTTTCATGGCCGTTCTTCAAACCAACCTGGTGTCTAGAGCCAATTTTGCACAAAATTCTTAACCATTTCTACAGTTGCAAGAGGTTGAATGAGAACAGAAACTTTAAATGCATTAAATCTATACAGTTTTAAGCATTGGGAAACTGACCCAGAACTTTTATTTAGATTAAAACAGCAGTGTCCAAATCGACAAAGAAATAATCGATTAAGTAATAGATCAGCTTTTTTTATAACCCTGACAGTAATGCTTAAGTATTCCAAATTTTTAGATAGAAAGAATATTATGTATTTGTATTTATTGTGGTGATAAAAAATGGAGAGATAAAGTTCCAGCACTTTTATGCTCTTGTGATGAAGTTGTGAGATTAGAAAAAATAGTTTTTTGATTACATATTTCTAGTCCATTTTCTATTTTTACAGTTTTAACAAATAGCAACTCTTATTTATTATGATGTGAGATAGTGAAAATCAATGACCTGTTAGAGCCAACAATTATTTCATGGCGTAAAAAACGCACGATTTTTTTGAGCTTCATTACATTTTTTCATTTCGTACAAATAAATCGCAAGTATTCTGAACAAAAATTTTTTTAATAAAAAGTTGTTTATTCCGAGAAATGGTAAGAATGAAAGTAAAATTTTTAACTAAAAACATTTAACATTATGTGTCAACGCAAAACCGTGTTTCATTCAGTGAGTCTCGGATAAAGCCAAGGCAGATAGACCTATAGTATGACATATCTGAATTAACATGATCATTATAACTATCATGTTACACATGTCTCAAATAAACTTTATCTTATCGAAATAAAGGTAAAACATTTACGTCGTCTCTGACAAGATATCTTGGTACTTAAGTATATGACTGACGAAGATGAAAACAGTCTACATTTTTATGTCTTCCAATGCAGAAGAAGGCCCTTACATCAACAAGTTTTCAACAAGTTATATCATCGATAAAATCATAATACAGTTAAGTAAGGCATCATCTGGTAAGACTACTCCTTCATGCTCACCGAATAGTAAGTACTTTGTACCATATGTAAGTTCTAATAGCTCTTTTAAAAATGTGTACTTTAATTGATTTTTTGATTTAGAATATGCATACATTTTTTCAAATTATAGTTCTTTGGGATATATTATCAATACTAATAAGCTATTAGTTTTACCACACTAAGATGAACTTCAAAACACAGCACGAATACTGTCTGGAAGAATATTGCCATGTCAATTAACATGACTTTTTGTTTTACTATAGCATTAAAATTTGGAACTTTTAATGTTACAGACTGTTCTTCAAATTTCGTATCTGTACTGTAAAATGTAGTAACTACAACTGAGCTGTAAGATAAGATAATATTACACCTTATACTCTTGAATTTTTCGTAGTTAAGTTGATGAGTATAAGAATAATAGTTTTTTCTTTTTAATACTCAGCCATAGCCAAACCATCAAAAAAAAAAATCAAACATCGTGAACGAGGTTATGGTCTTGTAAATAAAATCATCCATTCTTTACCTATAGTAACTTACTTGCTAGGTTACTAGTACTGTAGTTCAGGTACGAAACTTACGGAATCCCTCACCATGAATGATCTTGGAGTAAATGCTCTGGGTGCAGCGTGCAAAAAGCATGATACAGCTCTTTCGAGAAATGGATACGATCTTAAAAATAGAAACAATGCAGATAAAATTTTAGCTGAGAGAGCTTGGCAAATATGGTAAATCTTGACAATAAGAATAAACCTGGAACGCATCAAGAATCTGGCCAGCATGATGTTTATTACAACAGTTTCACGGATTCTTAGCCACCTATTGATTAAATGTTGTATTGAGGTGTTGGATACAGTTTAGTATATTTACAAGCAATATAAATAATTTAACTCTTACAACTGTGCTTAAAGTTTTTGTCAAAATATGTATAAACACTTAAAATAATAAAAAAGCTTAGTTTTACCGTGACGATGATAGAGGAAATATTAATACGTACAATTAGTATAATCTTTGTTTTGCTGAAGACTTTCGTAAAATAGTTTGTAATGTAATGAATGAACTAATACGCACAAGATCTAAGGATGATTTGAACGCAGTTTTAAAAAGTTAAATTTCTGCTGTTGAATCTGATGAAGTGACAACTTTGGAAGACTTCAAGATGTAAATATTAAAACTTGAACGGCTTATGCCCTACGTTGTAATGTCAGGTCAGCATAAAATTTGTTTACTTAATTATTTGCAGAAATATAAATTTATAAATTTTTATCTATAAGCTATTAAACTGGAAACCTTTTTAGTATCCACTTTTTCCTACTATATCAAAACATATTTGGACGTTACAGACGTCTCATCAGTTGGAAAAATTGCGCTGTGTTATATTAGCCCTTTAGACAAATAGTGAAAATCAGAAAGGTGTCAATGCTGACCAGTTCGATCATTGAAATATGAGAAATGTAGGACTGTTTTTAAAGTCACAATGTTATCTTTATAAGGATCTTCATATCAATAAAACAAATATTTATTTTGTATTGTTACATACAAGTATGCAAACTTTTAGAATTCCTATTTGGTAAAGATCGAGCACCTTTGTTAATCAAATTTGAATTTTAATATGCTGTACCCATTGTTGTCCTTGACTGCTCCAAATAAAACAAGTTGCTAAAGCATGCTCCCATTAATTTACAATTAGGATTAAAATCCTACAACAATATTCTTGATAATACATCAGCTTACTGCTAAGTTTCACATGATCGTATTGTTTGGCACAGTCAAATGAGTGGGGATGTCAAAAAAACTTATGTGAGGAAGACCTGATGCATAACACTACAAACATTATTTATTTATTTATCTGTTAGCAAAAACTGAGAAAGGTCAGATAAGTTGGACCAGGTGAGAAGAAGAGAATAATTTACGACAAGCAGAGCGGATCAAATTAAAAAAAAGACAGGCTGAAGAATGGAAAGAACAAGAATCTATGAAAAAATCAAAAGATGATACATGTTGTGAGATCTTCTTGAGAATCTTCATAAAGATCTCACAGAAAAGTTCTAAACTAATGAATTATTAAATTTTAAGCGTTAAAGTAATAAAAGATTTTAACAATAAATATTATTTAATCTTTCACAGAAGTAAGAAAATTATTAACTTTATCTCATCGGTAAGAGCTGGGTCTTCGATCGTGAATTCTCTCATCTCTGATTTAAAAAATAAGAAAATAGTTATATACGCGCATCGTACACAAGTATATGTATGTAGATGAGCATGTGAATGTGTACATATATTACCTTAGAATGTAAGCACTTATCCGTCACACCTCATGACGATAAGGGTATGGTTAGTATGGTTGGGACTTTCATCCATACGTAAGAAATAACACTCTTTCATACAAGCTAACTGGAGAGAAGGAAGCTGTACAGAACCCCTAGAGCATCGTGTAAGGCCGTGGTTATCCGCAAACGGTTGCGTGTAGGCAGAGAGTGGGACGTGTGCTTGATTTGGATTGTGCAGGTATAACAAGTAACAGCCTAGTTTATATTTTTGTAAGCCCTAAAATTGACGTGAAAAACGAAAAAATTGTTTTATTTGCAACGAATCTAAAGGTTATCACTGCTCTCTTGAAAAGTAGAGTACGCATTCAAGTTTATGTAAGAAAACACAAAATTATTTCAAATCTTAGAAGGTTTAAGAGGCTACTACTGCCGTCCTGGGGAGTGCGTACGTGCTGAAGTTGTGTAGGTGCTAAAGTTTAGATGTAAAAACAAATAATAGTTCGAATTTATAATAGGTCTAAGAGCTTCTACTGCTGTCTTGAGTAGTGATATATGCCCTAGAGATTAAGCAAAAATAATAAGGAATATGTTACATTTATAGTGAAAGAAGAGTTTTGACTGCTATCTCAAATATTAGTGTACGCTCTTCAGATAACGTGTAGATACAAAAAAAACTTAAGCACGCGATAGTTCTAAAAGCTACCTTTGCTGTCTCCAGTAGTGGTGCATGTTCTAAAGTTTACGTTGAGAAGCATAAATTATTTTAAGTTCACGATGGATCTAGAGTCTATAACTGCTGTAGTAAAAAGTTGCATATAACTAAGAGTTAACGTGGGATTACAAAAAATGTTTTGAATTCGCGATGGGTCTAGATGTTACCACTGCCACTTTAAGTAATGGCATATTTAAGAGTTGAAGTTAAAACCATTAATTGTTTTAATTTGCAACGAACTTAGAATTTTCTCCTGCCTTTTTGAGTCATCATGTGTTTCCAAGACTTTATGCTAGAAAAAAAAATTCTGAATTCGCAATAGAACGAGACATTATTACTGATGTCCTCAGTAGTATTGTATTGAATAGACTTTATGTGAGAATATAAAAAATTTCAAAAGTCTGTTATGGATTTAGATGCTGCCACTGCCATCTTGAGTAAACCTGTACATATTTTGAATTTACAGTGAATCTAAAGGTTATCACTACCATCTAAGAGTATCGTGTATGCATACAAATTCTCATTAAGATACACATTTTTTTATTATTTCACGATAAAAACTAAAGGCTACCACTCTAGAAAGAAGGTAAAATTACGAGAAATGTTTTAAATCAGCAACAGTTCTAGAAGCTACAATTGCCTGTTGTACATTATCATATTAAAGTTCTTAAATCTTTTCATTTAAACAATTTTTAACCAAATTACCATAATCAATAAAATAATTTATAGTTTCTGATTTTTTTTTCAAACAAAAAAGTTTTGAACATTTACTATACTCATCAATTAAAATTAAAAAATACTTTTCTCCCTTATAACTGGTTTTACAATGAGGCTCACTCAATTTTGAGTACAACTTCGAAAATTTCTGTTGCCTTTTTTGTATCATTTTGAAATGGTTTATTTAACATTACACTTTTTATACAAAGAGAACATTGTATTTAAATTCTTTTTTATTTTTCTAGTACTC
>NW_019379659.1:796076-832076 GCF_000648655.2 Copidosoma floridanum
TATATTTTATAATTTTTTTATTTTCTTTTGAGCTATGTATCGATGTATTCTCTTTTCTGTTTATAAAACTCTCTATCAAATAAAAACTGTCCTCTTCTGTAGCCTAGGATTGGAAATATACTTTTACAAACTTTTCTGTTACTACTACCTTGTTATCTTTACCTTTACGCGATACACAAAGCATATTTCTTTCTATACCTTTTACAAAATGAACATTATCAAATTCTTTATTTGACTTGTGCGTATGATTATAAAAATACATATCAACTTTTCCTATTTTTATGGCTCTTATTTGCTCACTATTTAGCAAAAATCTTCCAATGACTCTCACTCCTCTTTTTGCTGTTAATACGATCATCCCTTAGATCTGTTGCTGTAGTCTCGGGCTCAACTTCATCATCTTTTGCCACCTTGTATGTATGGGCCTCTGTCTCTGCCTCTTTGTTGTTATTGCTCATTTTTTTCTGCCTTGCTGCGTGTAGCTTACTTTTGTGTGTACTGCTTCCAGTTAAATTGACATCTTGGTACATGCTCTAACTATGTATCCCACACGACCACATCCATAGTCATTTCCTTTTATTTTTGTATGAAATGTGCTAAAATTGCTTTTAATTTTCAATATTTTGTTCAACTATTATTTTTTTTGTTTATTTTTTTATCTTTTTTTTTCATATTCTAGTGTTCTTTACTCTTCAGGCCCTATATGAATATAGTCTTTGATGCATCTACATTTTGCTGGCAACTGTCTTATTTAGTATCTCATTTTTGCTGTTTCTTTAATATTTTCTCCAGCAACTTTTTTTTCGTCTTTAAAAGGTGTCTCGCACTCTCTTATGTATTTAAGTTGTCTATTTAATACTGTACTTTTGATTATTACTTTTGCTTTAAGGTCATTTTCATTTCCTGTGACTTCTGTGACTGCCACTTTTCTCGCTCGCAGAGCTTGTTGCTTATATTTTTTGAATTCTAGTAGCATCAGTGATATCAATTTCTAATGGCTCGACTCTGCTTCGTCGAATACAGAAATAACAATACTATCGATTTTTGCTCGTTCAGCCATTTTGTCGTCTTTTTCTTTGTTCAAGTCGTCAAGAATTTTTTTTATTATAACTACTTTTCTTGTTATCATAACAAAACTTTTTTTGAAAATACTGTGTATCTTTGTCTGTACATAATTTTTCTTGTTCACACGCCATTTACTCACATTTTAGCTTTTGTATTCAATTTCACCACTGGATTATTGGCTTATTAGTTACATTCTCTACTCGCTCTTTAGATCAAACGTGCTGACTGACCACTCTCTCGATATTATTAGTGTTAGAGAAATAATTTTTTCTAACCTTGGGAGTGTTAGATTGATATCAAAATATTTTATATTCACAATGGACCTAGATGCTTAAATGTCCTGCTACTTAGTCTTGTATGCCCTAAAAATAACATTAAAACGGAAGAAATACTTTAAATTTACGTAGGATCTAGAGGTTTATACTGCCGTCTTGTATGGTCACGTTTACCCTAGAGTTAAGGTAATGAAACAAAAAGTGTTTTATATTCACGATGTGTCTAGAGGGTACCAATGCTTTCTTGGTGTACGCCAAAAAATTACGTAAAAATGTAAGGGATATATGCAATCTTCGATTGGCTACCACTCCGTTCTAAGTTCGATGTATGCTCTAAAGTTCAAGCGAAAAAACAAAAATCATCTTAAATTTGTAATAGGTTTAACGTTAACCACTGCATTTTTGAGTAGTGATATATGCCTTAATTTTAACGTGAGAATACAAAAAACTTTTAAAATTCTCGATAGGCCTGAGGGCTATCACTATTTTTTTGAGAATAAATATTTCTTATTGATGATAGCTGTAAATGCTACCACTGCCATGTTGAGCGGTAGTATAAGATCAACAGTTTTCCAAAATAACTATACACTATTTCTATTGACAATTAATCTAGAGGTGGGTGATCGCAATAGTGTCGCAGTAGCTCTGATATCACAATTTTAAACTAGTAATCTAAAAGACGAAGATAGCCCTCCTTACCAGGCAGAGATAGTAAAAGGAAAGTTTCGGTTGAGACAATATGCATGAGCACGTTGATGCACTACTTAGGAGTCTAAGTCAACGCTTGGCTTGTCTTTTGGGAGCACATCAAAAGAGCAGCTGACAAAAGAGCAGCGGACTAGGGTGGTGGGAGCACTTACACAGGTAGCTGAACGTTGGGGGCCTGCAGAAAGATAATTGATTGCGTTAGTCTCCAACTCGATACTGTTGTACAAAACGGTAGTGTGAAGAAGTGAAGACAAGACGAAACATCTGAAAGTGCCTTACTTTGGTGCAGCAAGTCAAATCCCTAAACATTGCGTATACCTACTACACTACTATTTTTGCCACCGTTATGGTTATTACCATTGCACGAACAATCACTCTCACAATATTTACGCTAAAATAGCAGAGAAAATTTTTGTGCTCTAGTAATGAAAGCGATAGAGACAGAATAAAAAGAAACGCTGTCAACATGGCAATAGAAGTGGAATTTGACTATTGTAAATAAGTGGGTACACCAGCTTATACCACTCTTGCAACTGTGGGTAGAGAGAGAAGACACAGATAATTTAAGTACTACCACACCCAGCTCCTCTACAGGTACGGTCAGTTTGAAGTCTACCTCTAACGCGAAGTGATGGTAGCGTTCGCACTTACTGCCCAGTTTTGAATAATACCATCAAACACACGTTTTTTTGTGTGTGAAAAATGTCACCATGAAAGTAGTTAACGTACAGGCTTGGCGTAGCAATAACACCTGAAAACATCATTTCTAAAATGTTTTGTATCAAACATGGTTAGAAAGCTGTATGCATGGCTACATAGGGCAGTGATCTGCCATAAGAAGAAAAAGCTGCAGGGAACGTTGAATACAGAGTAGCATACAGCCCACAAACGAAGGCTAAACATTTATAATGCAATAGCTAAAAGTTTTATAAGAAATGTAAAAGAAAGATTATGGCAGTAGGGATACACCATCGCACAAAACAACATTAAGCGTGGCAATCACAAGTTTGTTGCTAAACTTAACCTTCAAGCCGTGTATTAGTAAATCCCAGTTGAGCTCAGTGTCACCACTGATTAAGCCATAAACTGTTAGACATATATACTAGTAGGGCTTAAATCATCTATGCACCCTGCGTGCCAGCCCACTAGAAAGAACAAAAGACTAATAAATTTAATTTTTCATTTCATTTCTCAGTTATGGAATACATTAATCGGGACTTAAAAATAAAAAATATATTTTAAGAAGCTAGTACTGTCACAGTACTTTATCAATTCCAGAAATTTCTTACTTTATTCTCAATTTCGGAGAATATACGAGGTCATAAAATTAAGAAAAAGTTTAAAGATTATTTTAGTAAGAATTATAGCGATAGTTAATTTAAGATTTAGGAAAATAATAATCGATTATTGAAAAACATAAATATCATCTGGAAATTGCACTTTTAACACAAATGTTTAAATATACCTACGGTAAATGAAATACAGATTAAGAATTTCTTGAGCAATTTGGCAAAAAAAGACAGAATCAACTTTATTGATGATTCTATTAGTTCAGAAAAACATTCCTGTACAAAACTATAGTATATTATTTTATTTCTCTTGGCAAAAAATTTGGTATGAGTTGGTATCGCCTCAATACTACTTTTTGAAGAAGTAACCACTCACAGGAATTTTTGTTTACATTCAGACTTAGATAATATTACAGCTCTCTTTTCGAATCGAAATCAGGAAGAACAAAATTGAAAGACTTAGATTGAAAAATTAAGGATAAGGCTTTAATGATCTCAAAGAAAAGCACCAAGCTTCTGACCATCATAGCCAATGCTGGCACAAAATGTATGTGGATTAAGCTGACGTCAGCTGACGTGACTTTGTAGGATGTTGTGCAACACCTGAAAACATAAAGCTACGTTGTGGCAGACTTATTTATAAGAACCCCAAGTACAACGTTAGATATGTAGTTCATACGTTAGATATATGTAGTTTATATCAGTAAGACGAGAAGTGTCTGCATCAGAGATTACGAAAACAGTTGAACTTTGGAACAGCTTAGAGTTGTACGTATCTCTCGCACGGGACAATCTTTGAACGCTGATGGTGTTGTTTCACGTTAAATAAGTTTATTGAAAATCACGGATTCCTGGAAAGAGTACTTTATTACAGAAGGTGGTGGTGGAAGTCTTACCACAATTTAGCAATTTAGTGAAACAGTGGAGGAAGTGTTGGACACATAAACGTTTTGTTCTCTTTTAGTGAGAGCACAGAGATATTAGATCGTTTCTTGCCAAAGTGTTTGAAGGAGTATTATCACTTATTAAACAACGTTCCAGAGCTATTGGCAGCTAAGCTATCTATTCAGGTATGAACATTATTTATAATGTAACCACTAGAAATATAAATTTTTAAAAGATATTGCGCACACGTGTGATAGAATCTGGTAATAGGCTAAACAGTAACGACAGAAAAAAATTGGACAAACTTATAAAAGGTTCGGGATATGAAGTAGGCTTACTCAACGAGCCTTTTTAATTGAAATTGTTTTATAGAACTATGCAGTTAAGGCAAGAACATCATAAGGATTAAAAAAAGGTTAAGAGAAAGTGCCAATAAGACAAAAAGAAGAAAACAACAAAACAGAGATTCTTGAAAGTTAAACAAGAAGTACAATGAGCTCTCTTACCCAGCCACTCGTGTAAGTAATTAAAGTCTAAGCTTCTTTTGTTTAGTACTCCAATGACTTAAAAAACTATCCAGGAAAAGCACTGAATTAAGTGCAAGCCGATAACATCGCTCAGGGATAATTCACCGATCAAATTAGTTGTACCAAATAGTAGTGATGACTACATTCATCTCGCCCACACTACATTTAGTCTGCGAGTCAAATTGAGCGTGAGTAAGGATGAAGAAGATCTGTATTCTAATGCAGCATCTGTAATCGTTAAGGTGGAACCAATAAGTAACTTCATGCATTCTTCGTTGAATCAAGTCCATTTTTTCTATTATCAGAAATCTGTCTCACCTACAAAAACTCATACAATTACAAAGCGTACTTAAAAAGTTTATTAAATCATATTATGGACCATAATCCTGCAGCAAGATCCTCTCACTGCACAAGTGCAATGTAAAGCAACGATTTGGCGACACAGAAGGACAATGTGTCAGACGCTGGGGGCTTGTCAAGCGACGTCTATTACTATTATAAAAGAACTTAATCTATCTGATGTCATCTTTACTACGACTTATGCAATTAAAAGAACTTAATAATCAACAGCTTTGCAAAGACAATGTAATAAGTAAGTTCTTGCAGTGCAGTTTGCTACATACACACCTTAAATTTGATTTCCCTTTGAATCAAAGAGAAAAATCTGAATCTTTTAGTGAGATGCAGTTAAATGAGCCCATCCATTTAACTAGCCCATGCCAAAGCTCTTCTAAAGTACGTGAAAAAACATCCACTTACAAGTGTCAAAATAAAAGCTGTGATAATGCACAATCGTATTTATAGCAAAACTTTGGATGATTTTATTATGAGCTGGTTACTTATGGGAGTAATCGTTGGTTTCGTTAAAAATAAAACTTATAATGACAATCCCACAGTACATTTGCATCACTTTACTAGTTATTTCCCTTGTTTTAATTATTAACAGCTTTTCGATTGCTTTCAAAACACTTTAAGCAGACTTTAAATTAAATAATTCAAACGTAAATAATTAAAATGCCTCGTTTTAAACACTGGTATTCACTTTTTCAATGAAGAAAATCACATCGATCGCGAACCTTATCTTTACGAGGACTGCCTCTTTGGTTTCAATTCAACATCAGATACATCAGCCAAGAAATGTTCTAATTGAAATCTGATGAAACACGGTAGCGTTTGATTGGACGTTTGCTTTGCCGACGCTAGAATTTCGTCTTTTAAATGTATGGTGTATGCTGAGTACCAGAATATTCCAGAAGTCAACGCGTCGTTTCAAAATATAGTTAACTTTATTGGATATGTGTCGCCACTGTGTGTATACATTCACAGTCACTGCTCAAATACGTCAGTACACCTGCTAAGTTTCTGTTGGTATGTTTAACTAAAAAAGATGTAAGGGTGCCAAACAAAGTAGCTATTGTTGCTTCGAACAACACTTTTTTCGTACATAAGGTAATATTGCCATCATATTATTGACGAATGTTGATTAAGGAGGCACAGTGAAATGATGATTGCGTATCTAGAAATCATCGTAGGCTTGGCTATTTTGTGGAAGAAGTACCTTTGATATTAATTTTTAAAATTTCGGACTGATATTGGAAGAACTGCGAGAAAAATTTACTTCAGGGGCTTCAAAAGCTAGTATGACTAACATAAAATAGCTATTTGGCAAGTAACAAATTTGGAGTATGAGATTTACTACATACCTTAAGAATGTTTATTATCTCAAGTGTAGTGGATGCATCCCGCACTGAAAACGAATAATTAAAAATATTAATGTGCTTGAAATAATCCTTATTTATAGAAATTTTGGCTCTGCGAAAGTAATGAACAGTTAACAGATACTGCAAATCCTATCAAACATTACAACGAATACCACCGGTATATTTTAAGCCACTCAAATCCCACTGGTGCGGGCGAAGCCGATAGCACTTGTCATTAACACTAATGATCATTCAAAGCCAGGCGTACAGTGTGTTTATGTTGATACACGTTCTAATATATTAAATATAGTTAACTATATAGTTAAAATTTTGATAACTATAGCATTCAGCCATATGTACTGTAATACATTTTTTGCTTTCGTTAAAATTATAAGTAACTTTGTTGAAATGTCCTACACATCACAAAAAACATTTCCTTAAACGTACATAGTCAGTTTTGTTTGACGCTTCTGTTTTATACGAGTAATGGATTAGGCTTCTAAGAATTTATTGATTATTTTCTGTTTGTTTAAAAGAGAATTACTAAAACGCCAGACATATTTTAATGAGGTGGAGCAAAAAAAATTAAGAAGTTCAGTGTTAGGTGGTAGTATTTCAATTAACACTGTCATAGTAACATTGTCGATGAAACTTTTTGTATGAAAACGTGTCTTATGAACTCTAAACATTTTTCATCCTGTGTTTTTTAAAACTTTACTAGTATAAAAAAAAAGACAGATTAAAATTATATCCTTTTAACATTTTGAACTAGAGTGCATTCAAATCGGCATTTGCAGATATTAAAAAGTTTTCTACCACAGACAGCAGAAACTTGCAAGACATCAAGATTTATGCTCCCAACTAGCCCCTCAATTAGTTATTTACATGTATTAAGTCATTCGTCAGAGTTGATGCCTGCTGTTGTGCAGAAATTCGTAGATTACATTTAAAAAAAAGACAGTAACATATACGAAGCGGAAATTGACCATTATAGAGCTGATATTGTAAGGCCAATAGTAAGAAATGTAAATAAAACAGATTTATAGTGTGTAGGAAAATTTCATGTCCATAGATACTGCAAAGACTGAATACTAAACGAAAAAACATGTATAGGGTGTTAAATAAAACATTGCGTTATTTCATTACTATGTTCTTAATGTAGGGTACCGTCATAAAATAGTTACAACAAATTTACTAACGTTGTGTACATGCTGTTTATAAATTATCTATAAATAGCATCTAGATTTTTTAAAAGCTTATACTAAAAAATGCTTACTTAGTTCACAAATTTGGACAAGCCATGGTTTTTCTTACACAAATAGGTTTGAACTAATTTTGTCATGCTTATTAAAAATTATTCTGTCACGCAGTATTACTGACAAAGACCCTTTCAACTTTATGACAAGTAACAGTAGATCTATAATTCAATTATCTAATATTTAGTCAACTGATGCTAATGTAATACAATTCAAAAATGTACGGGGAGCTGCAGGTAGGTGTGGGGGGGGCTTACAAATAATAAGGGAGACTTTGAATGGGTCAGAATAACTACGAAGTTAGCAGAATTTTTCCTTATTTTGTGAGAGGGTTATGGGGGGCCTTGGGGGGTTGTGGGGGCTTTAACAATTATGCGATGGGCTGCGGGGGAGCCAAGAGGCTTAGGGAGTCTTTGGCTATCATTTTGTTGGGTTAAAATATCATTGACAGTAATTAAATTTTCCTTTAATTTCTCGGGGGTTATGGGGGGTAGTGGAGCTGCAGGGGGTACGGGGGTTGTGTGAAAAGCTCCGTTCTTACAACTTTGTCATATAGGGACATATATACTTGAAAAAAGGATTTTTTAATTTAATATTATGAAGTTACATGTAAAATTAAAATTTTTAAATATTAAAATACAATATTCTCAGCTAATAACGTTAAGAAAATTTATAACAGACGTAATTATATTAGTTTATCTGACAAAACTTACTATAATACATGAAACATGCATAGAAATAAAATATTTTTGCCTTATTTTTATAGTTTGCACCTAATTTTCGTAGGAAAATGAGAACAAACCCTTTTTCCAAGAATTAAACTAGCAATGTACTGCACGCTAACTCTTTTTATATAGAAAAATAAAATATTCACAAAATCCAGAAATAAATATTTATAAGTAGTGACTTTTCTATATGTGATGAAATAATTACTTAATTTATAACAACTAGTTACTTTTTATATAAATGAATAAATTATTGTCCGTACAATTTTCTTATTTTTTCTGTTATTTTCAAAAAAATTTTAATGAGCTTACAATTTTTTGACATTTTTTTTTATAAGTGGTTTATTCATACAAGGTACTATCAATACATTAATTAGTTTTTGTTTTGTTTTACTCCGTCAAAATCTGTTACTTGGGATCAACGTAATTTTTTTACTTAAGGACGTTTATAACAGTAAGCAGCGTGAATGAGATTTTCAGAGGGGTAAGACTGGCAAAAATACGCAATATCGCTGGTAATTACTTTTGTCGAATGAAAATATCTACATATACGCTGTTACGCATACTTGACCCCCTCTTTAATAATATTATTAAAATAAGCACTGGTTGATCCATTAGAAACTGAATTAGTTAATGTCATATTAATGTTTTATACAAACAAGATTGAAAAATTTCTACAGACTATTTCCTTACAAATCCAGTTTTATGTAATTCTTCCATTGGATTACACACTACACTGAGATTTTTCTAACACGTATATACTTATTATTCTGCAGTGAGTATGAGTGAGATGTTTTGATAATATCTTTTAGAAATCCGTTGTATTTATTTTAAGTAGGTAATGTACGGCAACGACTAGAAGATAAATATTAAAAAAAACTTCTCAGTTTTAATTTGTTTCTATGATCTAACATTAGGATTAAAAATTTTCCATAATATAATATAAGAAAAGATCTTAAAAAATACCTTTCTAATGACAAAAGAGATTTTATACTTTGCTCATGATGAAACTAAGATCGCTTAAGGAATTTTTATTTAATTGCCTGTATCACAATAAAGTATACGAAGCCAAATGTCAACATCATAACGTTGTTCTTAAGAAATATTTCTCCTTAGTTCTATCAATTTCAAGGAAAAAATGTAAGCTTGCCTCAATTCATGTCGTCAACTAAACTTATGACAGCTTTTAACTAGTTGACAAATTTAGGAGACGGATAGTTCAAATTACTCTAGATAATAATTTTATACACATTGAAACTTTGGTGGAGTTGGTATCAAAAAGTTTACGTAATTAGCTACATTTTACAAATAAGATATTTTTACTAAACAAGTAACTGATAATATACTTTCATGGATCTACGGAGACAATCTTCTAACAGATAATCTTATGCTTTTAAAATTTGTTGGACCATTGTATTCATACGAACGAACTAAATTTAACTGTGAAACGAAAAATAGCTCTAATGCAAGGTTAGGGGAGGTATACCTTGTAGTTAGAACAACAAGAGTTAAATTATTTTTGCATTAACTTTAATTATCAACATACTTTGTTTTGAATTCTAAATAGGACTTGCATATTATCACACACTTATCACTTATCATCAATCACATGTACTCTTTGTGTTTCTTCCCATCATTTTTAGCTACGTACTTTTCTTCCCTTAGTATTTTTAAACTTTTTACACTGAATCATGTGTCTTTAAACCACTTCCTCTTTGGAATCATCCCTTTCAAGTGCTTTCCTATCAACCCACCAAGTCATCACAGTAATGCTAAAATAATATTAAAATAACTGTACTGATAAATCATCATTCCATAGTCAGGAAAATTTTTCGATGTTTTGTCAACATAGCAAACATCACAATGACAGAAGCTAAATTTGTTTAGTTTTTAAAAAGCATTTCTTTTAGACTTTCATCGTTAATTTAACACTGTGTGAGAAAAAAGTTCGTGAAAAGTTTATAAGCTATTTCTTTTCACAATTATCAAAAAAAGAATCGATTTTAGTTAAAATCAAAACATGTTTTTTCTTAAACTTAAAGTGCTTACAAGTTTTCTTGCGTATTTAAAAGTATTTTCAACCTTATGTATATACGGCTGGTACTAAATAGGTTTTAATAATTTTAATTACAAAGAAATTTCATCATAAGTGCTTAAAGGTAAAGATACCTTTTAAGTTTAAAATTATTTTTCGTTGGTCACTAGTAAGGCTAACTTAATAAATTCTTAACACTTATTAACTTTAGCTGAATAACATATGATTCTTCACTTATCTAGTCTTAGTTTTATAACTTAGCACAATAAAAAAATATTTATTTGGCTAGAACAGCGAAAGTTTATCGAGCTGCTACTAAGCAATAAGCATTGATTCTGAATCTGGCTCAACCTTCTGTTATTTAATGTAAAATTGAGGTAAATTAACTATTTAATTAGTCATCAATATACATTGACATCTTACGATGAACTCTCTCCCTGAGCATTAGAATAAAAGCTTCTATGAAATGATAACCTAGTATATTTAAAAAATTATATTTTTTGTAATTTTCCTCCTGAAGGTAGCTTCAAAATGTTTACTTGCAAAAATATTTATTGCAACATCGAGAGTTGCAAAATTAAAAATGGCATAAAAGAGACATAGAGAAAAAAAAAAGAAACACCTGCACTATCACAACACAGAATTAAATTCTTACACAACTTGAATTTTAATAAAATAAAAATTTTAGACACAGAAAAAAATTATAAGAAGCACCTGTTTTCCGAAATGTTAAATATACATTATTTGAATAATAATATTAATAGACAACAAGATACAGAAAAATTGAAAAATTGTTACAAGTCTCTTGTTAAGTCAATTGAGAAAGGAGACTTACTTTATGTACATGATTTGAGAGCCCCTTTCAATTATGGTCTTAGGAAAACATGATCTATTTACATGTTTCTCACAAGAAACTGCTTGCGATTCTTATTTGATTGTATTATGTGCTTATACTGTCTCATCTGTGTATGTGCAGGGTATAAAAGCAACGAAACTTGAAATTCTGACTACATTACGATTTGACATCCCCTTCGTAAGAGTCAGAGATATGTTATATACTTTACTTAATTTGCGTTTATTGTATTTACCAAAATTTGTATTGTAAAGAATTTTCTTATTACTCATAGATTTTTGTACCTGACGAGGGCTGGGACATTGTACGAACGGCCGACACATCGTTTTGTATTTTAATAAATACAAAATTTGACAGTACCCCCATTGGACGTTATTTTAATTATTAACTAACTTTCATTGGACGTCTTATACTATCAAAGAAAAAAAAGCTTATCACTCAGCCATATTGATCCAACATAATATATCAATTCAGCTGCCATTTGATGCCATCTTAAACCTTCTAGAACTATGAATATTTGTCTTGACAGATGGATTATAAGAACAAAACATGGAAAATATACTGGAATTGCGCTAACTTCTGAAAACCAGTGTCATGATTTTAAAATAAGATTATCACAGAATTGTATTTTTAAAAAAGTTGTACTTAAACTAAAATAGCTCTTTACTAGTTTTGAATTCAATATTTTAATATTTCGTTCTTTGGCAATACGGTAATGGTACGCAATATAGACCTTATAAGTAGACAGCTTATATCGATTTATTGTGTGAAATGCTATGCAGTAACGATCATTTTATGTAATGTTTGGCTGTTTATTCATCGTCTTTTTTCTCGCTGTTCTCATATCTGCTGCTACCTTAGGATAAAATTTTGAAGTATTGTTGAATAGTTGTGTGATGGATCTGCTTATATATGCATAACTAGTTTTATTAGTTCACAATAAAAATATAATAAAATAGCTCATTACATTGTCTATAAAATTAGCGATAAAAACCTATTATTACATCGGAATCAAAAAAAAGATTTTCTGGAAGAAAAAAGGAGTTTGGTAGTTATATGCTGGTTTTTAGTATCTAGTCCTGAAAAACAATTTTCAATAAGAATCATAACATAGTCATTCACACGGTGAAAATAATCAATTATGTTTTTCGAACACACTTTACCTGTAAAAGATGAAATATACTTATTTTATAAATTAAGCAGTTTTACTTACACAAGATAATTTATTTACTGCTGGTCTTTATAACAAATAAACCGTTTGTTTACAGTTTACCACTTATCTCTTTTACTGGTAGTACCACGTCTGGATTACAAGTTGCTCAAGAAGTGCAACAACGGTTTGGAAAAACTATTCTTGAATTAGGCGGTAATAATGCTATTATCGGTAAGTATGTCAATTCAACGTAAAAATGTTTTTTGCAATAAAAAAACTCTTTTTTTAATGGCAATCGGGTTATTTTTTAAAAAATGCTACAGTTTCACGCCCTAATTAAAATTTTGAAAGGTCTTTCTTCCAAGTTACATACTGTCCAAACTAGTTTGAAATTTTTGGGCCCAATTCTATGATCATTTATTATAAACTCATGTTAATATCAATGCATTTTTATAGTATAATGCATAATTACCGTAACGGTACTTTTTTTGCAATCGTGAAGCCCTAAGACAAAATTTTTCAACAAAACTTTGTTTTTGAATTCTGCACTCTATACCCTTTCTTACACTATAACCATCTAATCTTTGATTTTGAATGTCTTGAAGACTAAGAGTGTTACGGTTATGACCGCTTATTTTATCGGGAAGAACGCTCTGACTTAGCGACGATGCTATAAATAGCCAAATGAAAATTTAAGGCTGCAAGAAAACGACAGTGTTTTTGTACACTCCAGAATACAAAGTGGCTTATTCCAAGTGTCTGATAATTAATTACTTGGCCCAATTAAATAGCTTATGGTGCATAATTCAAAATTATCAATAGTAGGCTTTACAAATAAGATGTCCCTTACTTGAATACAAAATTTTTTTTGTTTTAAACTATGAGATAAGGTGCTCAATATCTTATACTTTTGGATTGTACATAATGACATTTCAGCCTGTTTTTACAACCTTACTACAACGCGAAAAAATTTTTCAACTCGATCTTAAAATTGCGTTTAGGTAAATGGATTAATTTTGTTTGAAAAAAGTTCCAATTCAATTTGAATTATAGGTTTCATGGAATATCGCTTTTTTAGTGAAATAACCTATTTATTATTATAATATATTAAACATTTTCATAGCTTTGAATGTAATTGATTCTATAAAAGTAGTTACTAATATAAAGATAGTTTTGACAGTTATTAAGTATCTTAGGTAATCTGCCAATGCAAAAATGATGCTCCTTTTTATGTCAGTACAGTAGTCAAAGCAATATATAAAATTCACCTAAGAAAGTATAAAAAGGTAGGTAAGATTACAGAAATACTGAGTTACAAAACTTTTAAAATTTCTTTAAGTCTGAAGATACTGGTAATGACTAAGAAATTTTTAAAAATACCTGCAATCGGACAAATCTATCAAATTTCAATCCGAAAATAATCAAGTTACGTTTCTAGATTTTCTCACAATACTGTTTGTACTACATTTAAAGTATATTGCTATCGATTGCTCTTATAAAAACAAGGCTACACTGATTACTGCCAACCTTGAGGTCATCTTGTTTGTTTAACAAGTTTTTACCTTAGGTTCTTAGAATTTTTTTGTAAATAAGAGGTTTGATTCAATGTTGTAAGAAAAAGAAGAATGGACTATAAAAAAACTTAACATTCTGTTAACAAGATGTCACATTAAACTTAAGAAAAAAAATTTTTGATTTTTTTGTATACGGACAGATGTGAAATCAAACGATTTATATAAAAATTAAGTTTGATGGCAAGCTACCTAATCTTTGTAATAAAAGTATCTTTAAAACTCAAAGACTGTATTACGTAGTAAACAACTCCCTTTTTTAGAAAATATCTTTTTTATGGCTCACCTTAACTTTTGTCAACAAACTATGTCATTAATACATTCATCGTTAAGCTTTATGTACAATATCAACTTAACTGTTGAGCAAAAAGTCAAAATTTTATGTAAGAAAGTTATAAAAAACCAAGAAAGCAAGATTTTTTTTTGGAAAGGACGATTAGAAGCTGACAGCTCTTCTGGGTTAGCCAGTGGAGTAGATTGTATGTTAAGCCGGTAATGTATTATGAGAAATGAAAAACTCAATAGAATAATTAGTGAAACTTGCTATATTGGTTTACAAATATTATAACGATAGTTCCAACAATTAGGCGGACGTTTAACAATGTAACTTGCTTTAGTAAATACCCGCTACTTGTTTGTTGATCGGCAGTTTCTCCAAGAAAAGAGAGCGAACCGCAGGACGTAGTTCTACTTGAACCCTAAATCTGATCGATGATCAGGGGTAGGACCGGGGATGAATCAAGGACAGGAGGAAGATTTAATTAACATATTCTTGGAAAAAAGTTGCAGCTGCAGGCGTAGGCTAGATGTTAAATTTGACGGGGGTTGAGTGAAGGAGCGAAAATGGCTGGTGAGCACGCGATCAATTGAGCGTGCATTGATATCGGTTTGTGCGTGTGGCCACTAGGCAACAAACACCGTATGGTATTTGTTACCAACTGTGGGTAGACGTCACTAGACGTGACAATCCCCCCTCAGTTTTTACTTGTCGGGAAAGTTCGTGCCTGGTAAGATCGGCTCGTGTTTCATAGATGTGTTTTAAATAATTTGAATATAGCTAGGGTTACATTTGGATGAAATATTGTCTTAACATGTTAGTATTATAATGTGAGTTAATAGCTAACAAATGTTTCATTTTCTAATAATACAGGATACGGTATTTTGGGATATTATTATTTTTTATGCTGTGATGAATATTGGTTTATTTATTGTTTATTTTTCATTAATCTTATAACTATTTTTTTTTTTGTAATTACTTTCTACAATTGCATTTAAAATTGACATCTTCGCAATATTTTTAGTCATTTGTCGTAAATGCGCTTAATTTTTATTATCAGTACGATTTCTTAAGAATATTCTTACAGTAAATTACGATGGTATTAGGTTAATAGTGTAAAGAGGCAGTAATGATGACATGTTTAGATGGGATAGCAGGAGAAAACAAGGTGATTATCGCTGAACCACGATGTTGAAGTCAAATTAGTTGAAAGTGGACTCATTAACGGCAAACATCACTATGTATATTTCAGTGGTGTACTGGGTTGGGGCCCTTGAGCTGGCATCTTGCAATGGTGTAGTCTCCATTACCTTGAAAGTGATACATGGTGCATGCACAGAAATATTTTCAGGGTTTAATGTCTAGGAGACAAATTTTGCATCGCTGGAAAGTAACATGCTGCTCGTAACCCTTACCTCCTAATGGAAACCGCTCTAAAAGACCCGTATGTTATACTAGCTGTGCTAATCGCGGCTTGCTCTCGTTCACAGGTTTTAGCTTGATCTCATTTGGGGTGTTCTATGATATTTCTTACTTTACGATGCTGAAGGCTGTTGCTTAAGTTTCTAAGGGTTACCTTGGATGCTCGAATTGTTTGGTGTTTAATGGTGACTTCGGAAATTAATTTTTAACTATCCAGTAATAAATTTATTACCATATCTTCGATAAAGCTATCCAAGTACCGTTTGCAAGTGCTGTCCAATGCACGTATTTGTCTTACACCATAGATGTAGAGAGCTGCTTTAAATAACATTTTTTCCGCTTCTAGCTTTTGTGCAATGGTCGGTATCCTACCTGTATGCATGTGAGGCTGGTTGCGTCTAGGTTGGTATGCAAAAAGTGGTAATGAGTCACTTCCTCTAGTTGGGAAAGTCGTCCCGATTTTTCGTATCTTTTCAGCGATGGTTTTGGCGTATCTTCCCGTCAAATATCCAGCGCTCAGTATTAGTATTATAGTCAATGGATCCATTGATGTGCTGCTAGGTGGATAAAAAAACAAATGAGTTAGGGGTTGGTGTGCAGATGGTGAGATTTGAAACTGGCGGACATATTATTACAAAGGAGAGAAGGTTTGAGTGGTGGGGGAATGGGCTACATATATTATTATACTAGTGGCCACAACTTATAATATGCATACGTGGATTTGTTGTGAGAGGATTACAATAGCGTTCCGTCATACCTTTGTTTAATTATTTTGTTGGTGTTTTTTGTTAGTTGTGTTCTTTGTATCTCTATTTTTCTATGTGTTCGTTTTTCGTTTTTTTTGTTGTTGTTGTCGTTTTTTTTTTTTTTTTTTTTTTCATTGTGTCTCCGTAAATTTTTTTGTTTGTTTAATTTTCGTTTTAATTAATATTTTTTTTGTGTTTCTTGTGCTCAGTTTTTAATGTTTGAAAATTCATGTTCTTAATTTGATTGTTTTTCTTTTGTTTTTGTAATTTTTTGTNCCCTATGCACGATTAGTGCAGAGTGTCAGCTTAACTGTCAAGGGGCTTCACCGGAGATACTTACGCTGTGCCAATATGATACAATAAAGTAAATTCAGTATAATATTATTGAGTTTAAAATTTGTTGCGGCAATACACCTCCACACATGGGGAAAGATGGTTTTAAAATTTTTTTAAATGTCGGTGATGTCATAGTGAGCTTCTATCAGTTTTTAATGTTTGAAAATTCATGTTCTTAATTTGATTGTTTTTCTTTTGTTTTTGTAATTTTTTGTTTGTTTATTTTGTGTGTCAATTTTTCTGGTTTTTTTTTGTGTATGAGTTTTTTTCTTCTTTTTTTTTTATTACTAGTATCATCATCATTAATATATGGTGCTATTTATATTCAATTGCTGTGAAAAAAATTCATACATTTTCATCATCCGTAGTTCTTAATTCTAGTGGAACAATGACTATGGCGCTAAGCTCCGAAGGTCCTTCGCAATCCTAGCAAAATTTTCAATNATTACTAGTATCATCATCATTAATATATGGTGCTATTTATATTCAATTGCTGTGAAAAAAATTCATACATTTTCATCATCCGTAGTTCTTAATTCTAGTGGAACAATGACTATGGCGCTAAGCTCCGAAGGTCCTTCGCAATCCTAGCAAAATTTTCAATTGGGCAAGTCTTTTGCGTGCTCTTTGTTAGCATATTTAAAGAGGCATGTGGCTTAGATGTCCCCCAAATGATAATTAACATACCTGTTGTAACACTGTGTACACGATCTATAGATTGGTAAACATGCGTTACACTCCTGGCATTCGCCATAGTTGGGGCAGTTGGCAAGGCCCTTACTCCCACCAAGATTGTCTTTTTCTAATAGTTCACCGTATGTTACTTCCTGCTTGTTGATGGTGGCTGCCTATCGGCAGCGCAGCTCGTACGTATCGTTTCGGTGATTACCCGATAATGCGTTTATATCCCGATGCATGAACTGGCTGTGAAGCCCACGTTCCATCGCCTTGTTTAGCGCAAGGCTTCACCTGGTATTCTGGATTATCTTTCTGAATACTCCTGCTCCCACAGGAGTTTGTTCACCACGAAATGGATTTTGTCTCTAAATAGCTCCATCGGTAGATTTTGTCCCTCGCGGTCGAGTGGCCCCAAACCGTAATTGAGGGCCCAAAGGACCTCCTAGCCCTGGTATATTTCTGTGGGTATCTTTTTAATGTTGGTTTTTGTGGGTACCAGCTTCTTCCTCCGGCTCACTGTCTTAGTTTTAATTCTTCTTCTGCACTCGTAACCCAACGTAGCCGTTCGTATGAAAATCCAGAATGCTAACGTTGTAAGCACGACCGTCACGCAGATTTCGGATGTCAATATATCTTCGGTAAAGATCGCAATTGGAGCCATCCTTATGGATAACAGATATTGGAGGTAAAAAATAAAAGATATGATAAGTTTGAGGAAATTAAAAAAATAATGAGAAAAATTTGATGTGCTCGCATTTCAATACTGCTTGGGACTCCCTTGTTTGCATGTTATACAAAAAAGCGAGCGTGACAAGCTTTGCTTTCTTTACATAAATTAGATCTGCGAAAAGATGGTCTTAACTTTAGGAAAATTTGGGACCAATGACTAAGATGCTGGAGAGTTTTATTAGATGACGAGGGTATTGGTTGTTCATTTCGGCCACTCCCATTTTCTTGGGACTTTTTTTGTGAATTTTGGAATCTCAGGTGGCCATCACAGTGGGAGGTGTTAATGTTATCGTCATAGAGTCATAAGATTGTCTTTGTAAACATTTAAATAGTGCACCACCTCTCTTGTGACTGCTTCTATGACTTTGACTCGTTTCCCATTACTATGTATGGATCTTATGCTGTGTGCAAGTCTTGTAGGAGGAAAGTTTAGGACATCGCAAATTTTCTCTGTCCTTTTGGTTGTGGGGCTTGCATTGTTTTCTGGAGTGCATATTGGGCTTTTAAAGTCACAGAGAAAGTCAGGGTTGATGCTACCAATGGGTGTATAGCTGATGTTGTTTTAGTATAGCTTTGCTATTAGTTTTTCGAAAGTCTTTTTAGTGAAAATTACGTAACATATAATGAGAATTGATAGGACTAGCATTATGCTTATCAGGAGTATTGTCACGGCTATGATGATATTTGCCTGCGTCTTCAAATTAGCTGTAAAATACGTTTGTTATTGTAGCAAATACGTACTAGTATAGTTTAAAATTTTTTCAAGTTTATATATCGTAAGGGTGAGAGGTGGCATGATTATGTTGCTGTTTACGTATCGTTTGTTCTTATGATGCCATATCCAACTGATGGCGAGTAATATTTATTTTCTCTGTAAAGGACAGTAATATTGTGTTTATGTTCTGTCAAAAAGAGCAGATAGAAAACATTGTATGTTTTTATAATATAAGACGGCCCAGCGTTCAATACTTGTATATGACACTTGTAGAGATCGATATTGTTAGGATTACGGAGTATTTCTATTCCAGAAGCGTTTAGTTTGATGTCACGCGTTAGTAATTTGCAGAAATAAACGTTAATAAAAAGACATTTACTTTGTTCTAATTGATCAATGAAATATTTTTTACGATGACCATTCGCTAGCGCTGTATAATCTACTGTGGGTATTGTGCAAGCTACGATCGTGCTATTGCGTCTATTTATTTTTTTAAATACTGGCAGTTACATATACTTTAATAGCTTAAAATTAATCACTTGTATGAGCAGAATTATAAATTGTATTATAATTTTGCTGTTCATTACATGAAATCGGAGTTGACTGTATTTATATAAGAATTGAGTATTTATTGCTCGAACCAGGATCACAATTTCTTGTTGAAAAACAATGCTTATAAAATAACTAACATACTGTATTAATTTTTCTGAAAATATAAACTTATTTTGTTGCATTAAGTTGGTTAATTTTTTCTGTGAGACTTTTAAAGATGACAAAGATGTGATAGGTTTGAAGTATCAATACGTCTGCTTGCGCTTGTGTCTTAGTGGGTGTGCTTGCTCTTTTTTTAAATTCAGTAAGATTTGCCTGTAAGTTTATTAGTCACTTCGTAGCTGCTTTCTCGCTTTAATTTATTTCATTGTCTACGTAATAAGTGCATTTTTTGCATTTAGCGATGGTTTACTGATGGGTGCTAATACATGTTTGAAAATTCTAATTTCTTTAGGATAAGTTGCTGTGGTGCTAGCTTTGAACGATGTTAATAATCTGTAGAATATAGAGTTGAGGTTGCCTAGTTCTTGCATTTTGATTGCTAATTCTTCTATTTTGTACGACAAAGAGTCATTATGGATGTTTTTTTCCTGAAAGATGGTTTTAAAATTTTTTTAAATGTCGGTGATGTCATAGTGAGCTTCTATTAGATGTTTAGTGCCTATGTAAGTCTCTATGGACCAAAATTTGCTTATTATCTTCATATCTTGCATTTGTATAAGACCGGTCCTAGGTTAGAATGTGGTTAATAAAATTCAGATACTATCTCGGCACTCGTCATTGTCATGGTTGTAATTAAAATATAACTGAAGGATATTTCTGATATCTAAAAATGAAATAAAGATATTCTTAGTAAGAAAAGGGAAATTATTCTCCCCTTTTTTAGTTACATAGTTATATCTAAGTATTGCTGTAGCTTTAGGTTTCTAAAATCTCTGAAGTGATTTTTAACTCGCTCAGGATGTTAGTGGCACTCTTTGAAAGTTGAGTAGTATGCGGGCGGGCACATTTAGCGATTAACTGGGACTTCAAACCCTTGAACAAAACAAGCTTTAGCTAGTTTTTTACGTTCCTAGGGTATTTCTTTTATTTCTGGGTAGTTCTGCTGCGCTTTTTTACTAGCTCTGATATATAACTGTAGTACATGATCGTTTTTGTTAGAGTAATTAGTCTTTGATTCATTTCTACGTTGCTTTGTCGAAATTATTATTATTTGAATAGTTGAGAAAATGTCATTTTTAAGCTTGGTTCAGAGATTTGTTTATTTCTTGCTCTATGTAAAAAGGGTTCTTAAATTTCTGTTTCTTGGCTTAAAGTATGGATGACTAAAAATAAGATTCAAAGTTCGTGTGTTATAGGGTATCAGTGTGTGTCGATTTTGGGAGGTGCAGTGGCTGTAATAGTGGCAATGGATATTGTTTTAGTGAGTTGCTTCACTAGTATTGGCTGATAACGTGGTGGGTTTGGTGCAGTGGCGTTTCTTCCATTGTTTAAGTTTTCGCCGTCGTGCGGCAATTTACCCAGACGCTGCACAGGTTCGTAAGTGAATTCCAGATTGCTTCTAGAATGTGAATTGGCCAACAGTAATTAGTTGAAAAGTGCTAAGATTATTCTCATTCGGTATCATCAAATGTATTTTAAACCAGAATGTGAGATCCTTGAGAATACTCTGAATCCTTGAAAAACGCTTTATGCTATCAACTACTGCAAAATTGTTTAATCCACTTGGTTGGCTAGCTCCTACAATTATTTATGCTAAAATAATCATGCAAGATCTTTGGTTAGCGCAGATAGACTGGGGTGCAGAGATTCATTGTGACATTTTAAGACGCTGAGTCCATTGGCTCAGAGAAATTGATGAGATAAAGTCTATATCTATCCCACATTAGAAGTTTTATCCTTCTAAGTCCATTTTAGAGTTCCGTTTTAAAGTTACCATCTCATGCTTTATCAAAGATCCTCAAAGAACACAATAGCTTTTAGATCTTGCCTTTCTCGATTGCAAACTCGTAGTCTTCTTGAGACCGAAAGCCTCGATTTAAGTTCTGATGAGTTGGAAAGTTCTGAGTTTATTCTCATTCAGTATCATCAAATGTATTTTAAACCAGAATATGAGATCCTTGAGAATACTCTGGATCTAACTAACCGAGAAAGCGATACTGTCGTCACTCTACCTCCAAATAGTCCTCCCCTTCCACTCAAACCAGTATTAATTGATTCATCACTTCGCGTAGGGGGTAGATTGAGTCGATCGTGTATCACCGACCTTAGCAAGTATCCCTTCATCTTGCAACTGGATAATCACTTTGTTAACCTTATAATACATGAATATCATCTTCTTACGCTTCATGGAGGTACGCAACTCACTTTCACTACACTGAGACAGAAGTTTTGGGTGATTCGAGGTAGGCAATTTGTTCGTTCTATCGATTCTCACTGATATACGTGTGGAGGTGTTTCCTGGTAGAGATAGCTTGGTCCACGTTGTTAAACTTCGCTTAATCCTTGCGACTCTCGAGCGACCAGTGACTAAACTTATTCTCTTGCGTACGAATGATGAATGATATGTAAAAGAGAAGGCATTCTCTTATCGTAGTACGTAAGCCTTTATTTTTAAAAGTTTGGTAGATTTGCGTTTAATTTAATTAATTGTGAAGCTAGTGATCCATTGTTGCTTATTTTACTTCATATTCCTTAGAGCTTTTATTGTAATGGTTAAAAAATTGTTAGATTGATTTCTGTTAGCTTAAATCAAAGACTTTCAATTTATCTTGTAGCTCCCCCTTCGGTTTAGCAAAGTCGGGGAGCATGTTGAATATTCAAGTTCATTCGCGATCTTACGCTTATGTAACGTAATCCACTGACTACTGCTCGCGAGTAAGAGAGAATAAGATGATATGTGTAAGCTTGTATGAATGTATGTGCGCGTGCATGTAAGACTGCTAGGCTCTTGCGCTCCGAGTTAAATTAGTTTCCCTTTGATANCTGCTAAAAAGAATTAATATAAAAGGAAATAAAAAAATACAGTTGGATGTATTGTTGGTGCTCGTAACTGAGTTATCACGCATGCGTGACAGAAAGTACACGAGACGACGTGATGCTACACTTCAGCGTCAAGTAACTATAGTTCGTTTTCTCTCGCGTTGTCAGTCAGTCTGTTCGTACACACACTCTGTGTATTCGTATAACCTTTATACTTGATCCTAACTTTTCTGTTCGTTTTTCCTACTGTACTAAAGATAATTAAGCCTAAAGATAGTGATATTAAACGTGTCTGTGTTTGATTAAAAATCACGAGTGGTGTACATTTATTTGCCAAGTCGCCTGCTCATAAACCCATACTGCTAACAGGTTATGGGCCCTAAATTGTAGTGTGGGTGTAGAATTTGCTTGATCGCGTCTTCTTTCTTTCTCTTCCTTTTTTTTACCGCTCCACGCTTGAGCTCATTGGGCGTTCGCTGTATGTTTTCCTTTTGTTTTTTTACGTGTTAACGTAATGGTGGGAGAAACCGGGAGCTCTGTGTCGGGTGGCAAACACTGTGAGACGAAAGAGATTGACAGTCCTCTCACCCCAACTTCCTCCAAAAAGGTCGAGGGTCAGCCCCAGGAGGTGGCAGAGCAGAGTCAGGATGGAGGTGCAGCAGCCAAATCACCTCGAGATGCGAACGATGGCCCAACTCTCGAGGCCTCGGGTGGAGCAATAAGAAAGGACGGCATCAAAAAGAGATGGAGCAGCAGTAAGTACTAAAAATATATATTATTTTTAAGACTCGGTATTAACGTGAAGCGTTGTTAGCTTTAACTCATGCTTGTTTACCTTTTTCCTTAACACATTTGTGTCTTGCCTTAAGATGAAACAAGACAGCTTACTTAAGATTGCATGATTAAGGGTTCCTTAATTAGAAGGCGTTCCTTGTTTACAGATTCGCTAAACTTGAGAGAGCCGGCACGCGTTTGTTTATGTGAGGAAAGGGCCCGCATCATGACAAAAGAGACGCGTTTCTCGCTAAACCTGCCAGTCATCACCAAGGGGGACGCCTTGAGGCGGGGAGAGGAGGTGCGCACCTTGGTTATGGCTTGCTTTCGGCCGAACTGAGCGTGCACGTCCTCTCATACTACGGCTGGTGACATGCGTCGTTAAATAAATGCTGTTAATCGGCCATTTGAGTTTTATGTCTCTATGCCGGTCATAAATGATGCTAGCACCATTTTCCCTCAGATTTACTCACGCTTGATCTCCGTGTCACTTCTACAAGGAAACCACTCGCCTTACGCGCATGCAAACATAAAATAAAGTACTTTTGCCTTTTTATTTCCTGTTAATTTTAGGTCTAAATGCCATCAGTAAGATAAATGATGCATATAAAAAGATTGAAGACGATCTAGGAAAACTAGACGAGGTGGTCGTAACTCGCAAAAACAACCTGGCCATGTTTTTCATAAATGATAAAACTGTTGCATACATGGGAGGAGATGCACATCACAATTCAGATATGTTACACCTATTTAATTTGATAGAAAAAAGTTCTGGTCAAATTCGACTCGTTACTAAACAGCACATCCAAAGGAAATGCCCTAAAGATAGAAAAATAAATTTGATAGATACCTTTTCTAAATATAAGAATAAAGACTTGAGAGACAGAAAAATAAATTTGATTGATACTTCATTTAAAGATAAGAATAAAGATTTGAGAGATAGAAAAAAAAATTGATTAATACCTTTTCTAAAGATAAGAATAAAAATTTTAGAGATACAAAGATAAATTTTACCGATACCTCAATTCACGACAAGGTTAAAGATTTGAGAAGCAAAAGATTTAGGTTCGTTTGACAGCCAATTTGAAGATTTGCAAAACAGGAAAGATAACCTAAAGAAAGTGCTAGATAGCTTACATAAATAAATGCAAATCATGAATATAAGAAAGAACTAATGAAAAGAACCGGTCAAGAAAGATATCAAGAAAATCAAGAAATTTTAAGAACAAGAGAGGTACCAGCAGAGCTTTTGGATATCCATAAGGTTTGAGGCTGTTTCCTCCCAACATAAAAAGGCCTAGGAAAAAGAAAGGGAGGAAAATAGGAGGGCCCAAGAGACACTCTGAACCGAATTTGAGCAGCTTTTAGCCACTTAACAAAGGAAGATGGAGGCTCTTAAGCGAGAACTGGCCAAGAGTCAAATACAAGAGGTAAATAAATTTACTACATCTACTCCGGGACCTAAATTATGTAAACGATTGATTAACCTAAACTCCGACTCCATTGATAGTTCGCTGATGTTTGAATGCGCTGTGCCTAATGATAGTCTAAAGATAGAAGTCGTCAATAAAGATAGCCTAAAGTGCTTTAATTATTCCCTCACTAATGCAACTACACAAGAATCATTCTTAAAACAATTACAGTCAGTTTTACACAGTTGATTCAAACTGGAAGCCAATATGAATATTACTCAAAGAAAAATGGAAGAAGATAAAGAACAGGCCGTAAACGTAATACTAGGTAGGTTATCCCTAGATTACCAAAATAGAGTATATTACATTACTGATCTATCAATAATGATACAAAAAATTAAAGATATAAAAAGGAGTGACATAAGAATGAGCGCATATCAAATACGCAACAAAATACATTCCGTTAGATTTGACCCCAAAAAACAAAGTGCTACTAAATTTTGTGAATTTTTTGATGGACTGGTAAGTGACTTTGAACTAAGGTAAAAGTACTAGTTACTGACCACTTAGTAGCTGTTATCAAAAGAACATCATATATTTTAAACAGCTTATAAAATTTTAGCTTCTGTTAGGTATCATTTGAAAGTAATGAATGTATTTTAAACTATACGATAAATAGAAGTAGTATATCCGACCGTAGACAATAATAATTTATAAATATCTGAGTATTTTAGATGCTTTAGTACATGGCCACTAAAAAACAAGTTGCTTTAGTGGCCCAAATTTAAGATCCAGTAACTGGCCACCCCATGCTAAATGTACATAAATTGAAGTGGTTTGCTACTAGTGCTTGCAGAAAAGAGGTTATGTACACATTTTATGTACAAGTGCTCTTGTACTAGGCCACCACTTTTTTAAAATTATTTTTTAAAGTCTTAAACTAAAAAAACTATCTTCATTGCACTTTAAAATGAATTATTGATAAGTTTTTACAGTAATGTTATCCTGGCACGAATTAGTATTAAAATTAATTCTTATAATTAATGAAATGGTGTTGGTGGCCAGGTACTGGTCGCGGCCAGTAACTAGTGCCTTTATCTTAGTTAGTAAAACTAACAGTTTCCGCAAAAATGAGAAAAGAGATAGTTTCTATCATGCGATTATCGACGGAGTACTGGACGTAAAAATAGCCGATTTTAACAGGCTGTCCTAAAGCGAGGATGGCTTATAATTTAAGTACTTAAGACAATATATCCTGAAACAGCAGGCAGAAGAGTCACTCCCATGACCAACAACGGGTGCTGGAGGAAGCCGAGGTAAGGCGAACGCTGGACCGCGTCGAGGTGGGACCAGCGCTAGGCCAAGCCGAGGTGGGGCAGGCTCTCGACCAACTACCAATGTAACTGCTGCTAACTTGGCTACCACCAGCACCTTATGCTACGAGTGCAATGATAACGGACACTATTTGAGGGACTACCCGAAAAAAGGGCAGAACCTCAGGTGGTGCAACACCTGCGAGAGCACATAGGGAGGTGCAGAGTTAATTCTAACAAAAGTAACAATTAGGATTTCAAACGCAACACTTATGGTAGTAACAATAAGGATAATTTTAAACATAGTAATAAACGGAATCCTGAAAAACAGCATACAAATCGTAAAAACAAGAAATCCAAGGTCGATAACAAGAAACAAGGCGTAGAAGGTAAAAATAATGTAGAAATACCTAGGTCTAATGCATGCAGTGGTTTGTTTGCTGTTAACCCGAAAACTTTGCACTCTACGCGCATGGAGGAAACACGAAATAACGGTTGCAACAAAATTAAGTTCATAGCAGATTCAGGTGCTACAGAACACTTCGCTCATGCCAAACTCTATTTCAAAAATTTTAATGACTGTTAAAAAAGATTGATCAAACGCATGAACAAAGATTTCTCTGCGGACTTGAGAGCGGAGGGAGAAAGGTGCGTTTCGAAGAAAAATAACCAAAACAAGATAGTCCATGATAGAGTTGTATGCGCTCAGGCGCTCGCTAGAAACTTGCTGTCGCTTCGCTGTTTTGCTGAAAGGGGCATGAGTATATACCTCGATAACACAAAGCTAGACATATTAGATCCACGTTCTAATCGGACTATAGTTTCGAGTGTCTACAAGATTCCTTACTAGATAGTAGAACTACTGCAAGACGGCTAGAGCACAAGAAACAATGAGAAGTGTAAAGAAATTATAGACTGTTTAATGGTAGAAAATCTCCCGAAAGCAATGACTGAGAAGGTTTAGCAAGTCAGCACTAACAATAGGAGCTGCCCTGGAATCTCAAACAATGAGTCAAAAAGAGCTAGTCTACAGAGCTCTTATCAAAGTGAGTTTAAGAAAATTGTTAGAGATATAAAAATCAATAATTGTGATGACCTTATGATTAGTGAGATTCCAGAAGCTCAAAGCCCGTTTACAGAGAAGTACAGAATGTTTGAAAGAAATAACAGAGCCATGCTCTGGCATGTAAGATTCAGACATGCCTTAGCAGAATATCTCAAGACGCTGCAAAGAAAGTATCCAGACAATAAAGATTTGAATAAGGCCATCTTCGACAGCTTCATTACAACATGCTATGTGTGCCAAGTTGCTAAAATCGAAAGATTGCCTTTCAGTACTAGAAGAGATAGGGCAACCAAACCACTCGAGATAGTTCATGCTGATATAATGGGACCGATCAGCCCAGCTACTTATCCTAAAGGATGTAAATTTATAATCGTCTACACGGATGACTACTCAAGACTGACTATGGCATACCCAGTGAAAACAAAATGTGAAGCAGGACGTTGTTGTTAGGACAATTTTGTGACAAGCGCACGAAACCTGCTGGGTTTTGATGCAAAAATATGCTATCTTTGAACCGATCAAGACACGGAGTTTACAGGAGGCCAAACGCTAGAAGTTCTCCAGAGATAGGGAGCAGAACTTCAGTTGGCCAGTCTAGACACCCCTCAGCACAATGGAGTCTCAGAACAAATTAATCGTACCTTACAAAACAAGGTTCGAGCCTACATGTATGACTCTGGGCTCAGAGTGAACATGTGGGACTTAAACCTGGGCAGTTCAGTATATGCCTACAATCGGACACCTCACCGGTCTAACGATATGATAGCGCCTTTGGAAAAGTTTGCGCCCAATCTGAAGACTAGCCCTAAAGAGTCATTTAAAATGGAGGGAGAACCAGTTGTCAAGAGAAAGTGTGGTCGGCCCAAGAAAGTTAGAGAGCTCGGTCAAGAAAACCCTAAGCAACCCACAAGAATAAATGATACGAGCTTTGCAGGAGCCATCGACACAAACAAGTTGGATAAACTGCTTCAATCGAAGGGCGATGTTGATTGTTTGATCACAGAAGTTGAAGATAAAATGACACATGCCCTGATTGATGGACTGAACAAAGATCCCGCAAACTACAAAGAAGCTGTTGCATCTCCGGATCGCGATAAATGGCTAAGAGCAATTGACAAAGAACTGGAATCAATGCGGAAAAACCAAGTGTGGAAACTTGTAAAAAGACCAACCATAAACGCTGAAGGAGGCAAGCCAAACATCGTCGACTCTAAATGGGTTTTGAAGAGAAAAATGGACAAAGATGGAAGCACGAAGTTTAAAGCGAGATTGGTAATTCGTGTTTTCAAAGATAGGAACAAGTACGATCTGCAAGAAACCTACGCCCCAGTGTTTGGGCTAGCTCTTGTAAGATCAGTAACATCAATAATCAATAGATATTATCTGGAGACTTGCCTTCTTGATGTCAAGACAGCTTTCTTGAATGGATTTATCAAAGAAGAGGTATACATGGAGATTCCTGAAGGCCTGCTTGATGACGACAGTTTCAAGAAAGCTAAGGTTTGCAAATTGGAAAAAGCCCTTTATGGACTTAAGATCAGCCCAAAAAGATGGAATGAGCAGTTTCGCGAGACTGCATCTAAATTAGGACTACAGTGACATACGAGCAAGCCCAGTCTCTATACATGGAGAAAAACAGTTCTAGTCCTGATCTTATACGTGGATGATATGATGATAGCCAGCAATTGTGTGAGCAAAATGAATGAAATTAAGACTGGTCTGCAATCTGAGTTTGAGATGTCAGATCTTGGCGAGGTTGGCACATTTCTAGGCATCAAAGTGGAAAGAGATAGAAAACAATACAATATCACTTACACAAACACAATACATAGACAAAGTTCTGAAAAGATTTGGACTTAACGACTCAAAACCACAAAGAACACCAATGGTGACCAACCAAGTCCTGAATTTGCAAAGAAAAGACAGAGGAAAATTGGAAGAAACTATAAAACAGAACAAAACTGAAACTCAAGAAAATGTAGCCTACAGAGAAGCATTTGCAAGCCTGCTGTATCTGGCTAATACAGTCAGACCAGACGTCTCGTACTCTGTGAATGTACTAAGCAGACACCAAATCTGCTCAACTGAAGACGACTGGAAAATGGTCAAACAAGTCTTTCGATACCTACAACACACCAGAACTCTAGGATTAACCTCTAGAGGCCGGAAAAATAGACTGAAAGCCTTTTCAGACGCGGGTTTGGCAGACTGTAAAGGCTGAATTACGACAGATGGATACCTCATAAGATTGTATGACTATACAGTTGCTTGGAAGACGAGAAAACAGAATTACGTTGCAATCTCAAGCGATTACTCTGCCTCGTTGCGAGGCAGAATACGTGGCGATTTGTGATGCAAGTCAGGAGCTGATAGGATTGGAACTCTCAATCAGCTTAAGATTGTCATATACTCTGTGGCCTGTGGACCTTTGGTGTGAAAACAAAACCGCCGGAGCAAGTGCTAAGATAGATGATGGCAAAAGACTGAGACACATGACCGAGATAAAGGCTCACTACGTTAAGGAATGTGTATCCAGAGAAAAAATAATTGTTAAATGGATTTCATTCAAGAAACANGGCCTGTGGACCTTTGGTGTGAAAACAAAACCGCCGGAGCAAGTGCTAAGATAGATGATGGCAAAAGACTGAGACACATGACCGAGATAAAGGCTCACTACGTTAAGGAATGTGTATCCAGAGAAAAAATAATTGTTAAATGGATTTCATCCAAGAAACAACTAGCACACATTTTTACGAAACCCCTGCCGTTTCAACTGCATGAAAGACTAACGAAAGAAATTTTGAATGTTAATTAGTGTAAATTGCATGATAATTAAATTTGAACTTGAGAAAGTGAAATTAATAAATTGATAATAGATGGATAATGATAGTAGACATGCCGAATTATGTATTTTTCTGTTTATGTTTTAGCTCGTCGCAATCAACCACAATGAGTGACCCAGAAGCCCACGTGCTCCACATCCTCAGCTGATTAATAATTCATTCATACTCAGTGTTGATGTTCAAATATGTCTTTTCTTTTTATTTTATTAAATTCAGATACGAACGGGAAGGAGTGTTAGATATACTGTTGGCACTCGTAACTGAATTATCACGCATGCCCAACAGCAAGAAGACGAGATGCCATGACACTGCATTTCAATGTCAAGTAACTACAGTTTGTTCACTTTCACGTGGTCAGTCAGTCTGTTCGTACACGTACTCTCTGTATTCGTATAACCTTTATACTTGATCCTAACTTTTCTGTTCATTTTTGCTACTCTACTAAAGATAGTTAAGCCTAAAGATAGTGATAATAAACTTGTCTGTGTTTGATTATAAATCACGAGTGGTGTATATTTAGTTGCCAAATTGCCTGCTCATAAACCGATACTGCTGAAAAATCCAAATTTAAGATAGTTTAATTATAAATTGAATGCAATAAGAATTTTTGCAAGCAAATCTTCTTCAAGAAAATGGGAGAACTTTTTTATCCCACACACATACACACAACTCTCATAGCTATCCAAGCCCAGATGTGACAATCACACAACCAATAAAAAATTGATGGAAAATTTGAATATTAAAATTTTAAAAATAAATAAAGGGAGACAGCATTTAATACGCGTGTTTGCGCATACCGAGGAATCCACAAAAAGGTGATTAAGGAGATAGTATGTGTGTTAGCACCTTTAATTTCCTACGTAAACATTATTACGCAATGCACATATATTTTTGGACACTCGCTCGTAGAGAAACAAATACTACTATTAATTTTTGTAAATAATATATTAAATTTTTTAATGAATTTCAATTTTTTTTTTTTTTTATAACGTTTGCATCAATATATTTTGTATTTTTATAATTAAAAATTACAATACTTTAAACAAATTACAGTAGTTGACGACGGCTTTAGTAACCAACCCAGGTCCTACGCCCAACGAGTGTCCGCGTGGTCGCTATTCCTCGTGTCTCTACTGCTTGGTCTTTCTTACTCTAGTCTCTTGTGCGTCATGGTGAGTATCGCTATATGGAGGAGTTTCAGGTCTGGGGAGGCAGTAGATCTCCACGTTTATGGCTCACTAGAAAAGGAGCAGGTTTTCTTGCGCATAAGTACCTTGTATAGATGACTTGCAGATAACTCACCACCATAATCTTCGCTGTCTCTCTGCGCATAATCGACTATACATGTTTGAAGATTATCTCTACGCAAATATTATCTATCTTTCTGCACGTAATTGACAGTGCACATTATATGCTTCGCGCTGACTCTTCAAATTTCAACTTGTCAGATTCAACTTATTTTTATTAACTATTTTAAAAAAAAGCAAAGCAAATAAGAGGATGAAAACTGAAATAAAAAGGAAAAATTATAAGCTTCTTGGTAAAAATAAACTTCCCTTTACAATATGTACACAAATATGTCTCACATATTCACAGGTAGATATTAAGCAGAAGAGCCAGAATGCTGAATTTATGCGTTCTGACAACTACCACTAGTGAGCAGGTAAAAGAGCACTACGGATTCGAAAGCAGCGAAACGCTCTAAGATTAGTTTCTATGGCGTATGCTAAATCAGTGTCGTTCTCTTACTTGACCCTATAGTGATAATTATGTGGGCGTGAAAATTCAGCATGTTAGTGCTTTGAATCCTTACGCGGTAGAAAAAGTTAGTGCTTTTACTCCGTAACACGACTAGACCTCTTCTAACGTCGCGTCACGCGTTGGTATGAACGCCTATTCATGTATTTTGGATATGTTGCCTAAAAAATTTAGATCTAGATGAAAAAGATCTTAGTTTTTTCTGCCTCTACAAACCAGATATGGGTGGTGGGACCCCCTAGCAGAAGTGAAACTTCCAACTAATAAGTTATTAAATTTGGTCTTATGGAAATCGTATTTTCGTAATTCGTTTACTTTATGTGTAGTCACGCAGTCATGATTACAGTTGTTAGGAAAACGATTTTCCATAACAAAATGTTTTCTAAATGCTTGCTAACAAACTTGAAGGTGGCGTTCAACCAATGTCTTACTGGCCGGCTTTTGCTGAGGGTCTACGATTTTTGGAAACGCAAAATTTCTGTCCCGTTGCACCATTGATTTTCATTTAATAATAAGAAAAAGGCAATATTTCTTACGGCTCCGTTAGTTTTTACTTAATTATTATTATTGTTGTTATTATTANATTATTATTATTATTATTATTATTATTATTATTATTATTATTACTATTACATTTAGTTAAGTGGCACCGTGGTGTCAGTGGGCTTTGAGCACTCAAGTCATGATATCAGAACACCGATTGTCTATAAAGGTTGGCCAACGAGAGGGCACAGAATTAAGCTAACATAAGACATTATTTGAATTGGTCCAAAGCTGAACGTCTACTTCACTAAGTTTTTATGTGTACCACCTTGGTTCGGATCATTTTCAGTATCACAAAAGTACCGTCTTTGATAACAATATGAGTATACAAGACTGCAGCATATTCTCACATTAGTACATCTATAAGTTCGTGTATTTCGATACATTTAGAGTCTGGCTTGAAATTATTTCAACGAGGAATTTTAATTAGGCTTAAAGACGGTACTTTCAAAGTTTAATTGCTCTATTCCTTGTGAAACTCAGGAGGTAACTTCTCATCCTAAGAATTTTTTTGCACTATAATCTCCTGCATACTTATTTGAGGTTTAATGTTGACAAAAGACATCTTACTATGTGGATCAAAATACCAAGCTATTAAAGCCAAGAAAGTACGTTTAGTTCAAACGATGTCATTTTTAATAAGCTTGTTTCAAAAATAAAATTTGATAGTGCTAGGTTTCCCTTTCAGACCTAGAAAAAAAGTAGTTTCATCACTCTTAGATAAATTCAGAGCCCTAATAGATTGAAGTTTGGGCAGTACATTTTCAAGAACTTGGGCTAAATTGCTTTATCATATTCTTATCTAGAAACAACCTTAAACTGTGATTTTTGTTAATTCATCTATCTTATTTAGTATTTCTGGTACATAATAAATGCCAGACAAAAAGTTATTATTAACGGAAACTTCTTTCCTTAGTATTCAAACTTCGAAAAACAACTCGTCACTGTATAAGAACGCAAGTTTTTTGACTACCTAAGAAGCCAAAAGAGATAAGTAGACTATATTGTAAGTGACTTTGATTAACATTTTTTACTCTTGACAAAAAATTTTTCGAAATATTTTTGTTGTATTAGCCGAAATTACCACTCTATTCTTAAGCCATTTTATAATATGATCAAATAAGCTCCATAAAAATTTTTCTTTGCTATAGAGACAACAATTAGAGGTAGAGCCATCACTTGCAGCGACAGAACCCGTAATTTGGTTATGGTACTCAACTCACGCCGTAATCTGAGATAATGAAGGTACCACACTAAACTATCGTAAGCATTAACTGAAACCATGTGTATGAGATTTCTATATTTCCGCATAAATTAACTGTTTGACTTACGAAGCTGATCATAAAACTTAAAGTGCAACTCAATCTTGAAGAACATAATTTATCTTTTTTTAAAGATTCAGCTTGAGAGGCATAGAAAGTCTTACGAGATTTTTTAAAAAGAAGTTTGAGGAAAAATCGCCCTGATAGGTCTCGAGTATAGGTCCTTTTGAAGAATTTCTCACGCTTTGCTTCATTAGCTATGAGCAAAGTAGACTCAGGTGATGATTTTTAAACTTTCCCAAATCTTTGCAGTAAATCAAATGTAGAGGATTCCTCATTGCTGATGTAAAAAGTCGTTTGATGATTTACGTTAGCGTATGACTGATCGTATCAAGAGCTTGGAAGAAGTTAGCCTAACGCAGATTTAGAGGTGATCGGGCCTAAGGAAACAATAGGCCTGACAGTATCGCTAGTCAGATTTTTAAGTTCGTTTACCGACCCATTTTTTATAGGACTGGCGCATGGCACTCAGGATCGAATGTATGTAGTTACTAGATAGACGAAGTTTATTGTCGTGGTATTCACACTGAGTATTCTAAACTTAAACATAGCTATCTGCCACATTTGTAGATGTAAGGTTTGTGTTGCCAGCTTTACGAGAAGTGATCCATCTCAGAACCTATGACTGTTAAAGTTTGTTAAGATGATCAATAAACTCACCATAGTTTGAGTAGTATTGATTCTTTCCGTGAGTAAAAGTGTCATTTTTTATATAAATATGATTTAAAATCAGAGGCGTGAAATTGTCGATGAGCATACTAACCTGCTTAAATTGCTCAAAAGCAGCACTGAGTTGATTTTGCCCAGTGAGTGCTGGGCCATGAGTCACTTCTGTGTGACCTACATTTTTGAAATAGATAAAATAATTACTTATTTTGTTGGAGAACTTTAGTTGACTTAAGTAATTGCCTTTCATTTTTAAAATGTTATTTCTTAATTGAGGATTAAATAAAAAAAAAACTATCTCTGAAAAAAATTTTGACTTTGGCAAAACTGGTTAACAGGATATCCAAAAGTTTAAGGACAAACGTTAAATTAAACTATTCCAGATTAGAGAATACAAACCTTAGTTAGTATTCTAACCAAGTGAGAGACTATCAGTAGCTATGCATATACTCACCAATCATATAATTTTTACGTTAGTGTTAAATTCTACAAAATGAACTCAGCTTTTTACGAATGACATCATAACCTTGATTTTTAAGTGTTATTTACATGGATAAAATGTTTCTTTACATACCTTACACCCTTAAAATAATAGGCCTAGTGATTAAGCGTCTTATTTGCCAATTAACCTTCTTGACTTACAATATAATATAAGAGCAACTTAATCTAAATTTGATAGCTCTACGTTATTTTAACTAAATTTTCATTTTTTTTACGAATAAAGGGATATAAGTCACAGAGGACTTAGCACTGTCAATGAAAACAATAAAAGTAGCTTATTATTAAGTAATTTGAAAAAATCTTAGGTACAATAACTATAGTGATACTCAAGCAATAACTAAAATTCATTATTTAAATAAGCAGAATTCACAAAGATTCAAAAATAAATACACTTATGCAACAGCAATGGTAGCTCACTGTCCTCTACGTAAGCACGTTGATACTTAATTTCTCTTTGCATGATATTTTATTTTACAACGCTAACACTTCTTTGTGTTGAACGTTAATAAGTGGCGACTCCCCAACACTAACGAGCTTTTTTTGTACAGTATAATGGTTCTATCTAATGTTGGAACAAGAGAGATGGAGACAAAAAGAGATCAGGTTGAAGACATACGTTGTGTTTAGAGCTATAACATTAAGTAATATCTTGTCTGTGCAAGAGCACAATAATAACAATAGCACTACTAAGAAAAATATAATTGAGCAGCTTTGCTTCTCAAAGACAACAGAATAGTGTATTAGCAGTGACGATGCACTGCTTAGAAAGGTTCACCCAACGTAATACTCAAATTAGTATTGATGTGTGCAAAAACACATAAGTATGCTTTTATACGTACCTACCACACGGAGAATAGTAAAAGGCAACGCGACTATATGAGTGTGTGTTATATCTTCCATACAAACGATGCGTAAACAGTAGATTATGTAAGTGTGTGAAATCGGGGAATGCATGTGTTAGTGTATGACTGTACGGCAACAGAAGCTACACAACACGAAAAAATCGAAAATCATACGACGCGTTCACAGAGGCATGCAGAGAAAGTAATTAACTCGTGTTACTTCCTTCCACATGTTCAAACCACCATGTTTTTTTCCATGTTTTAATATCCATAGGGATAATAAGCTTGAAAGAAGTTGTCAGCTACAGTAGGGAATTTTGAGGCAAGGCATAAGCTACTTGAGGGATCGACTGCATATAACACAAAAAACGGTTAGAGTTCACTTTTGATTGCATTGACTTTGGATCAGCCTTTTTTATTATATACAAAATAAAAAACAAAACTAGAGTTTCTAATTGTGTATTAATATAAAGATAAAGAA
>NW_019379660.1:8029-33055 GCF_000648655.2 Copidosoma floridanum
GTTTAAATAAACTACTGATACATTCTTTTTTAGTCAATGAACAAAGAGAGTTTTAAATAAAGAAAACTCAGTTAATATAAAATTAATGCATTGTGATTTATGATTTTTCTTAAAATTATGCCTTTATAATTTAAAATTCTGTGTAAAGTATCTATTGGAATAATGATCAGATATTAATACTTCCTTTTTCAATTTTTCATAATGATGACAAAAAGGAGTTAAAAATCAAAAGTTCTGCTCCCATTTCTAAATATTTACGTCACGATACAACTGCTGTTTGTCTTTTTCAAAGAAAACTCGTGGAATTTATCAAAACAAATGTAAAAGTCATGAATAAAATAAAATACTTTTCTGATGGTGCAAGTAGACAATATTGAAACAAAAAGTTTTTTATAAATCTTACTCATCACATGGAAGATTTTAAAATAGCAGCTGAGTAGCACTTTTTTCTAATTTTATATGGTAAAGGAGTGAAATGACTTGCTGCTAAAGCTAGCTTTCAAAGAGATAATAATCTTATCAACACACCGGAAGAATTCTATAACTGTGCGTCTGAAGCTCTAGCAAATATAACATATCGCTGTTCGACTAACAATGGTTATGAAAAAGAAGGAAAAAGCTTTTAATATATTTTCAGAAAGCTATAACAATAAATGGCACTTTAATGTATCATTCCGTGGTTCCAGTTTTTTCTGAAGAATTGGAGGTAACATGATTCTCATTGCATGAAAAGAAAATTCATGTAAAAATTTTTTAATAAACAAAAACCATACACGTATAGTATAGTATATAGTATAAGAGTGACTGTAAGTATTTAACAATGTAATTTAGAACAAAGTACTTATTTACTAATACTATTGTACTGAAATCCTAATAAAGAAGAGTATTTATTTCCTACAATAGTGTTTTTTATTTTTTTATTATTTCCGTTTATTCATGCATTAATTTTATTTGCTAACCAATATTATTTAATTGGAAATGTGGAATGATAATTTATATAACATAAAAAAACGATACGGAGCAAAAAATAAGGCATGCTATAGAATCCGCACTCCTATAAAACGTACCGCAGTAAATAAATTTATTTATTTCCAACAGTAATAATGATTTTCCGAGTTAACAAAAATACGTGTTTCATAGAAAATTTGACATTAAATACGATAGTGACATTAAAAACTAGCTACAACAGTAGAGCAGTTGTTAAAAATTAATTTAAACATTTCAATTTATTGTAACAATATAAATTTGCTTATAATTTTTTGCGAAACAATTTTTTTAATTAAAATTTGCTTTCTTACATTTACAAAAAAAAGATTCTAGCTTAGATAGAACCAAAGTCAATTTTTGGAAGTTAGTCTGTAAGCCAAAAATCTTCGAATTCTAAAATATTCGATCGCTGCTATTTTCTATCAAGTTGGATTAAAAAAAAAAAACTTATCCCTTTTTTTATACAGAGCATATAAAATAAATTTTAACCGAATTAACATTCTGAAGGTCAGAAAGGTGTTCGGTTTGTAAAAGAAGGTCCCATATTGTTAATGTTACCAGCAAATCATGCTTACTAAAATTTATAAAAGTTTGTACTAGCTCAAATTTTAAGTTAATCCCTCTCTATTGGAATAATGATCAGATATTAATACTTCCTTTTTCAATTTTTCATAATGATGACAAAAAGGAGTTAAAAATCAAAAGTTAATTTATTTTTAACAATTAACAAGTAAAAACAATTTATTATGTAAAAATCTCTTTTCAAACAACATTTTCTACGACCATGATACTTTTGTTTCTACTTAAATAAATAAATAACCGTTATTTTTCTTCTAAATAAAGCTACACATAATTTACAGTAAGAAAATTTGGATTTTTATAAATATTAACCTACATTACCGAAATTTTGACATAGAAATTTGTTTATTGTTATAGCACATGCCACAATGATTAGAAATTACTAACAATACGAAATACAAGAAGAAGTTAAAATGCTCCATGTGTTTCCACTTATTTCTGGAATAAAGACTATATTTTCAGTTTTTTCTTCAGTAATTGTTTCTCTTTCTGTACAATACTGTTTATAACCGTGTTCCATTATACAGTTCATATAAGGGCGATTAAAAAGAAATAACAAATCAAACTCATTGGAGCTATTTAAAAAATTTGATTTACCCGCTAATTTCGTAAAAGAAGTCATTTCTACATGGCCCAATGATGACAGCTTCAAAATTTGTGTAGAATTATTAAAAACTTTAAAAGTAACGTACGACGTTGCTAAATAGAGAATATCACTAATTAAAGAATGTAACTGTTGCCCAACTAATAATGAAGAACAGTTGTAGTATTTATTACAGGTTGTTCGTGGCCATCGACAACGTTTTTCTAGTTGTAATAAAAAATCTCCTCAATGATAAATATTCAATATAAATAAATGAGCAATTTTCTAAGCAAAACTTATTAATTAAATGATAGTAAAATAAATAATAGAAACAAATTGCTTATACTTTGGTTTGTTGCGAAGAAATTTCTTAAAACCATTATATTTGTCTGATGAAAAAATATCATTGGTCAACATTTATCTAAAGTCCAATTTATGTTTGACAAAAAATTCGATCCTCACTTTGACACTAAAACCAATAGTTTCAGCGTGATTTACCAACTTTAATCAAACGTTAAAAAAATTGCACTTTGATCTTGGATAAATTTTAAGCGCGTGGACTAATAAAAAAATGTTATCAGACCTTTTTTGTAGAGCGTTCAATTTTCTATCAAGATTTAAACAGCGATTTATGAGTCAATCAGTTGTTTGAACGGTATGAAAATTAGAAGAAGTAAAAATAATTTTTTCCATATATATAAGGGGTAACCGAGTGGACGGAGGGTCGTGGAGGTCTGTACAAAAATGGAATTAAGCCGAAAGAAAGGAGAAAACGACAGTACTTCAACATATTTTGTTAGAAGATTGCTGTGGGAGTGGTGGTAGATCAACAAGGACCTGTGGGGGTTCGTGTAGATTTCCCTATGCAAACAACTGTGTAATATAGGTAGACATTGTTTTTGTATATAAATAAGTTATGAAAAGGCAGCATAATTTGCAGGCTTCATCAAAAACTTGAAAAATTTGGAAGTTGTGCTTAATTAATCATATGTTAATTGCTATATCTTTATTGTTATGATACAAAATTTTCGTAAGGTCCAAAAAATTTTCGAATGATGTTAAATTGTTAACACAATTTCAAATTGATGATCTTCTAGATAAAATATTCACTATTTCTAAAACAAATTTTTTAAAACTATTTTTACGTGTTTTCCATGATTTACCTCTGGTTCAATTGCACCTTACCGATAGGCTGAAGTTACAGGTACAACAGAGCCAATAAAAGATGCATAAATTTAAGGGACACTCCAAAATGAACAAAATGAGACAGAGATTTAAAAAATCATTCCAAATAATTTAGAAAAACCGAAGACTTGCAGTGGAAGGGTTATACAACCCTTATAACCATAGAATATTTTATTAGTATAAATTAGGTTTAAGTAATTTTTCTCTGCTTATATGATAGATGGAAAAATGTAGCAGAGTACCTTTGAATATTTTCTATTTAAGGTTTTTTTTTTTTTTTTTTTTTGTTTCATAACTTTAAGTTTTATTGTATTTCTTAATGATCGATAGTACTACACCGTAGGAAAGCAAAATATCGAAAGGAAATCGATTGGTGCGCCCTTATGCGTCATGCGGTTCAATTATCTTTTCATGTTGATTGGTATCCAACCCTTATAGCGAGGGCATTTTTTTAAGTAAATAAAGCTCCGTCAGTTAAAAAATGACTTCTTTTTATTTATCTCAACATCCTGTATTACGGTCCCAATTCTCACTCCAACATCGTTTTTTTCAATGGTTTTTTTTTTGATAATTAACAGTGTGAACCACCACACGTATTACAGTATGCTTCTCGCTAGTAAGTAGAGACTCTTGAGTTCACCATATTACTTCCGTTAGACCTAAATATCTACCATCTAGAAATTGTTAAATTTCATCAAAAATTATGTTATATGTACCGTTCTTTTACAAACCGTCCAACTTTTTACAAAAATTGACCTTTGACTGAAATTTTTTTCTACATTTTCTGTATCGAAAAAAAAATACGTATTATTTTTTTTCATCCAATTTTATAAAAAATAGAAGCGATCTATTAATTGACACTATTAAGTACAAACTGTGGGTAATGACAGAAAGAATTTAATTGCAAACCTTAATATCTAGCGTTGATAAATTTTTAGAACTTTTAATCAACGGTTTAAATAAACTACTGATACATTCTTTTTTAGTCAATGAACAAAGAGAGTTTTAAATAAAGAAAACTCAGTTAATATAAAATTAATGCATTGTGATTTATGATTTTTCTTAAAATTATGCCTTTATAATTTAAAATTCTGTGTAAAGTATCTATTGGAATAATGATCAGATATTAATACTTCCTTTTTCAATTTTTCATAATGATGACAAAAAGGAGTTAAAAATCAAAAGTTCTGCTCCCATTTCTAAATATTTACGTCACGATACAACTGCTGTTTGTCTTTTTCAAAGAAAACTCGTGGAATTTATCAAAACAAATGTAAAAGTCATGAATAAAATAAAATACTTTTCTGATGGTGCAAGTAGACAATATTGAAACAAAAAGTTTTTTATAAATCTTACTCATCACATGGAAGATTTTAAAATAGCAGCTGAGTAGCACTTTTTTCTAATTTTATATGGTAAAGGAGTGAAATGACTTGCTGCTAAAGCTAGCTTTCAAAGAGATAATAATCTTATCAACACACCGGAAGAATTCTATAACTGTGCGTCTGAAGCTCTAGCAAATATAACATATCGCTGTTCGACTAACAATGGTTATGAAAAAGAAGGAAAAAGCTTTTAATATATTTTCAGAAAGCTATAACAATAAATGGCACTTTAATGTATCATTCCGTGGTTCCAGTTTTTTCTGAAGAATTGGAGGTAACATGATTCTCATTGCATGAAAAGAAAATTCATGTAAAAATTTTTTAATAAACAAAAACCATACACGTATAGTATAGTATATAGTATAAGAGTGACTGTAAGTATTTAACAATGTAATTTAGAACAAAGTACTTATTTACTAATACTATTGTACTGAAATCCTAATAAAGAAGAGTATTTATTTCCTACAATAGTGTTTTTTATTTTTTTATTATTTCCGTTTATTCATGCATTAATTTTATTTGCTAACCAATATTATTTAATTGGAAATGTGGAATGATAATTTATATAACATAAAAAAACGATACGGAGCAAAAAATAAGGCATGCTATAGAATCCGCACTCCTATAAAACGTACCGCAGTAAATAAATTTATTTATTTCCAACAGTAATAATGATTTTCCGAGTTAACAAAAATACGTGTTTCATAGAAAATTTGACATTAAATACGATAGTGACATTAAAAACTAGCTACAACAGTAGAGCAGTTGTTAAAAATTAATTTAAACATTTCAATTTATTGTAACAATATAAATTTGCTTATAATTTTTTGCGAAACAATTTTTTTAATTAAAATTTGCTTTCTTACATTTACAAAAAAAAGATTCTAGCTTAGATAGAACCAAAGTCAATTTTTGGAAGTTAGTCTGTAAGCCAAAAATCTTCGAATTCTAAAATATTCGATCGCTGCTATTTTCTATCAAGTTGGATTAAAAAAAAAAAACTTATCCCTTTTTTTATACAGAGCATATAAAATAAATTTTAACCGAATTAACATTCTGAAGGTCAGAAAGGTGTTCGGTTTGTAAAAGAAGGTCCCATATTGTTAATGTTACCAGCAAATCATGCTTACTAAAATTTATAAAAGTTTGTACTAGCTCAAATTTTAAGTTAATCCCTCATCGCAGTTTGTTAATNACTTATGATGTAATTAGAGTTGTCGAGGCTATTAACGATGCTAAAGTCGCTCAAAAATAGCTAGAGGAGAGTAATAGGCATTTTAAAGAAATAAAAGCACTTTTACCTAAAAAAGGGCTTTTTTTAAAACCGTTTAAGAACGTTATATAAATACGTATGTGTGTAGGAAAATATTGTGATCCGTAAAAATTAGATAAGTATTAGTAAGATTCCGCAAAAATAGTGTAGGGGATGGATGAATTGAAATGTAGGAGAGGGTTGTGGAAGGTCAAGAAACATTCTGCGAAAGGTGCTGACTCAGATGGAATATGAAACAACTAGCGGCTTTGCCCAAGACTCACTAAATGGAACTCCGTAGTATGTTGACACGTAATATAAAATGTTTTTAATAGAAAATTTTACATCTGTTCTTGACATTTCTGAAAATGAAAAAATTAGAACAAAAAAATTTTGTTTGAAATCCATGCAGTTTTGTTCAAATCAAAAGCTGCAGGGATATAAAAAAAATATAATGATGCTAAAAAGTATCGTGCGTTCCTTACATCATAAAATAGGTATCAGCCCTAAAAGGGCCATTGATTCGTACTTTTTCACGTTATAAGATAAAAAGGATTGTTTGTTCTGTAAAAATTCAATACTGATGGAAAATATAATTTAAAAATATCTATTCCATCATAAAATTTCAATATACATAACATTTTTAGTTTTATTCCCAGAAGAAATTAAAACAATCTGATGATGTAAATCACGAGTTCTTGAAAGCTCGACATGCAATTGTAGATATATCAAGCAGTTTGATCTCAAATCTACACCTACAAAAATGTAAGTCTGTCCTTGTGACTTGTTAATCATCATGGCAAAAGAAACTTCGACCAAAAACTGTAAACGCTTGAACTGAAACAGTAAATCAGTGAAAATCATCCTAATTCTAGAAATAAAAGCTATTTTTCCTCATGCTGGACCTGTTAAAATAGAAGCTTCTATAACATTATTTCACAAAGTTTTGATTTGAAGTCAAGTCCTGTTACGCAGCTTTAGGAGTTGAATATTACGTAGTAGCGTAATAAGAAATATAACTTTCCAACTTAACTTATGGAGTGGAAATCCTGAAGGAGTTAGAGAGTTTTAAAATTCTTGAGGATAATTAATAACATCTTTAGTTGCGATGACTAAATCAATAGAGAGGTACTCTCGATAATCAGCTACAAACTTTTGAAGAATATTGTTGTTAATTTCTTCTGCTGCTGAATTTCTCAGTAAAATTATCGCTCTCTCACATAATTAATGGTACCATTTATTAGCAAAATTTTCAATATCCCGGTAAACTTCAGAAATTAAATCATCGAAAGTTCTAACCAATTTCCCAATTGATTGTTCTGCAGTGATTAAATCATTTTCGTTTTCTGTCGTACCATTGCCAATTTTTAACAACTGTGTTGGAAATTCTGTGTTTTATCTACTGAGATGTGCTCTCATATTAGTACGCAAACGAAGAGACTCCACATAATGCCAGAGAAATGATGATTTTAAATAGGCATGAATGACATCAGCTCTAGTTCCTCTTGGAATTACTGGTAATGTCAGCCTGAAATCACCAGCAAAAACGAATGTAATGCCACCCATTAATTTCTGGTTTGATCTTATATCTTGTAATGCCCTATTAATTGCTTCAGTATGAGCTTTCTGGTTTATTGTACACTCATCCCTTTCGATAAATATTGTATCTTGAAGAATTTTTCCTAGAGGTTCATTTTTGCGTATTGAGCACGTATAATTTTCTCTAGAAAAAATACATAATGGAAGTTTAGAAGTGAAGTGAGCTGTTCTACTTTCACTCAAGAGAGTAGCAGCAACGCTAGAAGATGCGACAGCAAGGAACCGTTTTCCAGCTGATGTTGCTTGGGCCAACATAAAATTGATTAGGGATGTTTTTCCAGTGCCTCCAAGAGTATCCAAGAAAAAGATTTTTCCATTATTATGCAAAACACTATCAATTATACAATCAAAAGCTTGTCGTTGAACTGGAACCAACTTCGGAAGATTTTTCTCAACGAAATAATTTAAATAGTTATAATCGTAACTACATCTAACGGAATGCTCAAGAGGATTATAAGTACTATGTTCACCTCGAACTGGTGAATTTAGCCCAAATTCAGCTAAATTTTTTTTGAAACAAAGATGACCTTGTTTTCAATTTCAATTAAACCTCTGCTAAATATTTCTTCAGAGAACTCAAGTTCAAAATCGTCAGATTGAATTCTTCGAGAGTGAAGAATATCTTCGCATAATTGTTATATAAACATATTTTACAAAACTTGAGGTTGCGATGGCTCACAAAAAACTCAATTAATTGCCAATAAGTCACGTAATTTAGATTAATTTTCAGACAAAGCCTCATCTGCGAGTGTTTTTTTCCATTGATCGTGATTTTCCAATAAACCAAGTGCGTAGTGGGCAGCTTTGAAAGTTGCGCAAGTAACACCATCAACGGTTTTCAAGTACTCAAATAAAGTTAGGCCTCGAACATATTGTAGTAACATTCGAAGATGGAAGCACTCCGATTTATTCTTTTCACAATTTATTATTGTCCCATTAGTAATAGGTGGCAACTTCGGAACACAAAAGAGTTATTTAGGAAAATCATTCATTACGCAAAGTTCAAAAAACGCAATCAACGTTGTTTTTCTCGAGTTTATGAGAATTTGTTGAATGTTTTGCCGATTGATGTAAACTTTAAAATGATTGTCAAGGTGGACATCTAAATACAAGACTGTAGGATACCGTGCGTGAATCTTTATCACAAATTGTAACTATGAAACTATGATCTCTATCTGCAGGAGATCTTCTACGATAGGTAGGATAACCATCATCTGCAGTTTAAGTTTCTTGTAAAAAATTTCGAGAATACTGTTTAGTACATCTTCCGTTATCCATGGTGAAGTCATGTTGAATTCGCCGCAAGGCCAATGAATCATACTTTTTGAAATAATGTTAAACAGCAAGAGATCTTGTTGAGGATTTAGTAATTCAGCTAAAATTATATTGTCTTTTTTATCTGGCTGAATTTTTGTTTTTAGCCATAAAAGTATGTGCAAGTGAGGTAGGCCTCATTTTTGCCATTCGACACTGTAGATCCAAGCATTAACTTTTCCGTTTATTGCTTTCTTAGTGAGAACATCTATAAGCTTTCTTAGTTTCAAGTAAAAAACTCTTGAAACAATATCATGTCTGCCTGAAAGTTTTTGATTATTGTGTAATTCGTTTTTTCTTTCCGACCACTCAGGGTTGCATGTGAAGGTAATGAATAAACATGGACGTCCAAACGCACGTACGGACGTCATTGCATCTTGAGTTTATTCATGCATGTATCGTGGCGAGCCACTAAATGAAGAAGGAAAATAAATGGCTGCCCAATACTGGTGAGTTCAATGTTACTATCAATATTGACTGGATCTCGTAAATAAATGTAATTTTCGGCACACAGTTGTTTTTGATGTGTTCGCAAGTAGAGCAAACGCTCTGTGATAATTTCTGCCATCATATCAACCACAAATTGATTTAGTTAGTTCTTATAATATAGCAGATAGTTCGTACTGTCAATTCACAACATAAATCTGTAAGAGTAGAATTACATGCATGCATGGTAGAGTTCAGAAACTTGCTCCAACCGCCCGTGTCGACCATGTAGAACAATATCTCTGGGACCTTTTTCTTCATGAACTATGAGTGAAGCAACGTCATTAACCCTCGGTGCGTTGTATTGTACCCGATGTTCACCAACAGGAGTACAGTCAGCATGAATAATCAATCTTAAGTTTTCAAGTTCATCGACTGTTCAAGATTTATAATTAAAGTTCTTGTAAGGAGATTGAAATCATGCATAATTTTTTGCAATGATTCTATCAAAGTTTTTTTAAGAGTATTGTCAGACCAAATGGAAATTTTTTCTGCTTGAGACATGAAATAAATTTGCAGGCGGTGCGGAATTTTGTCCTTTTCAGGAACTAAGCTGCCAATCGAGTGGTACACTTGACCTTGAATCTTGAAAGTTGGCATTAATATTATTTTGCCACTAAAAAAAGTCATTTGGAATTGGGTATTATAACGTCTAATATTGTCAACAAAATGCTTTGACACAGGATGTTAATGCATCAACAAACACTTTACCAATTCAGAAGGGCTTTCCAACGCATCAGGAGTAACTTTACCACCAGAACAACTAAGTCCTGGGACCTCATCTCTCCATTTTTAGTATCACAATGAGAACAAATATATACCATTCCAGCTATTTGAATTTCTAAAAGATTTAAGTAACCAATATCAGGGTTATAATAAAAAGCTGATGTGTCACTTATATAAACATTAATTCATCGATTTTGATGCCGCTGTTTCAATCTCAATAATGTTATGCGTCAGTTTCTCGACGCCTGAAATTGTAAACGTTTGAAGAATTTGGAGTTCTCCTTCCTACTCGCCCTCTTGCAATTCTAGACACTGTTAAAAAATGTTAACATTAGATGGCCCTTAAAGGGAGCGGTCAGCAAGACTTAGTTAGCTGAGCGCAGACTAGAGGACCAATAAATCCTGGTTAAATGCTAACAGTCAAGAGAATGATGCAAGGTTATCGGTGGCCGGGATTCCTAGCCTCACAACGAACAGCTCCACTCTCGATGTCTGTCAGTGAATAACTGACTTGGTTAAACGTTGGCTGGCTTTATATAGCCCTACCATTAAAGTACAAACCATTGTAAGTCTTTTAAAGGTTTTTCTCTCAATTAATAAAAAAAAAAGATTTATTGGCGAAGTAGTTTAATGTTAGATGGTCCTAAAAAGGACAGGTCAGTAAGACTCAGTAAGCTGAGCGTAGACTGGAGGATCAGTACTTCCTGGTTGAATACTTGTAGTCAAGAGAACGATGCAAGGTTGTCGTTGGCCTAGATTTCCATCCTCACAACGAACAGCTCCACTCTCGACGTTTGTCAGTGAATGATTGACTTGATTCAATGTCAGCTGGACTTTATATAGTGGACAAATTATTGACTCACATCGCTTCAAGGTTTTAATCTGAAATAGTTCTTAAAAATATTGTTGGCAAAGTAGTTCAACGTTGGGATTAATGATTACGTAGTAAACGTTAATATAACTGATAGCCCTGACAAGGGCCGGTAGTTATATTTTCGGTTATATTCAGTCATTGATAGGTGGCTGGAGGTCAATGATATGACACACTAGATCTGGCGTTCTGTAAGCGGCACATATCTGCCATTTGACTTGGCTCAACCAACGGGGATCGCATATCTCGGGTATCCGGACCCGCGATAGCTTGACTCTTGACCTCGGAGTCTCTGCATATGGAGAGCGTACTGGAGGAAGGTACGCCACTGGCTGAAGAATACCTCGTCTTTGAGTTGTTCTCTGTATTACCAATAGCTCACTGTTAGTAAGAGAAATGAGCCTGGAAAATACCTCTTCTGTGCGTATGCTGTTAGGACGAACCACTGAAGAAGAGGCCGATCTTTTCAGCCAATGTGGCTGCCCACATCCCTCAGAGCTGTCTTCCCTAGCTCGCTGTTATAGTAAAAAATTCTCTGATGACACCAGGCTGGATAGTTAAACGGCCTCTAAACCCTGAAGTGTTGGAGCGGGTTGTACTCTGGCCGGACGTGTCCTGGTATTACGCCGGAGACGTTGCCGTTCAGAACGCCTATTTTTTCAAGGCATTCGATGACCTTGCTGGTTCAGGGTGGAATTAGACGAAGATCACTGATCCATTGGAGAAGAGTATCGTTGGTAGCTGGAATACCCAGATGCACGACTAACAACCGTATTCTTGACGTACTACCGGTGAACGACTATGATAATCGTGGAGAAGCTCCGGCCTATGATAACCACACTTATTTAATTCTATTTCAGATAGCTTCAATTTAATATCAATGCCACCTAGCAAAACCTACTGAACTAATGTGAAAAGCTAGCGTATTTTTTCAAAACTTTAAGCTTACTTATTGCTGTTATTATTTTTTTGAGATAAAAAATATACTAAAACCATCTAAGAAGTGTAAAGAATTAGTATGCGAAATTTCAGCAGGATCAGTTGTGTAATTTTCGCGCTTAGCGATTACATCGGTTTTAGCGACTTTGTTTTATAAAAAAGTAAGATAAATAGTGTTTCACTCATATTTTTAAGCTCATTTATCGTTACGCACATGAAAAGTGATGATCATTTATCATCGCGAAAGGCTATAGAGCTATAAACACACTTATCAACAAACTGCCTGTAGAACTGCACGTACCAGGATGGCAATTTTACGGACTGGATACTAAATTAGGCAAGAGATTAGCTCGCGGAGATCCAAGTATTAACCCATGAAATTAGACTTGTAAAAAACAGTAAATAGAATTAGAATGAAATGGAAAAGAACAAGAAATCTCTTTAAAAAGCTTGCTTCGGAATGAATCGAAGTCTATCGTTTTAAGTAGTTGTGCTCGGAAATTTATAAGTTTGGTATATGAGTGAGCGCAGGAGGCTATAAAAAAAGCTAGTTGCAAGAAAAACATTGTAATTTTTCGAGTATTTCTTATACCACTAAGAATTGGTAAATTTTTACCGTATTTTATTTTTGCAATTGCTGGCTTAAGTGCTTCAGGTGCTTTTACTTATGATGTAATTAGAGTTGTCGAGGCTATTAACGATGCTAAAGTCGCTCAAAAATAGCTAGAGGAGAGTAATAGGCATTTTAAAGAAATAAAAGCACTTTTACCTAAAAAAGGGCTTTTTTTAAAACCGTTTAAGAACGTTTAAGGTCCATGTATAAGGCGTGGAAGAAGCTGAAACAATTTTTTAAAAAAATTTTCTGTGCAAAACTGTCTACCAAGCTCTCACAGATCATAACCTGATCAAATTTGCTCAAGTTTTGAAAGTTTAGCCATCTGTTGGAAAAAATACGACATAACTTAAATGGTATAGAAGTCGACAAATATTAAATAGTTGGATTAACAAGTTTCATAAAAAAAAAAAAAAAATTGTCTCTCCTAGTCACAGTTTAATGCTTGAAAATGCTAGTTAGATTAACATTGAAGACAAAATATCTATTATCAATGATCATTTTAGTTTGTAAGTGTTAATACCTTTACGTATGATTTTGCTGAAGATTATTGCAAAATTGTGGTCAATGCAAAACATAAATTAATTCATACCAGATCAAGCAATTACGTTGATGCAATGATATAAGTACCTAACAATCAAAATTTTGAAAAGTACAAGCTGACATTGACTTAGATTGAGTGGTTTGTGACTCATATAACTAAATTAGACAGACAAGAAATTCGTTTGCTCGATATTACTGTAAAAAACATGCCGCTTTCTATGAGTTCTTGCAACTGGAAGTTGTATAAAAATCCTCTATTACTAAAAACTTCTAGGTATGTTTAAACAGTCAAAACATCTAATCAGTTGGCAAAATCTCGTTACATTATTTTGGCCTTTCAGAAAAAAACAAAAAAATAAGCCTACTTCTAATGTCAGTCTCTTCGATTATTATTATGTGAGTAATGTAAAATTTTTTTTAACCCACACTAATATTTTCATGAAAATGTTAGTCTTGATATTCATAAGCATTAGTTTTCAATATTATACAATATGTATAAGAATTTTTAAGCAAAAGAACCGAAACCAATGCTGAATACATCAGATTTTTACATGATCGTATCACAGAGTACAATCCTATCAGTAGTGACGTAAGAAAAGTTATTTAATCACGTCCATGGAATTGCAAAATATTCGAGTCTTCAACATAATGGAGTACGTGGTGAATATCCAGGGCTTTAAAAACATGGCAATAATTATGTGCTTGAAGAGTTGGCGATGCTTTTACTTCATGGAGATGATGAGCCACTAGTATTCTTCTTTTAGCCACCAAATCCTTGCGTAGACTAAATGATAAATATAAACGCGTAAATGTGTTTTCAGCTGACCTATCATGAATAATATATACACTAAGGTGATATTAACTATACAGAAATTGATAATGTGCTTCATGAAAATCTTAAAGATGCTTAAAAAATTTTTGTAATTCGAGAACTGAAAAAAGTGGCTTGAAAGCTTTAATTTTCAAGTTATTAATATGACTGATTATACACCATTTGAGCTCCCAACATTGGCTACTGCATGCCCCCGCTATTATGCTACATATAGAACTTGACAGTCGCACCTTCGAGGACTCGGGAGTAATGAAAAAATCACCTTAAAGAAATGAATTGAATTTTACGTTATTATCATTATTCGAGTAAGCTTTTCTCATACTATCCTAACGATTGAGACCTAATAATCAATTGTTATTATCCACAGAGGATTTTTTAAGATAATTAATTAATATATGGCACATAATTCATAGTGAACAGCTATTTATCATATCAACAGTTTTAACTCATTCCAAATCGTAGGACGTTTGGAGATCATAATATCACTGTATCTTCTTTACTGCAAATAGAGACGTAAAGGGGAGAGAGTGCAGCACGACAGCCAGAGTATTGAGACCGATCTGGAGCCGCTTTGATAGAGAGCATAACACATCCAGCACAAGAGCCACACTACAACACTATTAGGTATGCCTGTGATTCCACAGCCCCCTACGACTACGAGATCAATATATAAGTTAGATAGCTCCGTATCTCTATAGAGCCAGGTGATCCCATATTCTCTTAGCTATAGTACATCAATCTTTGATTACAATATAATCCCCATAACAGCTTTTATTTCCACACCTTAATTCTAATTTTAGTGAAATGATCAAAATAATTAAATACATTTCTGACACTCTCTTTCCTGTAGTTACTCGTCCTAAAACTATGTTTTGATTTTGTGGATGTACACATCTAACTATAATAAAACTTTCTCGTATTTTGCGACGGTGAAAAAATAGTTTTCTGTTTTATTGTTTCTGTTAAAATTGTTGTTAAAAGTACTCATTAACTTTTATTCTTTGTGATAAGATTTATTCAATATAAACCTTTTTAAAACTATTTTAAAAGGTGTAAGAAATAGTTTTATTGTCTACTCCTGCAATAACTTGGAAAAAAGTAACTTTTTGAAATACTTTGTACGAACATTAATTAAATGGAACATTATTTGCACAGCAATGTTTGCACTCCAATTTTTTGGTTGCCACCATCGGTATAGTTATTTTCATGAAAAAAAGTACTTTGCAGAAGAAGCTTAAAGGTTATTCCTCCAAGCATAAGTATGAAAACTTGAAGCTGTTTAAAAGTTACAGAAAATACCCCCCAGTAAGGAAATAACATTCTAATAATACTCTGAAAAACAATGTATATTTCAAAATATCAGTTATATGTTGTACTTACCTCGAACGCAAATTCGATTTCATCTTCAGTTAACATGATAATATCATCATCTATTGCAAAAATTGCTTCAGTTTCTATGTCATCAAAAGGATAAAAACGATTGGATAACAAATTTTCATCCGTTAAAATAACTTTCACTGTCTTATGAGTTTTAGGCCACCTTGAAACTAAAAATTTTGATGAAGTATTGAATAATATCTTATATTTTATATTTCTTTGGCTACTTACTTCTTGGAGGACTTTTGTATTTATTGTTCCAAATAACAACAATTTTTGTAAGACTTTTTACTCTTGACAGTTTGTTAATAAGTAAAAATAGTAAATCTAATCTATCATAAGTAAGAATAACAGCTGTAAATCCTTCTGTTCTTGAAATAGTTAACGGAATGAGTACTGGAGACACGATTTCCTAGAAATATTAATTTTTTTAGAGCATTTATAAGTTAAAAGCAAACGTGATAAAAAAAATCAGGTTCTGTAAGAAAAAAGCTGGACTAAATATATTGTAATGCATTATTGTAAGCTAAAATTCTTAGAAACAACATCATATGAACATCCTCTTTAATAATAGAACAATTTGAAATAGAAGACTATTAATTATATAATTATTAATTTATCTTGATAATCAATTTTTTTCCTACAAGTAAACTTTTTTCAGCCATATGTTAACCTGTTTTGTTGACTTATCTTTCACAATAATGTATAGTGTAATCAAGCTTACGTAATATTATTGCCTTAAGCTTAACAGGAATTCTACATTCACATTAACTAAGAAGTTATATTCAAGAATTAGATTGTATCATTGATATGTAAGTTTTTTTAGACCTAAATATTTATTAATTAATCACTTCTTGCATTTATACAAGATAAATAACTGTGACGAGGATTTTTCTAACCGATCAACAGCCGTCCCGGATCCCCTCACAAAACTCTCACTCAATTTCTTACCCTATCCCTACACTCTGGATATCTCTCCTCCGGGAGGTCTGCCACAGGTGTCTGGCTCGGGAACACCAAACACTCCTGAAAGGAAAATAGAAGGGGGCAAATGGGGGCACTACTTCTTAATAAACACTCGCGGATATAAATTCTCACAGTGCTCTCGCGCTATTTATTCGCCTTAAGGCACACTCTCCACAACTTCGCGTCTGTCTCTCTCTCTCTCCCTTTACATATATTTCTATACTGGCACACTATTCTTGCGGTAAATATCTTCGTGCTGTCACCTCAGGTCGTCCTCTTCGCCAAACTTCTCCCTGGCTCGACTGTTGGTGGCCAGCACCTAGGCTACACACACACACACACATACACAACCTCAAGCATACTTCCGCTCAATTCTATCTTTCCTATCCCTATATAAATCCTACACCCATTTATCCTGACTCACTCGGATCGTCCCCAAACCTTTACCTCGAAATAACACCTAGTGCACCATCCTCCGTAAAGTGACCTTCTTTCTGTCCTCGCCGTCACCCAGTGCTACATTGAGTTCGTCTCAATCGTCGTGTAGACTCGGCGGCACGGTTAACTCTCGGGCAGATTGTTCGGTGTTCTCCTATGCTCTCTTTTTGGATCCCTTTCCTCACTCTCTGCACTACCTGTCACTTCTTCCTTTATCCAATCACTCTCTCTTTCCTATCTGCTCTCTATGCCGCTCCACGCAATACTGACTGCGTTATGGCAGTACACTTCAACAGATGCGCGCGCCCCTCCCGTGTATCCAAAAAATCTCCAACACGCCTAAAAACCGGTAAATTATTAGAGGTTTCAAGAACTAGGGAATCGACGTGGCCGCTCGGTGCTCACACCTCTCCGACGTGTCGCGAGCCCTCGCCTTTCTCCTTCTCTATCTTACACACATGCTCACCCAATCATACCTCACACACTTTCAATCCCTTTTATGGTCTTCGGTCCTTCTCTCTCCTTTGGCTCGTAGTCCGCGGCACCAAGAACACACATTAAATAATGTGTTATAGATGTACATATAGAAAATATATATGTTATTCTAGGACTCGGTAGCCACCGATGACTTGCTCCGAAATATAGGTATACAGTGACGTGATAGCTTCAGCTACCACATCACATAACGTTTTACACAAATTTCCGTGTTAATCATAAAAACAATAGTGAAAGACTTTCTAATGGTAGAATTTTTATTCAACTTATTTTAAAAATTCAACGAAAATATTCCTTCTCGAAATATTTGTGGATTAACGTCTTAAAATCGTATTCTAGTACTCATTTTATAAAGAAAGGATAATATGAGATTGGCATGTGCGTACACGAAGAGGATTAAGCGCAAACGTCTAGTTTCATCGATTGAGAAACACGCTTGTCGTGCAAATTGAGTTGTATATTCAGCTGTAGAAAAAAACACTAGCCTTAGTTCTTAGTTAAAGTTTGGTTTTTTCTCTTTGTTATCGCCAATTCAATTATTATCGTGTCACGATTCTTCCTCGCAGTTGCAACTAAATTCATTGTACAAATGTTTGTTTCAACAAATAAGTTGCTTTCTTTTTAGAATAATAACTCAAATGTTGTTTCATTTCGTTATTATTACCTGCAGAATATTATATGAAGTTTTGTTAAATTTTCAAGACGTCGATGTGAAAGAAAAGGGAATATACATGTATTTGCAAAGGTATTCAAGGCTAGATTAGCTTTAGAGTCTCTGCTGATCGAGCGAATCATAGCAATATTAACATTTGGTAGCAGAGCAAAGTTTTGAGGAATTTCAGAAAATAAAATTCCCATTTTTATTCTATTTCTGTCTCTTTCAAAACAACGCACTCATACACTTGCATTTGTCCACTGGACGTTGCATAAAAGGAAGAAAAGAGAGCACAAGTTATCGGTTTCCTCTTTCTGTGGATTTTTGCATTTCGCGCCCACACAGCCGAGCTCATTGTCTTCTTCAGATTGTGTGTCCTTGGCTGTAAGTTATAGAGTCTGCAGGGAGGAAAGGTATCTTCGGTGAGGTATGCACAATGCTTTATTTATGTTTTTCTCTCTTTTTCTTACTCTTCACTGCTGTTCTTTTCAAGCTTGTATACATCTCGATACGTTCGACTTTTGACTTGTAAATACTGCAAATAGATTACATCAATTATTAACTTTGTAACCTTATTTGAAGCTAGTTTTGGTATTTCTTATCACTTTCGTGATGGATAAGATATTCAAGGGTCAGTTTAAATTATGTTTCAGGATTACAAATTTTTACGTGAATTCTACTAGTAAGGTCAAGATTAAAAGTGAGACACAACATCATTTGGAAATGCGATTAAATATCCTAATTAATTATTGGAAAACGCTTACTAGTTGTCATGATGATCTCTCGAAGTATGAGGATAAGCTCAAGAACGAGGGTTATTTCAAAAATGATGTTTGTACTTTTATCGTGACTGTTAATTTAGAAGCTAGATCACTGATAGTCGGTAAAATCGAGGATCTTAAAGCAAATTTACTACTATCGTTAAATCCCCTACCTATTGGTAATTCAACCGCAGAAGTTCAAATAACCCTACCTTCTTTACATCTTCCAACCTTTTCTGATAAGCAGTTTTCCTCGCTTGTTAAGGATAAGGCAAATATTTCTAACGTTGCAAAGTTGTAACACCTTATGAGCACTTTATCAGGTTCAGCCACGCAGCGCCTGAAGGAATTAGAACTGACCAACGCGAACGTTCAAATCTTATGGGATAAGTTGATAAGGCGGTATGATAATGTTCGAATTCACCTGTTTAACAGTATTGAAAATCTCATTCAAGTACGGCTGCTAAAAAAACGTAAACGTCCCTAAACGTAGTGTTCTACATTGATTTAGTCCTTTCTTGGTCGAACAGGGGCTACTACAAGTCGGAGGACGACTTGACCGTTCGTCATTATTGAAATATGATAAAGTAATTGTATCAACGGAGGCAGGTGACTCTCGCAACGAAGCAAACTTATACCTCTAACATAGCGCCTAGAAAGGGCTCACGATAACACATACATTAAGTCTATCTAGTTTCAGGTATAGTTCTAGCCCGTTGTGCCTGTACGCACTAGTATGGTCGTGTGCGTGGCCCCCTTCTTTCAACGATTTTTACTGAGACAAGAGCTTGAGTTCACGTCGAGCTCTCGCCTCTACTCACTCCTCGGTTAACAGAAGGCCAGCGCGAATCCTCTGAAGCACAGCCAGCTGCGCCAAAGTCAGCAACTTTCTCGTAGCAACGAGTATTTATCGTTTCAAGGGCTTTTTGCAGCCATCTATCTCGCCTCGTCTGAGATCACTTATATCTTTCCTGCCTTGCAGAAAGTTTTCAAATATCGTTTCAATCATATTTTTTCTTGATTGAGCAATACGCTCGTCAAAGAAATCGACTTGTATATTCAGCTATACAAGAAAACTCTGGCCTTAATTCATAGTTGAAGTTTGATTTTTTCTCTTTGCTATCGCCAATTGAATTTGTATCCTGTCACGATTCTTTCACGCGTTTGCGACTCAATTCATTTAACAAATTTTTATTTGAATAAATAAGTTGTTCTGTATCTCAGAGTTATAGTTCGAATAGTGTTTAATTTCATAATTATTACCTGCAGAATATTATATGAAGTTTTGTTGAATTTCCAAGACGTCGATGTACGACAAGAAAAGGGAGTATACATGTATTTGCAAAGGTGATTCATGGCTTGATTAGCTTTAGAGTCTCTACTAATTGAGCGAATCATAGCAAATATTGACAAATAGTTAACGTCGATTCGGTCTGGTCAATCTGATTAGAACCTTTCTTCATCTATTATCACTTCCGGCTTGGTCACGCCCTCCTACACTGATTTTGTCAAAAAACACACATACATCGAAAATAATCAATAAAAGTGCTTACATCTCCAGTAAAAAGAGCCAGGCATCGTTTCGATACCATAAGCCGAAAAAAGTATAACAAAATTAATCTTTATGTGTGGTTACGGTAGTTAACACTTGTGATGCGGCATCAAACTCTATTTGTTGATACGCTTTGTTTGAATCTAATTATGACGGTAGTGCATGACCTTGTACGGTCGCTAGAACATCTAATTGTGCCAAGCTGTCCTGTTACAACATCACACTCTGTGTAAATTAAAAAATTTAATCGTAACATTCTCAACATTTAAGTTCACAGTAAGTAAATTGATATGACTATTAATACTCTTTCTAAATTTGATGTTGTTACTATCTATTTTACACATGCAAGCCAACTGTTTCGTTTGGTTACATATACGACGCAAATACCCACAGAATCTTCAATTCAACACTATACGGTTTGTGTATCATCAAGAAAAATACTCGATGCCTGATTCTGGTTAGTTTTTCTCACTGGAACTTTACTTCTCTTCTGACCCTTGTCATTTTGAATCTCTTTGGTCTTTGTTAGATTACTTCTGCGTCTTCCTTAACTTTACCTTTACAAAGTTCACGAAATTTTTCACCAGCAGAATGTGGGCTGCGTCATGAGTCACTGTTTTTATAGTCAAAACCTTTTTAAATTGCCAAATTCAAGGTCAAATTTTTCTGATATAAAAGCATTTTCTTCGTGTAATCATCAATATAACCATAAAAATTGATTACGCCGATGACTATTTAACTTTTTTGCAGAATTCAAGTGCTGTGATAGTTACTCCAAATTTGAACCAAATTTACTAATTCCATCTCTTTCTATTAGCGAATTTTTCTTAAGCTTGAAGCGCTTAGTGCTTTTATTAGGTACTGGCTGTAAATGTTTTTCTGTAATATCAATTGAGGCCTTATAATCCTTTAAAGCCTGGCTGTCTAGCATGCACAGATTTCTTTTCAAGGCGTAATTTTACTTACAAAGTAAGGTTAAGAACAAGGCTACCTTCTAAGCTTTGTTTATTAAATAAGCTTCAAAATAGAGCTCCAATCACCGAAACCACAGCTCTTATCTGTTTTCTTTATTGTAAAACGGTTTCATGGTTCTAACTATGTCTTGTCTAACCATTGCACTAAGTTATTTTGTTAACTCGTCAATTTTACCGTTCGATTTTGAATTGATTGCTACTACACCCTATAATTCTTGTAAATGCTCAAGAAAGAAACTTTTGCTTAATGTACACTTAGTATACTCGTTACCTCTGACCGTTATGATACAAACACCTAACATGGCAAGCACTTGCCCTTTAAAGGTGTATACTTTACTTGTAGACTTGCAATATGCTCTACGTAGTCTCAGCGCGAACCACTTAGCAACATTAAAGAAACAAAAAAAAACCTCACCATTAATCCTCATTGACAATGTTACATATTGAGGTAAAGAAATAAGCACAGTAGTTTGAGGCACACATTTATTGTTACTTATAAAGGAAAATATATATAGGTTTAGAGAGACAGTAAGACGACTACGCTTTGCATATAGTCGTACTTGTAATGTAATGCACTTGCTCGCTCGTTACAGTGTAGATGCTTGCTATAGATGCTGCATGGCGCTACTTACATATACTACAATATAGTTATTATTTGTAATCTATGAGCTTTCAGATTTTATGAAATTTAACTGATTGTTGAACTCGATTGTTAGTAATTATTATAATCATTTTATTTATTTCTATGATTTATATAATTAACAAGAGAATTTACATGAACAGACCCAACATTATACCCAATATCACACATTACATATTTTATTGAAGTCTTCCGTTTTACAGTGTCATTTGCTACTACTTTTTCGTACATACTCTGCACATCGTTGTCATTCTAATTACTTACAATATTTTTTACAATGTTTGGTATGTAGTGATCAATTTATGCTCAATACATGTCATCATATAATCGGACACTTTTCTGAATGCACGCAAATTACACTCGACGCAATGTATAATAAATTTGTATAAATGATCAAACGTTACTTTTTCAACACTTAATTTTGATGATACTTATCTGCAGCTCTGACTTCTTCACTTTGTTATTATGTTTCTTTGATCTCGGCATTTTTTCATCATAGCTCATCACAAGCTTCAAGGATCAGTTGTACCCAAAAATCTTGATGTTTTGCACGTTACTATCGTCCGTCGGCAAATAATTTTCTATGTTGGAGAAAATCGATTTAACCTCGCTCTAACTAGAAACTTTTAAAGAAATTTCTTCGAAATCTACGCACTTCTTTGTATTCAAGTCTACTAATTATTTTTTCACCAAGCTATTGGTTCAATTCGTAAAGTTTGCAAATAATCTAAGGAAGCAATTATTGTTGATGCTGCTTTGAGATTATCAGTTCCCAAGTAGGTCAGTTTGACTATTTCGAGCCCCATTTTAATTATCAGTTTCCAAGATTCAGAAATCAAAAATATACAAAAAATCGGAAATTTTCCGTAGAGTTAGATGCACTGTAACTTAAACAACTAACATTATGGGGGCCGATAGAAAATTGAGGCTGCAGTTGGAAAAAAATGTTTCTTTTGTCTAAAAAAAGGAAAGGTTCGTATTTAAAAAAGTTTCATTCAAAGGTTTTGGTAATAAAAATTCAGTTGGGACTGAAGGTATTAAAAAACAAATTTATTTTTAAAAAACCGTTCACATCCTTTTTTTTTAATGCTTGTATCTCGGTGAAACACTTGTATTTTTTAACTTAATTTGGTGAAAGTGTAGCTAGTGGCTTAAGGAAAAAGAAAGTTTTTTTAAACTTTAATATGTTGAAAAGGTTTTGCACAATCGATTTTTTGTAAAATAAGACTATTTTTTGAAACCTGTATAGCTCATAGACCCTTTGATTTTTCCTAGCTATTCGGGGCTTAAGAATTTCTCTTAAGTTTGCTCTAACGTTTGTCAGTATTGTGCGCTTTTTAAATTGACCAATAATATGCAGAAAGTCAGTCCAAAATTTTTTTTTTTTTTTTAATTATCAAAAACACCATTTTTTATAAAAAAATTGTTTTCTGTTTATCGTTGCTCATACTATTCAATAGCTGGTATTTTTTAATGCATTAACAAAAAAAATTTTTTATGTATGACCTTCTAGAGCCAAGATATTTTTTTTTTTTTTTTTTAATTCGGGAGGACGCTTTATACGTCGTACCGCAATCAGATTTGGACATATTTAAGTTACTTTGAAAAAAAATATGTTGCACCTGCATCGCATAATGTTCAAAATAAAAGCTGTCAAAGTTAACCGTGCGAGAGCTACTCACTATCCCTAAACGCTTACATCTATATGTGTGGTGTACAACATTAACTTTGCGTAGAGCAGCCATAACGTATACATTTTATTTTTATGTGAATGTACAAACTTTAAGGTAATCTATAAGGTAGGCTTGAAATTCATGCAATAGCTGTCGAGAAATATAAATATGGTTTGAAACTGTAAAAAATGCAGTTATTCAAATTAGAAGAATTTTTACTCCAAGTCTATGAGTTTCACGTATGTACAGTAAAATGGTGCAGGTAAATAATAAGTAATCATTATGTATTATAAAAAAATAATACTTTTATTATAGAAAATTATCTCACGCATACAGTATGTTATAAGGTTTTTAACGGAAAATTATTACAATCTTTTTTTTTTAAAACATCGCTTATCCTTATTGTCACTACCACTATCGTCACTATTTTCAGCGATTATTGACAAGTCAGCTTAACTGATGACATCATCATTACAAATGTTATCCACAGCCGATTCTTCGACATCGGTCTCATTTAGAATTACTTAAATATCATCATCAAGATCATCTGTGACAATGGCAATTCGTTCCATGTTAGCGCAACTTTCAGTATTGCAGGTTAATGACATGTTGGAACACTTTAATCTATTCTTTTTGCAACTACAAATCTTGCATTAACAGCCGGTTTCGCATCTGCATGCTATCGTCTAGAACTATTGGATATGAGCTATAATTCGGAAGCAGATTATGACTGTCAGTAGTCCAACCCCATTGTCCAGGGTCTAGTAAGTTGCCGAGCCATGATTGCAGTTACAAACAAGTTCGGTAGGCATTTTGAACGGCTAAGCCCTCGGTCGGTAAAAGACTTGCTAAATTGAATGACGACCTTGATGTTGATTTTTTTATCAGAAGAAATCTTAAATCATTAAGTGTACCTTTATATTTTGTGGTAGAGTACAAATATGTTATGATTTTGCACCCAGCACGAGCACTGTCAGTGTCTAAAGAATTTTTGTCATAAAAAACCTCGAAATTTGGTAGCTGCAACTTTCGTTTATCAAATGCTTTGCAGATTTAATTTTTGCCTTGTTCAAATAAACAAGAGGTTGTGTCATAACCTTATAGAATATATGGATACAAACACTGCACTAATGTTAAATGAAATATGCATTACGATACATATGAACGTCACTAAATACCATTCAAAAGTAAGCAGACGAAGAAAATAGAACAAAGTGGAGTGGCCAAGGACTTCAAAATATCTCTCCCTCTCCCCCCCTACATACTCAGTGCAAACGTTTGCACGATGCAAACGTTGAGCCCAAATTATAGTGGTTTTAAAAAATGTCAGTAATGTTTTGTCAAGTCAAAACTTTTTTTATTAAAAGTATAAGTATTAAACTTACGTATGTCCATATCTAATTACTGTACGACGAATGATGCGTCCTCACGAATTCAAACAAAAAAATAACTATCTTGGCTCCAGAAGGTCGTCCATGAAAAAAATTTTTTTTAAATTTATTTAAAAATCTCAGCTATCGACTGGTATAAGCGAAGATAATCAGAAAAAAATCTTTTTAGAAAAAAATGCTGTTTTTGATTACGAAAAAAAAAAAAAAAAA
>NW_019379660.1:33166-68207 GCF_000648655.2 Copidosoma floridanum
AATTTCCAAAAAATTTTTTCCTTACGACAAGAGCTACACTTTCACTAAATTTATTTAAAAATATAAATTTTTTACCGAGATACAAGCATTTTAAAAAAATGGGATTTTAAAAGTTTTTTTTTTAAATAAATAATTTGTTTTCTTATACTTTAAGGTCCAACTAGCCTAGATTGATCCGTAAATTATATTTCTACAACTTTTGTGTAAAACTTTTCTTAATACGAACCTTTCCTTTTTTTTTAACAAAAGAAACAGCTTTTTACCAACTTGGGCCTTAATATTCTATGGGCCCTCATAATGTCAGTTGTTTACATTTTAGTGCATCGAATTCTACGGAAAAATTTCGATTTTTTTGCTTATTTTTGATTACTACATCGCGACTTAGGACCACTAATCACACACCAACTAGCCTAATCTTCTGTTTCCAGGACTCCATTTTTGACAGGCCTAACTTTTTCCTACAGTTATCTATTAACTGTCAGATGAATGACTTAAGTCTGATAGTTGCTTTTTGATTAAGCACAAATGTATGATACTCATTGTACGTAAAAACGGGGTATAAAACAAAATTAAATGCGTACATTTGAGGGTAGGCTTCGCAGCTGTTTAACATAACAGTGCAGTTTTTACAATTTTTTCGGACACGATTAATGTTATCCAGTTTATGCGGTTGTAAATCACAGCTACCATTTATCAGCATTTATAGCAACTCAATGCACACCTGTTTTTGTACCATTGTTAGTGTTTATGACAAGTGCAATCGGTTTCGTCGACACCCATGGAATCTTATCGGTCGAAAATACACTCACAGTTCGCCAAGGAACTCACGAAAGTAGCTGTAGTATCAGCAGACTGCACGAAGCTAATTTTGTGTTATTTTTAATAATCTCTTGTCAATATTGCGTTTGCAGAGCCAAGATTTAAGTTTGTGAGCATTATTCCAGGCATTTTAATGTGTTCGTTAATCTGGCTTTAATGCTTGATGCATTCAATGATTCACTACTAATAAGGCTTTTGAAGGTGGGCTGTCAATTTTATATTTCAAATACATCACTTAACAATTCGTTATTTTGTGCAATTTATACCACTTTTTACAACCTCTGACGTGAGTTTGAAGTGTGTTCCTTGCAATATTATTCAAAGTTTTAAAAACTGCTTTCAAGGGCACTTTACCCTCAAAGAAATCAAGTCCATGATAATGTCGGGACACTAAAAATTTTGTCGTTGCGCCTTCTTACTCAATTTTCGTACGCAAAAAGGAGATGTTGCTACCCAATTTCTGAAAGAACCATTATTCAAATTAACGACGGCAACTCCTTTCGGCACTGTCATTTTTTTAAAACTTGAAATACGAAATGTTTACAATGAGGCCCATTGATTTTTATAAATAGTTGAGCGTATTAACAATAGCTGAGATGAGAGACAGCTGACGTGCCCTAGCAGTGAGTGTAAGTACACGTATTTAGTGGCGCTATCTACCATTTAACTTTAACTATGATTTGATGTGGTGGATCTAGTTCGAAAATATTCTCGTACTCAGCATGCACTTCACAGTGAATATTCAGAGTTGGGGCGTCAGAAAATCGAACATCCAATCTAGCGGTGCCATGTTTAATAAAGTTCTAATAAGAATATTCGTTGGCTGACAAATCTGGTATTAAATCAAAAGCACAGAGGCAGTAACTATTGTCTGACACTCATGATTTCAAACTATCTTTATAAGTTTTTTATTAATCTCAATTATATTCTGAAAATTTAATACACGTGTTCTAATACGTCATGGCTCTATCTATCTCTCTTTATCGTCATTACTAGATTGTAACTCGATGTTAAAACTAAAACTTTGCTATGAGTGATGCGCTGCAGCTTACAATGAAGAAAATATATTTTCCTTACGTCTTCCCACCAGGGTGAAAATCTAGACCGGCTTCGGTCTAATATAAGTTTGTCTAATCAACATCTTCATCATCCACTGTGTTCTCTACTTTTGTTACAGAAATTAATTTTGTCACATGAAATAAAGTTAATCCAGCTTTCTATTTTCGTATTAATTTTTAACATCGAATTTGCAATCTTATTTATTATCTCGAATGGGCCAATGTATAATTCATCTTATTTCTTTCTGTTTAATTTGTTGCCATTTTCTATGTATACGGTATCTCCAACGTTGAATTCATAATATTTTATGTTTTTATCAAATAATTTTTCACTGTAATTGTGTGACTTAACAGTCTTTTTTATAGGCCAATTTTCTATCTTTTATCTAATCATCTGTATCATTTTTCAACTCTTTGGGTAAAGTAGTTGCATTAGTGCCATCTATGAGGTACTTTGGTGAAATACACGTAACTGTGTGTTCTGTTTCATTACATCTATCTACACATTCTCTGGCAACTGTCATCCAGGCTTCTGTTTCGTCTAGATTTTTCATTGCACGCCTAATTTTGTTCACTAATTTCTGATTCAGTCTTTCGTTAAAACCGTTTAAAAAATATGTATTCAGCGATGTAAAAATCAGTCTTGTTTTATGTTTTTCTAGAAACTCTCTAAATTATTTAGAATTTATACCCAGGTACTAATTCGTGAGGGTTATTCTGATTTGGTCCGTTTTCAGTACTTCTTTGACTAACTTAACAAAACCACATGCAGTTTGGGTTTTTGAAGTATCAGTAAACGCATACCTTGTAGAATGGCCCACTAATAGATGGAGATATTTTTTTGTAGATCTAGATCCACCAAACCCTTCAATGGTATCGATAGACATAATTCCAAAAGGTTTTCATGCTGGTTGTAAGTGTGATAGTAATCCATATTTCTTTTGATCTCTTGACTCACATTTTTTACAAATTTTACAATTACTACAAATTTTTTTTTTATTTTTTGTCAACTTTTTTGATGTGTACAAAAGGCTAATTTTTTTTGCATCTGTTTTATACCTAAGTGACAGCATTTTTCATGTACATCTTTAATTAAACGTCTACTTAACTTTTATTTAGTATTTTCTCTTGGTTATTTCCTTTCTTATAAAATATATCACTTTTTTTCATTAGTGTTTCGTTGTTGTTTTTCATTGCTTTATCATTTCTTTGATCTGTCTTGATGTCTTCTATCTTTAATAAGTTTATTCTTCTTAAAGCTTCTTCTTTAATTTCTTCTGGCTGTAATATTAAATTTCTACTCAAGCAGTCTACTTCTATATTTTGATTTCCTGGCATATATTTTATTTTAAAGTCGTATTATCACAGGTAATAAGTTAAGTCTCCTAATTCTTCATGTGTTCTATTTTTTATATTTATTTGCTCCAAAGGCTTGTGATTCGAATATACTGTAAATTTTTTTTTTTTGATGAGCCAATGTTGCCGATAGCTGACAGTTTTTTTTAAACCTAAGCATTCCAGATGTACTGCCTTCTTTTTTTTAGTTCGTTTAATTTTTTTGAGAAGTACCCCACTGTTTTTTCTTTTTCATTAGCCTGTTTTTGTTTTAATACTGTACCAATACCTTTTTATGATGCATCACTAGAAATTATTGGCAAATTCTTATTAAATATCTTTAATACTGGTTGGAAGAATAAGAGATTCTTTATTCTATTAGATAAATCTTGACATTTCTTAGACCAACCAAGTTCCTCGTTTTTTTTAAGCACTTAATGTAATGGATCTAAAATTAATGCAATATCTGCTAAGTATTCATGATAAGAACTTATTTTTCCTAAGAACTATCTTATACTTTTTGAGTTTCTGGAGTAGGAAAATCTCTGATAGAAACTAAATTATCTTTAACTGGACTGACTGAATTTTTTTGTATTACATGACACAGATATTTAACTGAATCAGAAGCGAACGTGCATTTTTGAATTTTAACCTTAATTCTTCTTCTATTATTGCTTTTAACACTTATTCTAAATGTTTTATACAATTTTCATAAGTTGAAGAGTGTATGAGTATATCATCTCTATAGTTTACCGAAAACCCTGTAAGTTTATTTTTCCTTAAAATACTACTGAAAATTGGTTGGAAAATTGCTGGTGGAGTCTATAAACCAAGTGGTGGACATGCTAAAAAAAATTTTCCATCTTGTGTGATAAATCCAGTCTTGTTTATGTCTTTCATACGTAGGAAAATCGATCAAAAAGCCGAATTTGTATCCAATGTTGTAAAATATTTACAATTTCTGGTTTTTATAATTAAATCATTTATTAATGAAAATGGTTGAGTTTGGTTACTCTGTAAAAAAAGATAAAAAGTTTTATTTACTATATTACAATTCGACTGTACAATATTAACAATCTTACTTGTTGCAAAAGGAATGACAATTAGAGTTTATTTATTCCTTCTGCTACACTTATACTTTTACGCTATCTTTATGAACTTTTCATTAATCTCAGTTACATTGTGAAAATTTAACACACGTGTGTTTATACAAAATGTCTCTATCTATCTTTCCTTATCAGTATTACTAGATTGTAACGCGATGTTACAATAAGACTTTTATCATACGTGATGCGTGGCAGATTTAACTAAAGAAAAAAAAATTTTGTTACATATATCATGCAGTTATCTTCCTTTTTCTCTTCTTCGAAAATGCAACACTCTTATTTTTTTGTTTCGTTGTTCTCGTCTTTTTTTTTTTGGTTTGTTTGCGCATTTTTAAATCTTTTTCTTTTTGCCTCTACTTTTATGACATCAACGCCTCGACTACACAGTTTTATAAGACTATTGAAACTGAAATGGCTCATCGTCAAATTAACTAATTTTGTATCCTAAGCCTTGCGTAAGTTTGGCCAATTTCTTCTAGGCGTTTTTCTGAAGCGTACTATTTAATTCTATTACGCAAAATAAATGCCTCTTTGAATAACGTCTATACCAGCTTAAACAGCTTTTATCAACACGTCTGGTAATACGTTTAATGAGTGGTAAAATTCGTCAAAATACGACGGCACGAAGAAATCTGAGACCTCTATGTGTCCATGTCCTTCACTCCATGCCTTCGTTGGTAAAACGTTGTCAAAATTTGCTAAATAAACAGATCGAATTTCATTTTAAAATTAAGCGATACGTTTATTCACTGCGCACTATTTGGAACAAACTAACTTAGCAACTACGTATTCTTGTATCATTTCTTCCATATTCGTGTATAGATAGGGGTGTATATAATATCTTACTTGAATTACAGGACGTTACATGTGCTCATCATTGTGTAGCTATAATGTGCTTTTTACGGTAATACTTCTCTCACTACCACTTACTACGTGTTGGAATGTCAGTGGTACTTGAATCTTTGTTATACTAACACTCTATTGGCGTTGCAAATGAATTTGCTGAGGTAATTCAATGAGGTAATGCGTAGCAGTATTATCAGCGTAATATTGCATACTACTGTGGCTAGGTAACGAAACGTTCAACTCGTTCTCCATTTCATATCTTTTAAATGATGAAACCTCATCCAGGAATTCAATTTTTCAGGATACCCCTCTCAACTGACAAAATATTTTTTGGAACGTTCTTTGCCTCAACCTTTTAATATCCTGTCAACCTCGACAAAATTCTCGTTCAGTTTTTTCCTTACTTTGCTCAATCTGTTAATGTCTTCGTTAGCCATTTCTGAGAAAACACATAGGGGGGCTACCACGTGTAAAAGATATGGACAATTCTGAATAACTTTAAACTCTAACCACTTTTTTAGACACAGCCTTAAGCAAACACAGTTCTCCTCTTACTGATGCAAACTAAATCTCCAACAGTGTACTTTAAGGTTTCATTACTATGTTTGCCGTAACGTTGTTTTATGACTTCGTAAATTTGTGCAACATTGTGACAAATCATGCAGATTGTTTGTACGTGTTAAGCATTGCCGTATTATTCCCTTTATACTTATTATGAAACGTTTAGCTGTTGCAGCTTTTGTCAATGAATTACATGCTATTCTGTACTTAATCTCATTTTTTGTAAAGTGATTTGCATTTTGTGTTCTACAAATTCTTCACCTTTGTCTGTTTTGAGCGACATTGGTCTAAAATTGCCACTTTTTGATAAAATATAATGAAATGATTTTGGTAATGTAATTCAATATTTTGTCCTCTATCAGTTCTATTCAAATATTTGCAGACGATATAATGTACGTTTTAAAAGCTCTCAAGTCCGTTAAATCGGCTTCCCACATCTCATTATGCACGTTGCAGCTTCGTCTAAGACAATGATTTTATCTTAGTCTATGTAAGTTGTAGGCACTATGATTGTTTAACTAACTGATTACGTTAGATCAAAAAAATTTATTTTGCACAATACTTGCAAGTTTGTTACTACCAGCGTATGCAGGTCGTTGCGCCATCTTAAAGCATTATTCGACCCATCCAGCCAAGGCCATCGAGGTAATTGGGTACGCGGTGGCCTTTTGCGCTCTTCTTAACAAATTTGACATATTTGCACCATCTCAGTCATTATTCAGCCACCATACATATAACCGTGCCGTCATTTTTATTTTTACCATGCCGGAGTGCAACTTGTGTAATACTTTTAAAATAACTGAGTAAAATAAAGCTGGGATTAAGAGCGGCGTTGGCTCAGTGGTAAGCGTGCTTGCTACTGATACAACGCTGTTCTAGGGGTCGTGGGTTCAATTCCCAGTGAGTGCAGATTTTTTCAAAAACTGTTTTCACCGGAAAAAGTTCCTATGTAACCCCGGCTGCTTCGGGGCGGGTTTTTCCGTGGAATTTTCCTTCAGAGTAATTCCAGGGTTTTTTCCTTGCTCCACAGGTCTTCGGGCCTGGGTGAATGTGAAACAGTGTTAGGGCCTAATAGGTAGGGATTAGCAGGCCCGATGCCAGGCAGGGATCGCCGGCCTTACCGGCGAGGAGTGGTCCTTGAAACATGAGGCTTCTCCGGGGATGCTAATTAGCCTGGATCCGATGCTTCGGACCCAGGCTACACAGTGGCGAGTTGACCCAATGCACTTCCCCCCGGTGCAGAGAGTGTCAGCTTAACTGACAAAGTGTGTTACACCAGAGATACTTTCACTGTGCCCATGGTATGATTTGTATGGTATCAGTTAAACAGAAGATTTGGGGTAAATGGGTGTGGCAATACACCCCCACACATAGGTGGTGAGTGGGTGGCCCCGGCGACTGGGCCAATAGGCTGTCACGGTCACCCGATATAAAAAAAAAAAATAAAAAAATAAAGCTGGGATTACTACTTTGTAACCCCATAACAAACAATCTTCCTCAACAGTGAAGTTTAATCTCTTTTCAAAATATTTAGTTTCTTTATGACTCTGAAGTTTGCAACGTTGCATGCAACGAAAATAAAAAAAAATTTTTTTTTTTTAAAAAAATGCTTTAAAAGCTTTAAAAAGAAGTAAAAGAGGCTCCCATCAATTTTTAGATCATAAAAATGTACCCTTCTTGAGACATAAAAGTTTAAAGATTGATTCAAAAGTGTAGGCGTAAAAAATGTATTTAGGCCTTTCAAACTATTCGAGTGAGATTCATATAGTGTATATAAATTAAGGTAAGTCTCTGTCTACATAATAACTCATGAAAACTATCAAAAAAAGAGCTCCTTGCTATGATACCATCAGGATATAGCAATGACCCACATATTCTAATAACCCAACAAAGTTATAAAAGAATGTATACGCATATACAAATGACTTGAAAAATAAAAAATCATCCATACCGACACTACATTTTTAGTGCTAGTAAAATAAAATCACTGAAAGTGTATATTTCCCATCCTCGGAACCTTAGTATATTAAATATTTAATTGTAAAAATATTCGTAATGAACCAAAATTTCGAGACATTTTAATTATAAAGGGTATACGACACTGGAGATAGCAGGAAAAACAGAATATTTAATGAAAACGTGCAACAGTTAAAGCACTTTTCGTCTTCCAAAACTTGTTACTTCTTCCATAGTTACAGTTTCTAAATTCGTAAGCCACCGTTGAAGTATATTTTTCTTTACGTCAAACAAAGTAGTATCTTTTTTTGTTTCAAATGCTATTGCATTAAAATCCAAAACGACTGACTTCAGAAATATGATTTATTGGTGTAAAATCAGTATCAATAATGTTTGTGATATTGTTTAGGAGCAATCAAGATAACGCATCAGTTTTTATTTTGTTCTTATTTTATATATTCTATATGAAACTTGAAATATGATAAGAAATGTGCCCAGCGTTGCAAACAACTGGCGGCTATTAATAGAATTCCAGTTTCTGGGTAAAAAAAATAAACTGCAGGGGCTTGTGGTTTGTCTGCAACGTGATTTTTTTTCTGAAAAAATAATCAAAAAAACGCTTCAGCCCAAAAACAATTTCTCCTAACTTTTCATTAATGATAGCATGTTGCGATTCTTTTGGAGAAATATTTTCTGACGCTCATGCAATCAGTCACTTTGTATCATCCTTGTAAATATGCGAAAGCACTGCTAACAGACCATAAGCCAATGCATCACAGGATAGTACTAATAGTAGATTAGTATCATAGTGGGCTTAAACGCGTGGTAAAATTAGTTCGCCCTTTACCCATATAAAAGCCTATTCACGATCATTGGTCCATTTCAAAGTTTTCTTATTTGCACAATTGTACAAAACATTCAATTTATCAGCTAAACGCTGCGAAAGACGAGCATAAAAATTTATTAGACCTAAGAAAGACTGTAGTTGTTTCTCATCTGTGGGAAGAGATGATTCCACCATCGCTGTGACCTTTGTTCTTGACTTATGCAGGCCTATTTTATCAATAACGAATCAACGTTAGTCTAGTTTCTTCTGCATAATTTTACACTTTTTTTTTACATGAAAATTACAGTCCTGGAATCCTTCAAAAACTGCTCTAAGGATTCTTAAATGTTCCTCATCATCGTGCCCCGTTACATATGTAATATCTAGATAAATAATGGTTCCTTTTATCATACTTTTTATTATTGATTCAAACTCGTCCGGACAACTCTGTATCCCCTCTGAAATTTTCGTACATCTAAATAGACCTTTATATGTATCAATTGTTGAATGTTTTCTACAGTATTCCTCGACAGCAATTTGCATACATGCATGAGGTATCTAACTCCGTAAATTTTTTACCATTTTGCAAATCTGCGAAAACTTTTTCTATATAAGGTAGTGCATTTCTGTTGGTCACTATATTTTGATTCAAAGTAAGCTTAAAATCCCCATGAATACGAAAATTTCCGTCGCTCTTAATTATAGGTACGATTGAAGTTGCCCATTAACTTACACTATCAAAATCAAATGCCTACAGTCAATCAACCGCTCCAGTTCATGCCTACTAGCGACGACCCTGAGCCAGGCAAAACAAAAAATTGAACAAGATAACATTCGTGACTCATTGCCCAGTTACCCACTGAGATTTTCTAGCATTCCTATAGGCATTCCTATATATGAATGTCATACATTTATACTATACCTATATAATTTACAATGTGTTTTGCTTAATTAAAAATTTTTGAATACTAAATTTTTTGTTTTCTCTACAATTACCATAGCACATGTATCAGTATCCCCTTCTAATTTTACTTTTAATGAAGTAATTTAAAATTCTAAATACCTGTGATCCGCTCTCAATTTAATTGCGCCACTTACTTTAAAGACTTTGGTTTTATTAAAGTTACGTAAAACGTTTACTTCTCTTTTAGTTTTTATAGAAAATAAATTATTGATTGAATACAAATTGCTTTGTAGTTCGTATTCTTGATTCTCTTTTTTTTCGCTATCCTCCTCGATAAAATTCATAGCTGGAGCTAATTTCTTCTTCTGCAAATACGCTGATTCAAAATTACTTTTTCTCTTAAAAAATTATCCGCTTTAAAATGATGCTTACAAGACGACGCTCGGTGATTGGATGAATGCCACGGTGATGATCGGATTGCCACAACACTAACAACAACTTAACTCTTCGTTATCTCTTAAGTCCAACGATTTACCTCCTATTCTTACGTTAGAATGGGTCTCTTGGAATTCATTAGTGCTTTGCCTTGGTGTATTAAATTTGCTTGGATTCTTGTAGTTTTTACCTTTTAATTTGATAATTTCTTAATATCTGTGATATCCAATCAGCAAATTTCAAGCTTCGCTGGCGTTTATTTCAGCACTTTCTGTAACGGTTGCTTCTTTTAAAGTCCTTTCGAACGTAGTTTTTTTTAAATTATTCTCTTTTATTATCATGACTTTTTATACCACGCACAAGTTGATCTCTTAACACTGTATCGAGATCCGCAAAATTATAATGTAGAGGCAATTTTATCAATTTTACCGCAAAATCTGCTATTGTCTCGGTGTGCCTTGCTTAGCTAGATGAAATTCACAGCGTTCTATTCCTATGGGACTTCAGGACGTTTACGAGCTATATTAAAATATTTAAGATTTAGCTGAATTTTGGAAATGTTCTAGTTTACTAAAAAAAAATAGAAATATAAATTTTTTAGATTGTTTTACAACGTTGTTTAGTACAAATAAAATGCGCTAGTTAAAGCTGTAATTTAGGCTCTTAAGATAATTTTTACAAAGTTTATATCTTTCGACCCAGATATACGATTTTTAGTTTTTTGGGCTTTAATTGTTAGTATTTTAATACAAAACAAACGTTGTAAAGAAGAGAATTGCTTACCACGTATTTGTTTGCTAAATAAAAAATTACTGTTCGTTTTTTAAGTTACTTAAATATAAGCAACCACTTTCTCTCTATCTCTCTTGTGTATGTATTATGTATTTCACACTCCCCGATGATATATTTTACATAGCTGCTAGACAATGATATACCAACATTTGCTCGCTCGCCAGTCTTCTTCCCTTCTCCCTGAAACGCATACCCCGCAACGAAAGTTGGGAACATCCTTAAATAATCACCCAATAATTTTCTTAGTACAGCAAACGACTTTTGCAGTAATTTTGTAGGTGCACACAAGCTTCTTACGAACTTATAAGCCTCTTTCTCTAATGTAGTGAGTATGACTGCTGTTTCTTTTTCTTTCTTGAAATTCTTCGCTTCAAAATGTATTTCTAATCTCTCAATAAAAGTTTTTCAATTACTTTTATTGAGACAAAATTCTAGTCTTATCTTTGACGTCAAATTCATTTTGTTTGTAGATTCTATGTAGTCACTATTTTTACTTTCTTCTGAATTCTTATCACTCTGTTTTTCTTTTTCTGCGATACCTTCGAGCACAGTCTCGTCTATCAATTCTATATTATCATTACTTTCAATTACTGCCCACAACGTACTTTTTAGTAATTTTCTCAAATCGTCTAAGGTTTGATTTTTATTAAAACCTATATTGCGATTACTTAGTTCCTCTATCAATTGATCTTTTCTTAACTCATATATTTAACTTATTTGCTGATTTCCACTCATTAGCCGTGAGAAAAAAAAAAACAATTCCATTCTCGTCACCAGTGTAAAGTAATTGTCATATAAGGATTAATTATTAATTAGGTTTCAGTAAATAACGTAGATATCTTCATTCCAATTATATATTTTAATATGAGTGAGTATATATTAAACGTAGTACATAGAGAGCCTAGTATAACACACAGTGCAGGCAAAAGCTCATAACTCTCTAAGTGCTATTACGATATATTGATAGTTGAATTGGCCTTCGATCACGTGACCGAGTAAAATTCCCCCTCTATTGCGTGTTGCATTACAGACAGCACTTTTTTTTCTTCTCCTTCGGTTTAACATCTGTTTCTTCACCTTTAGGCCAATTAATCTACGAAGGCTCAATGTTAAATTTGACGTTAGTGTTAGCAGAAAACAAAAAAATGTTGATATAAAAGAACATGATTCAAGAAACATAGCGTTTTTTTTTCGGTTATTCAGTGGCTGAGTTAACCTAAAAAATTCGTGAAAGTCCGAAAATCACTTTTTTCGCGTTTGAAAAAAAAGTTGACCTCCAATGCCGAAAAGTTGAATGACAAAGTTGATCTTAAAAAAATCTATCGATTGACGAGCGTTGGATATAATTTGAATGCGTAGTTGCTGAGGGAACTTGAAAAAACCATCGAAAATCGTCTTTTTTTAATTTGTTAATAACTTTTTTTCTTTTAAGATTTTAAAATTGGTATTTGGTCAAATGACGAGTTTTTTGTTCGCAAACCTTCAGTTTTATTTTTAGCAAGAAATATTAAAAACTTTTTGAAATATCGCATTTTTTCGAAAAAAAAACACCTTTCGTAAAAACTTCAATAGACGTCAGGAAATTATGCTGGAGCGACTTTTCAAGGCTTAATCTCTTCGTCTAGACTTATTTTATCATGCAATGTTTGTAGTAAGTAAATTTTTTAATTTTTGATGCCGAATGCATTGTACTTATTTTTTTACGAATTAAAAAAAAAAAATTTCAGGATACGACCATGTGGAGCCAAGTTAGGTTCTTTTTTTTTTAAATTCCTATGCGACGGTGAAACGCGTAGAACTCTGAAACTTGCACACTTTACTAACAAATCCCCATTTTGTATTAAAAAAATTATTCGCAATCGTTAACTTTAGTGGAACGATGGGTATGATAACGTTACAGTTGAGTCTTTTTGCGCGTCGCGCATCGACTGCCGGCTGGTATGAGGTGTGTCTAGCTGGTTGCTCTTACTCGGGCGCTCCGATACGGCTCCAAAATGGAGTCGGAGTGGTGAGAGAAAGATGTTCTCCCTTCATGCAGCTGCTCCGGACTGAGAGTCTCTGGAGTACATTAGTACATAAATGAGCGTGCTGAACGAAACAAAAAATTGTAGTTGTTTCAAGCACGGTCTGAAATGTTCTAACGTATGTGCTCACTGCCAGGACTCGCAGTGCACAAATTTTGAAGAAGTAGATCATGCTATCTCACATGAGCAGTCCTTCGTGGAGAATACGGATATTGGTGATGTTAGTATTGGACAATTTCTGATTAATGAAGACATGTTTTACGATTTGCAAATACCGGATTTTAATGATCCAGTACTTGAATGTACCATGGATCATGAAGAAAACGAGGATGTGCTTGATGACATTAATGAGCAACCCTATAAGAAGGTGCGAATGAATAAAATGAACTAGTTGTACTTTTTTTAAAAGAATTTGTATGATTAAACAAAAAAATTAATTAAGAGATATTGCTTTTTTTCGCTAATCCATTACGTATTTTTAATAAACCTGTAATAACATCTACAAATAAAGTCAGGTAACCATAATAAAGGTCATATTTACAAGACTTGACGTCCCCAAGCAGCATTGTCCGAGCGCCCGAGTAAGAGCAACCAGCCAGACACACCTCACACCAGCGGGCAGTCGATGAGCGACGCGCAAAAAAACTCAACTGTAACGTTATTATACCCATCGTTCCGCTAAAGTTAACGATTGCGAATAATTTTTCTAATGCAAAATGGGTATTTGTTAGTAAAGTGTGCAAGTTTTAGAGTTTTACGCGTTTCACTGTCGCAGAGGGATTTAAAAAAAAAAAAAACCTAACTTGGCTCCACATAATCGTATCATGAAAATTTTTTTTTTTAATTCGTAAAAAAATAAGTACAATGCATTGCAGTTAGTTGTATACGTGCAATTATCAAAATACGTAAAAAAATTACAAAAAACCGATAGAAAAAAAAGCACTTTTTTCGGAGTCCAATTTCGGCATCAAAAATTAAAAAATGTTAAAGGTGTTAAAAATGTTAAAATGTTAAAATGTGAAAGGTGTTTTTTTTCGAAAAAATGCGATATTTCAAAAATATTTAATATTTTTCGCTAAAAAAAAAAAAGTGAAGGTTTGTGAACCAAAAACTCATAATTTGACCAAATACCAACTTTAAAATCTTAAAAGAAAAAAAGTTATTAACAAATTTAAAAAAAAACGATTTTTGATGGTTTTTTCAAGTTTCCTCAGCAACTACGCATTCAAATTATATCCAACGCACATCAATCGATAGGTTATTTCAAGATCTACAACTTTGTCCCCTAACTTTTCGGCATTGGAGGTCAACTTTTTTTTCAAACGCGAAAAAAGTGATTTCCGGACTTTCACGAATGTTTTAGGTTAACTCAGCCACTGAATAACCGAAAAAAAAAAGCTATGTTTCTTGAATCATTTTCTTTTATATCAACGTATTTGTTGTTTTCTGCTAACACTAATGTCATCCGTTTCGTAGATTAATTGGCCTACTTTGTCTTTTTTTCACTTGACCAATGCCATCCTTTCACTTGATCCGTCGAAAGCATGATTGTTTTCTAACTGTTTTATTTTTCAGTCACGACGCTCATTTAGTTTCACTTAATTGAAAAACAACTCCTTTTATTTAACGTTTGTATTGAACTTTTATTTGGCGATTTTGATTAATCGTTGGCGTCGTTGTCATCGATCAGTAACTTTAGCATTTGGGCTTTTCTGATACACTCTTGTAGCATTTTTGCCATGCAAAGTGCCATGGCAAACTGATCACGCAACATTAGTGCGCGTTTTTTCCTTTCTATCAAGACATCGCTCACAAGATCGACAATGATTGATTGAGGTATGCAAATGCTAGCTATGATGATGGTATACTTATTGTACACTTCTGTTGGCTCCACTCGTGCATGGTTTTTGTTTATCTTCTAAAAAAGTGACCAAATTGACGATCATATTATTTGAATACAAGACGTTGCATTTTTCATTTACCCTCTTTAAGCTGATTTCCACCCCTCGTAACTGCATTTCGTTATTACTTTATCTCCAGATGAGTCGTTAAGCGAAATGATTCATAAGGATCAGAATAACTATTTTATAGCAATGTCGTATTAAATCTCTTACCAGCAGGTCCTTATTGTCAACTTTTTATTAGACTGTTTTCACAACTGTTTCAAATTTCTCGTATAATGTTAAAAAGTCCGTGTTGAAACGCATTGCTAACCGATCTTATCTAACAGTGTAGCACAAGAAGGTACAACTTTTGAAACTGTTTATCCGTTAATAATGACCGTAAATTATGACTTAACTGATCTTGCTTCATTAACATTCACATGACGTAACAAACATCTGATGACGCTATTTAAATGCGTTTTGGTAATGCCCTCCATAACGATCCCATTTAACGAAGAGAAAGAAAATACTGTCCGAGGAACTCACTTTTTACATGCTAAGTATATAACTTTTTACATGTTACTCATCGTCGTTTAATCTGACAAAAAAGAGTATGTCGTGAAAAAAGTAAAAAGTATATCACATGGAAACAAATACATCCGTATCTCGCAACTGAATTATTCTGCGTATGAATCTTTAAATTATCATTTATTAATACGATATATACCACCAAGTCAGTTGGCAATATGCTCCCGGAGAATAAGGAGCCTTCGGAAGCTGAGACTATTTCAGATGGTGTTGTTTTATTCAACAGTTTGCGCAAACCACAGCGTGATCCAATTTTTTTGTAAAATTTTTCTGGCAAGTCGTAAACAACCTTATAAGTTCATTGAGTTTTCAGGGAATTTATGTAAGAAGTTAAAATTTTGCACATCATTAATGTTTATATCATAAGTGTTAAGAGTTTATGAGACAAATTTAGTAAATTCGGACATAATGACAAGAGATTTTAGACTCGTAGAATTCACAATAGCTTTCCCGATGAACATCCTTTAGGGCTTGAAATATTAACAAGTGGGTGCATGTAGTGGTTTATTTTAATCAAATTACTTATATATTAACAAATCATTGTTCAATGTAAATCAGAGGTTAGTTAAGCGTCGATATATTGTGAAAAACCATGTAACTTTATTAAATAATATAAGACGTCCAATGACAGTTGGTTAATAATTAAAATAACGTCCAATGGTGGTACCGTCAACTTTTGTATTTATTGAAAAACAAAACAACGTTTCGGCCGTTTGGACAATGTCCCGGTCCTTATCAGGTACAAAAATCTATGAGTAATAAAAATTCTTTACAATGCAAATTTAGATAAACACAATAAACGCAAATTAAGTAAAGTATATAATATACCTCTGACTCTTACGAAGGGGATGTAAGATCGTAATGCAGTCAGAGTTTCAAGTTTTGTTGCTTTTATACCCAGCACATATACAAATGACACAATATACGCTCACAATACAATCAAATAAGAATCGCAAGCAGTTCCTTGTAAGACATACGTAAACAGATCATGTTTCCCTAATACCATAAATGAAAGGGGCCCTTAAATCATGTACATTGAGTTAGTCTCCTTTCTTAATTGACTTAACGGGAGACTTGTAACAATTTTTCAATTTTTTGTATCTTGTTGTCTATTAATATTATTATTATAATAATGTATATTCAACATTTTGGAGCACAGGCACTTTTTATAACTTTGTTCCATGTTAAAATTTTTGTTCAAAATTGAAGTTGTGTGTTATTTCAATCCTATGTTGTGATAGTACCGATGTATCCTTTTTTTTCTCTATGTCTCTTTTATGCTCTACCATTCTTAATTTCAAAGCTCTCGATGTTTAATCGACATAACAGCAGTTGCAATTCGCACATGGTATGTGGTAAACGACATTATTTTTATCGAGTGGCTCGGTTACATCTTTTCCAAGTGAAAAGATCGAATTCAACTTATTGTTTGAACTGTATATAAGACCAATGTGAAGCTTCTTACAAAAATATTTAATAGGACCGTGCAAGTGGGGATTATACGGTAATGATAAGATTAGTTTAGAATTATTATTTTTTCTATTGCAAATGACAATTATGTTCATCCTTTTTAAGGTATTTATTCTTTTGTTTAAAAATTTATAAATAAATCCTTGAGGATAGTTGTTAGCTAGTAGTTAGCTTTTATATAATTATAGCTAGTAAAATTTATTGATTGATTTTAATTTATCATTATGGAATTGAGTATCTGCTAACTTAATGGAAAAGTCTACTAATGTGTAAATGATACCTATTTTATGTTGTATTGGATGGTGAGAGAGAAAATTCAAGTTTCGGCCTGAATGTGTGGGATTTTGGTACCAATTAGTTATCATTGTGTTATTTTGTTGAATAATAATTTTTAAATCTAAGAAACTAATGCTGTTGTTGTTGCATGTCTCAACAGTGGATTTTAATTCCGGACAATAGCTATTAAAAATGTTTTTAATACAGTTAATATATTTAGTAGGCACACATATGAGAATATCATCCACATACCGCACACACAGTGGAACATCAAAACATAACTTCTCTAAGCATGAAATTTCAAGCAAACGCATTACAAGATCACACAGTACTGGACTACAGGGACTACTTATTGGAGAGCCAAAAACTTGTACATTAAATTTGTTGTTGAAATGGAAAAAAGTTGATTTCAAAATTAAAGATACACCTGCGCAAAATTCCTTAAAAGAAACATTGGTTTTACCATTCAAGAATTTTCAAAAATGTCTTATTGCATTGATGATTAAGGTTTCAAAAGTATTAGTAAATAAACTAACGACATCTAGACTAATGAGAGTGTCACCAGGTGAAAGGAGAATATCTTTTAATTTATTTTTTAACTCGTCACTATTTTTTACGTGTGATTTCGCCAGCGGAATATTCTTAATCAAAAAATCAGAAAGAAATTTTGAAAAAATATAAGTAGTTCAATTCAGTGTCGAGACAATAATACGGATAGAAAAGTCGTTTTTGTGTCTTTTTATTAGTCTGTAGCATTTAGATAAGTTTTTTTTATAAATATCTTTATCAAACTTATTTAATTTATTAAAAATACCGTATTGATCCCACATGCTTACAAAATTTTTTGTATTTTTAATTATTTGCTTTTGAGGATTATTTTCTAGCTGTTAATAATATTTATCATCACTTAATAATTCTTCTACTTTATTAATGTAAGTTTATTTGTCAATGACAACAGTGATATTACCTTTGTCTGCCTTAGTGATTAAAACGTGTTTATTATTTTTAAGAATACTCGTGTTCACTTTCAATTGTCTTAGAAAACTCCATCATTTAAAGAAAGACGAGTAGATACATTATGTTTATTGTTACCAATAATGTTAAGTAGTTATTTTCTGACAGTCTCAAATTCTCCCGAATATTTTAATAAATGTTCAACATTTTTAAAAAGTTGAAAATAATCACATTTATTAAAATAAGAAACAAAATTAAATTTATCACCAAGTTCTAATTCTGCTTGAGACACAATCCGGTAGCTGTGTGTTAGAAAGGTTACATAGCCAGTTTTCTTTTATTTCACTTATGCCTTCATTGTTGACAAATGCAGGACACCAAACCGGGCCAGAGTCACTGACACTTGTAGTTGAAAGTGTATCGTATACACCTTTTCCGAAATGTTAAATATACATTATTTTAATAACAATATTAATAGACAACAAGATACAAAAAATTGAAAAATTGTTACAAGTCTCCCGTTTAGTCAATTAAGAAAGGAGGCTAACTCAATGTACATGATTTAAGGGCCCCTTTCATTTATGGTATTAGGGAAACATGATCTGTTTACGTATGTCTTACAAGGAACTGCTTGCGATTCTTATTTGATTGTATTGTGAGCGTATATTGTGTCATTTGTATATGTGCTGGGTATAAAAGCAACAAAACTTGAAACTCTGACTGCATTACGATTTTACATCCCCTTCGTAAGAGTCAGAGGTATATTATATACTTTACTTAATTTGCGTTTATTGTATTTATCCAAATTTGTATTGTAAAGAATTTTTATTACTCATAGATTTTTGTACCTGATAAGGACCGAGACATTGTCCAAGCGGGCAAACCGTCGTTTTGTTTTTTAATAAATACAAAATTTGACAGTACCACCATTGGACGTAATTTTAATAAATAACTCTGTTAAATGTATACATATCTCCAGACAATATACAGTTGTATGCACAGAAATACGTCTCAGCTCCACTGCCCATCCATTTACGGGTTGTCTTAGGTACTAAGGTAATTGTATATGAGCAAACTCTCCCGCTCCTCCCACTGTACACAGCTACCACACACTTTCCCGCAGCTATCCCTCTGCCACCCCTCGACCTCCTTACCAATACACCTCACTTTGTATGTTTCTGTCAAATCACGTATGTTTTTTACGTGATCTAACTCAATAAAATGTAGATGATACCTTTCTGATTTATATCTTTCCTCGAAATATAACATTTTTTATTTATTCAAGACTTGACAGAGTTTAGAAGAAGGGATTACTTAATGAACACACACAATCAAAATTTTAGAGCAATAATTTGTTATGTTAGTCAAAAATTGTAACACTTCATATGCTGTTTCAACCCATCTCTTCTTTTAAACCTCTCTCACGTTCATCACATGATTTAAAAAAAAAATTTTTTTTTTCAAGGTTTTTTATAAACTATGGTATTCAAGCTTGCATCTTTATGAATGTATATCAACGGCTTGGTAAAAGACATATTCAACTTTTAAAACTAGTGAAAAAGGAATGAGCTTAAATTTATGGAAAAGGAAGTAACACAAATTTAGGTTAAAAAGTTAGTCAACTCAGATTTGGCTTGAAAAAGTAGTCAACTAAGATTTGGGTGAATTAATTCTTATGTTTTGTTAAGGCAACACTGATATTTAGCATAAAGGTACACCTATCTAAGGAAATAGAGATTTTTTATCTACCAAATATAAATAATTCATGTTGTAGTAATAGAGCACTATACTCATTTAAATATATTTGATTTGAATTATGTCACCGTCCTCCAAAGAATTTCGAAATTAAAAGTGGTCAGAGATCCGTTGGGAGTGAGATATAAGAAATGAATAAATACGAAGGGTGTTTACTTTTTTTCTAATGCCGGTTTATTGTTATAACGTTTTACTAACCATTTGTGTCAGCCTCATCAGGCTACAAATTTTGAACACAACAATGAAACACGTACACACAACAAATAAATTGTATGGAATACAAATTATAACCACTGGTATGCGAGAATTCGTAAGTATTTTGACTTACTCGTTACAGGTCAAACGACAGACTAGTAATAAATTACATAACATAACAGCGCTTACGGAGGCAAAGCAACAGAGGTAGATAGTTGATGGCGCTGAACTTGATCAGGACATTTAAGCTTTAGTAGGAAAAGAAGAAACGCTCGATTAAAGGAAAGTACATATTTTTTCCTATTAATGTTGTTCTTAACCAGTTTTGTGTAAAGAATTTCAGAAATAATTTTTTTGTTTTAATTAGGTTATATGTCAAGGATTTTGATGTTGTCCCAATCGAATTCATGGTTAAAAGTATTTTGATGTGTGCAAACAACGGAATCAGAATTTTTGTTCCTTATGTGCTCGTTGATGTGGACTTCTGCAGCTCGTTTTGTCTCACACCTATATGACGCAATACAGTTTTTACAATGGTTTTATGTACAACACAAAAGGACCGAGAATATACAAAGAATTTAAAAGCAACTAAAAATTTTTTACATAAAAATCCAGACATTTTTTAAACCCCTGCTGATAAAGGTAATGCTACGGTATGTCTGACAAAAAGTGATTATGGGGAGGAAATGCATAATTTGTTATTAGACACATCGACTTATAAAATTATTTCATGGTTAACAGTATTTTGATGTGCACAAACAACGGAATCAGAATTTTTTTTCCTTATGTGTTCGTTGATGCGGACTTCTGCAGCTCGTTGGGTCTCACGCCTATATGAAGCAATACAGTTTTAACCATGAAATTTTCGTTCAACATTTGTCTCTTTAAGTTTATCTGTTTTATCTTTTCCTAAACTGACGACGTCTTTCAGTTTTTTGTTAATAGGGGGGTAAGTGTGAATCTTGTAAGGTTTTAACACGGTTAATATTTTTTCAACATTACTATATATATATGGTATACCAATTTTTCGAACAGGATGAGTATTTATAGTAGTTTCATTGTGATTAATATTTTTGTGTCTTTTAAATCTCACGTATAAGTTTTTTTAATGAAGCTTGTAGGATGACTATTATTTATCAAAAGGTTTGTTACTCTAGTTACATTCACACTGTGAAAACGTGTACTTAGAATGTAGATTGCTCTATTATCTAAATTAAAAACAGTATTACTTTTGTAACTACTTGGATGACCCGAAAAATAATTTAAGATACATCCGAAAAAAGAAGATTTTTCAAACTAGTCATAAATAAAAAGATTTAAATTTCTGATTATGGTCAAGTCTAAAAAGTTAAGTTTATTGTCAATGTCTATTTTATGCGTAAACTGTAGATTGGGATGATATGAGTTAAAAATTTTTAATATTTGGTCAATGTGATCCTCGTAAACAAAAAAAGATGAGTTAATATCATAATTATTTTTTAAAATGGAGAGACTGTCATTTTTCAGGTCATCCATTGTAAGGTCAGCGAGCAGTGGTGAAATGGGAGACCCCATTGGCGTGCCGAAAATTTGTTGGTAAAACTTATTGTCAAAACTTAAAAAAAAGTAATATTGAACAAAAATTTTGTGCATTGTTGAATTTTGCTAATAGGGATTCGACATTTGTTCATTATATTTGATGCACGTCGATCGATGGTCTTTAATACTAAATCTACAGAGATGTTTGTAAACAGAAAACTGACATTTAAATACATTAACCTGGAATTACTAGTAAATTGTATATTTTCTAGTTTATTTTTTAATTCAAAACTATTATCAATGTGTAGTTTTGGAACATTAAGAAAATCATTGAGTTCATTATAAATTGTTTCCGACAGAAAATATGTAGCGCTATTGACAAAAGAAACGATAGGACGTATAGAAGCATCGACCTTATGAATTTTCGGCAAGCCACAACATGTAGCTGAAGTTGTGTCTGTGAGTGACATAGCGTTGGTATGGTAAGTTCTTGAAAGGAAAGTGTTAGGGTCCAGATTATTCAAAACAGATTTTCTTTTGTAGAGAATTTACAGGATTTTTAAAAATAATTTTATAAGTCGATGTGTCTGATAACAAATTATGCATTTTCTCCACATAATCACTTTTTGTCAGACATACCGTAGCATTACCTTTATCAGCAGAGGTTAAAAAAATGTCTGGATTTTTATGTAAAAAATTTTTAGTTGCTTTTAAACTCTTTGCATATTCTCGGTCCTTTTGTGTTGTATGTAAAACCATTATAAAAACTGTATTGCGTCATATAGGCGTGAGACAAAACGAGATGCAGAAGTCCACATCAACGAGCACATAAGGAACAAAAATTCTGATTCCGTTGTTTGCACACATCAAAATACTTTTAACCATGAATTCGATTGGGACAACATCAAAATCCTTGACATATAACCTAATTAAAACAAAAAAAATTATTTCTGAAATTCTTTACACAAAACTGGTTAAGAACAACATTAATAGGAAAAAATATGTACTTTCCTTTAATCGAGCGTTTCTTCTTTTCCTACTAAAGCTTAAATGTCCTGATCAAGTTTAACGCCATCAACTATCTACCTCTGTTGCTTTGCCTCCGTAAGCGCTGTTATGTTATGTAATTTATTATTAGTCTGTCGTTTGATCTGTAACGAGTAAGTCAAAACACTTACGAATTCTCGCAAACCAGTGGTTATAATTTGTATTCCATACTATTTAATTGTTGTGTGTACGTGTTTCATTAGTGTGTTCAAAATTTGTAGCCTGATGAGGCTGACACAAATGGTTAGCAAAACGTTGTAACAATAAACCGAAAAAAAAAAAAAAGGAAATACCCCTTCTATTTATTTATTTTTTATACCTTGCCCCCCTCAAATAACTGATCCCTTTCAATTTTCATTCAAATATGTGTTCTACTTCACACTCGGCTGCGATCATAGGAAAGAGAGAAAATTTTAGGTACGTACATGAGCAGGCATGCAATCGTGATACACAATAAAAAGTGTCTTCGTCAATATTCTTTGTTTTTTTTTTAAATAGGGTAAGATAAATACAACCAATAATCAAGACGCAATTTATTTCGAGTTTTATTTGAAATATTTAGAACTGATTTTTTTATTTTTAAACGTCGTGTTAAATGAAAAACTTATTTAAACTGCAGAAGATATTTTTTATGAACTTTAATATAAACAGTCATTTTAGTCTTTGAATTTTCCCGTCTGTTAAATAGATTACCTAAATATCAATGCGGCATATTTTTTACGGTACCACTTACTGGGGTGCAGATGTTAAACTTAGCCGCTTGTTCGGTCGGTTCAGGGATGCCATCGTTAAAGCATGCAAGCATCACATTAAGCATGTATTTGAAGAGACTGTTCTTACATAAGAAGAGCTTGCTACGCTTATGGCCAATACTTTGGTCAATACTTAATCGTAATATTCTTCCTACTTTTTTTTAAAAAACTGAAATAATTGGCAAGAAATGTAGACTATAACACTCTTCCATGAGTCCTGCAATGTTGAGTTCTTTTATTTGTGTTACTATTTTTAACTTGCTCGGAAAGGACTATTTGTATAGTTTCTATGCATTGTGTTTGCATTCAATTAATTTTGTCGTGGCTTCAAAAATTTTAACCACTTTGATATACAATTTTTCTTACGCAAAAAACAGATCAGATTTCATTTATATATTCTTTAAATTATTTATTTTAATTTTATTAACAAACGTTTTTGTTATACTCTATTTGACTTTCATATTTATATAGCCATTTTTGATCATGTATTTTATTATACTTTGTACAAATATTAATTTTTGCTCGATTTCAAAGTGTACCGTTAAAATCTCTTTGTTGAGACATTCACCAGCAAAATACAGTATACGTTAATTAATAAAAATTCATTTATTAGCGTTCATAAATTATTAACCATTCATTTATTTGATTTGTTTATTAACATATTTTGACCAGAGTATAAAATACAAAACAATAGCAATTATTGTACAATTTTGATCCTGCAGAGGTAATTCTCTTACTTTTTTACTGACCACTCCAATATTCGCTATGCGCCTATGTCAGGTGGCGCCGTCGAGTGAGAGAAATTGTCCCTCGCTAAAATCGCCAAAATGCATGGAGCCTTGTAGAAAAACTTTTTAATAAGTTAAAAAAAAGTTTATTAAGAATGGATTGACCAAATGAATCAGGTATTTAAGTGTGTATTATGTTAATGTACAGTAATAAGTTATGGTGGGTGTTGTCATATGTACTGCAAGATTGGGAAAAATATAAACATGGATTGCGACTGTGCTAATACAACATATATATGTGTATACACATGCTTGCACTTGTATGGAGCTTGAGAAACACAAGTACTGCTCACATTTATCTATTTCTCACAACACAGTGTTGAATAAAAATTAATACTAATGACAGGTTAGGTTAACTTTTACACATTTATTATACGTTTTCATGGATTACTTGTGTTTTTTTAGCTTTACACAAGTGTAAGCATGTATATGCACTCAAATATGCTGTGCTCTCATAGTCGCAATCCATATTTTCATTTTTTCCAATCTTGTAGTACACATGGCAACACCAAACAAAATTTATTACTGTACACTAACATAAGACACACTCAAATCACTGATTCATTTGGTCCACTCACTCTTAATGACCTTCTTTTTAATTGATTTAAAAATTTTCCTATAAGACTCCATGCATTCTTGCGACCTTAGCGAGGGACAATTTCTCTCACTCAATGGCACTACCTGCCACAGGCACATAGCGAATAGGAACTAAAAACAAATTTTAGTTTACTTACTAATTTCCATGCACTAACCTTAATACTAATATAAAATTTCTTTTTTTTTCGTATCCATTATTTTTGCAGATAAATACTTTATCTATCATCTATTTCACGTTGTTTTATTTATTTCTTTTTTGTTTTTTTTCTTCTTCTTCTTATTTATTGATTGATTTTTTTTTTTTTTTTTTGATAAAATTTGTATTTTTATGCGTGTAATTATTATTATTTAATTGTTTTATTTACATTACTTATAAGATAATAGTTTTTTGTATCCACTTTTTGAGTTCATCATTAATTGTATGGTTTTGTTTGTCAATTGATTTTAGATTCATAGGCAACTCATTGGAAAAGTTGATGGCTGTAATGTAACTGCTATGACGAATATTTCTACTTTCCCAAGGTGACTTTCCAATGGAGAGGAAATACCGTAATAATTCACTCTCGTACGTCTCTACTCGATGATTAGCGCTCTCGACTCTCCCTTCACTGGATCTATCTGAAAAGGGGATTCGCGTAAAGGTCAAATGAACAACCTAGACTGACTTTTACTTTACTTTACGTATTCATTATAATAAATGAAATACCTCTCTTTGGTCCCAATCACACTTACGTAATCCCTCGATCGCAACCACGACGCCAGTGGTGCGTTCAGACAGACACGATGTCCACTTATGCAGACACACACACGCACCCTTACTCGAACTATTAAATCACCTGATCTTATCTCTACCACGGCCGGTAGAATCTCAAATACTCTTCTCATTACGTGTCCCGACATTCTTTCACGATTAACCTCACGCTTGCACCCGTACTACTTGTCCCTCTCTGTCGTCTACTCGTCTCAACCTCTACTTATGCCCAAACACTTGTGTTATCACCTTCCACCTTATTCTCACAGTCATACCTTATCTCTCGGTCTCTTTCTCTCCTTCACACACTTCACCCAACACTTCAGTCTCCACGTATCGACAAAGGCCTGATCGGCGCGCGCACAATCACTTTTCTCGCTCTTAGTCTCTCGGCACTCACTCTTGCTCTTCTCATCGTCCCTACCAACCCCCACGCCGCATACCTGCACACGTTATTCAGACACCAGCGTCAGCACACGAGTCCTCTCTTAGAATAACGCTATACCTGACTGACTACTCTAGAGCGGCTCCCTGCTATACAGGGCGTCATCAGCGGGGAATATGTCTATATTTGGATTACGGGTTGTTCGCAGTCTCTCTCTCTTTCTCTCCCTCTCCCAGACACTCAGAGTCCCTCGTCCTCGACGACGCGTCGTTGAACAGGGCAGTTCGTCCATCCGTTAGCCGGCTGCTCATCCCGGCTGGTTGAGGCCTTGGGTAACCTCTCTCTCTCTCACTCTCGTCCAGGTACCCAGAGTCCCTCGTTCTCGGGAACGTGTCGTTGAACAGGGCGGCTCGTCCATCCGTTAGCCGGCTGCTCGTCCCGGTTGGTTGAGGCCTCGGGTATCCTTCTCTCTCTCTCTCGCACTTAATATTCATTTATTCTCTGCTCTCTATTTTTGCGTTCTTTTTCCTACACCTCGCGCTCGGTGGTCTCACACCCACTGCCCTCTTATCGATCGCGTCAGTCCTCAACTCGTCACTCAGTAGGTCAACTAATTATCTTTTGATCCACCTATCCTGTTCCTATCTTATCCACCAATCTCTTTCATTTGTGCCGCCACCACGACACTTACAAAAATCTCCATACGCGCTCTTCAGACTACTTCGACCCATTGGCACTTCGCGCCTCGTCCTTTCTTCTCCTTGGAGAATGTTCGCTACAACAGAGCACACGGAAAAGATTACGGATATACATCAGTATGATTATTTAGCTTCAGAGCAGGGGCGTCGACTGTGGCGTGGCAAACAAAATTGTGAAGCAAATTTTGCCACGTCACACTGCTTGAAGGTGGTTCTTTCATGAAATGATTATGAACACAACAATATAAAACCTTGAGAAATCATTTTGTAAAATAAATTACTCCTCAGAATTTGAGAGTAGGCTGATGAATATAAGCGCAAGAAAATGACAAGTGAACAGTAAATTTTAAGCATGCGATCTTATGGCATCTAAGCAATCCTTTACTGAAAGTTTAGCCAAGTTATTCACTTACTAAACAAAATCAAGTAAAAAACTGACACAATTACTGACACGTAATACAAAACATACTGCCATCTCGAAACACATATGATCACGGACCTAATCAAAAGATATTAAAATAAACACAGTCATACATTTTCCTGTCTTATGTTAAAAGTATAGGCAAGCATCAACTGCTGGTATTTTAAGGTTAAGTGCAAATTTTACAAAATTATTCCTACGAACTTTTATATCAGATATCAAGATCTAAAATTTTAAATCAGTACTTAATTTGACTCAATAAACAATACTTACAATTGGTCGTTTGAAATGAAAGCAGTATTAATAAATATCAACTTGATAGTCAAACCTTTGACTCGGGAGTCATAAAAGAACCACATAAAGTACTGCTTTAAACCTTTTTGCTAACTACATAAGTTTTCTTCTGGTTATGCTTTTGAAATTCATATACTGCTTTTTTAGCTCTTGGTAGTACGTTCATAAGGATTCATAAGCAAAGTTTTATCTTATAGTCAGCGGAATATTTAACATAAAATTATTTTTTAGTAATTTTTTTAGTAATCTATTTCGTATTATTTGTACTATTTCTATAGTTTTATTGTAAGCTTTTTCCTGTGCTATTATTTCATGATTTACTACGGTACAAAAAGATTTCGTAAATTTTGTTTATGTATCATGATCAAGGTATTTAGAAATTTTATAAAAAATATAAATCAAATATTAAGTTTTTTTTTATATTTAACGTGTTTGCCCATCTCAAGTTATAATCGAAAATTAATACTAAATACTTGTCATGTTCTACTTATCGTGTTTTATCTTTTTTAGTTGTCTTAATATTTCTCGGGACACTATCATAGTAGTTTCCAAAAGTCATACATACTGTTTTTCCTATGCCTTAACATAGTTTGTTTAATGTTAGCCAATTACCATTAAGATGAAAGCACTAATTCACTTTGTTTTTAACTATATCTCAAGGGCCTTCTGTAAAAATAATAAGCGTGTCATCAGCGTGAATACAAAATAAAGCCACAGTACATGAAGATTAAAAAGTCATTGATGTAAATAATAAATAGCAGTAAATCTAAAATAGTTCCTTGTAGAACCCTAATATGTAAGGTGCTGACTTTTTGTTTCCCGTTGCTAAAATAGCTTCTTATCAGTTCGTAGGCTGTATCTCTGATACAATAGCAATGTAAATTTTCTAGCAGTATGTTCTAATTAACCGTATCGGAAGCCTTAAGAAAATCTATAAAAGATATTACTACTGGCTTACTTTGGTTTTACTTATTGTAAATTGTTGTAACAATGATTGAAATGCATCTTTGGTTCCTTTAGTTTTGTTAATTTCAATTGGTTTCTAGATATTATTTAGTTTTTAATTTAAAAAGTGAAAAGTCGATAATAGAATAATTTTTCAAATATCTTTGGGGAGTCTGATATTAGGAAGATTTGTTTGTAATTTGTAAAGTCTTGCTTGATTTCAGATTTGTGAATCAAGCACGACGAGGTAAGTTTGAGAAAGCAGACGAAGCTTTGGCGATCACACTAATCCACAGCTTTACCAAAAATTTGAGGTCAGAAAGTCGTTATAACAACGAAAACAACGCATGTGTATCTCAAAACGTTCAAAACAACAATTTTTTTAGGCTCAGTGTTCAAAAAATAGTCTTTTTGTTAAGTTAGCTGCCAGCCAAATTTTTCCTTTGTATAATTAGTAAACATTAGGAGATATTTTGAACTTGTACAACACCAGTGTTTATACAGTACGAATTCGATACATTAAAGGTAGCTCGGAAAGCATTAATTTTACAACTAAGAATCCAGGTGCAACGCCAATAGGCTCTGCTAAGGTGCTTCTCGATCAACTGCGTATGCGTGACACATTGTTGGCTGCAGCTGCTCAAGTACCGCGGGTCATGCACTATTTTTTACTATTTTAATTAGTCGTTACATGCAAAAAAATTGACCAAATCTATAGAAAAAAAATTGTACGTGGAACAATAAGCCTTTAGAAAAAAATCATGCCAATCCAAAGTCTAAAAATCAAATATAACGGCCAGAATGCATAAAAAAATGAAAGTATCGTATCTCGGCTTCTATTGGTCCTATAGAAACCTTTTTTTTTAATTCATGTAAAAATAAGCGTAATCAATTGCATTTAGTTGTTTTTGTCAAAGTTAAAAATTACAGAAAATACGGCCTTGTACTTAAGATTTTTTGTTCATAACTTTTTTATTTGTTTATTTAAAGAGTCCAGTTTTTGAGGTAGTAAAGATAATTTTATTTCTCACAAATTCTAGAAAGTTAGATGTCAATGCCATGCCCACGACACATTCTATATTGAATTGAAATATTTAATTAATATTTCGAAATTTCGTGTTCGGACTTAGCGTACAATAAAAAACGTACTAATGTTTATAAAATACTCGATTTTTATTCAGTTTTAAATATTGTAACGTGTTTTTCATGCATTCTCATTTTTTTGTATTTTTCAGTTTTCTCACTTGTTTAAACAATAGAAAAAAATTTCTTATTATTTTTGATTCTTATACCTCACGTAAAATCATCAGATTGACAACTTTTGTATTTAACATTTTGCTCCAAAACCAAAAGTTTCCGAGATCTTACTAATATATATAGCAAAGTCGTTGTAATCGTTAACCGCGAATAAGTGTGGTTATAATTAGCCGGAGCGTCACAAACGTTCCTGCATTCGTCTACTGGTGGTTCATCGATCTGCATCGAGAATGCAGATAGTAGTCGTGCATCTGGATATCCCAGTTACCGATGAGGCTCTTCTTTCTAAAATGGGCAAGTGACCTAGGTTTACTTTTACCCCTGACCCTTCCAGGATTGACGAGTGCCACCAATAAAAAATTTAAGCTAAGCAATAACGTCTCCGGCAGAATAACAGGAGACGTATATAGCCAGAGCACATCATGCACCAACACTTCAGAGTTTTGTGGCCGTACCACTACCACAACCTAGCTTGGTGCTGTCAGAGAATTTTATTACTACAAATGTAAGCCAGGGAAGATAGCCCTGAAGAGTACGGGCAGCCACAACTGCCAACTTCTTAGTGGTCGTTCCAACGGCATACCTACAGAGAAGGTATCCTCCAGGCTCACTTTCCCGACTAACTATGAGCGGTTGGTTATCTGGGGAACGACCTGAAGACGATATATTTTTTGGTCAGCGGCGTACCTCCCTTATGTACGGTCTCCGAACACAGAGACTCTGAGGGTAAGAGTCAAGCTACCCGCAGCTGGCTCTCCATCATCAAGAATAATAATAAGGGAATAAATGGAAATTTCACCACTGGCCCTTTTCAGGGCTAGTATAAGTATTTACGTTCCCTACTTAACCATCAATCTCAACGGTTTTTTTAAGGGCCACCTCAGTTAAAACTACCTTGCCAACAAATACATTTTTACAACCATTTCCGGAAACATTATTCGTCGACTAAAAGACTATGTTAACTAAAGACGGCCACTATTAAACCAAGTCAGTCATTCACTGGCAGTCGTCACGAGCGGAGTTATTTTTCGCAAGGCTGGGAACCCCAGTGACCGACGACCCTATATTACCCTCTTGACTCTAAACATTCAACCAGAAATCACCGATCCTCTCCAAGGTCTGCGCTAGGCGAACCTAACAGCTATGAAGGAAAAAAAAACTTGAGCCAACTGGCAAGCATCACGAACCAATCTCTACTAATCTCTCCACCTTAGATCATCAAAACAACTGAGTCTGCAAAAAAAAGGAGTTGTAGATATCAACGTCTTCGACGTTATACCAGGAGACGTTGGGAAAGAGCACTACAACTAGCTCCAAAACTTTGGACTTTGTAATTTTTCTCCCGATCAGTCTGGGGCTTCAACAGCAGACCAGAGAAGATCACCGTGAGGTATCCAGGCAGTCACAATTGCTGTAAACTTTAGTCAAGAAAGAGTTTACTTCAGAAGCTCACCGATCTTTTTTAGGGCAATTGGACGTCAAACTACCTTGCCAACAAATATATTGGAACTTAACAAAGTTGACAGAAAATAGCCTTTAGGGGTCACAAAAGTCGCAAGAGGATGAATTGGAAGGAAAACTTCAAATGTATCTAATGAATACAATGCTAGGCGTCAAGAAACTAACGCACGAAATTTATGGAGATTGGAACAGCGGCCTCAAAATCGACAAATTAAGAATATATTACGTGAGAGATCAGCTTTTCATTTTACCCTCACAGTAATCTCTTAAATGTTGAAAGATCTAAATTTAGGTTTTTAAATAAGAAAAAAAAAAATTTGTATTTTTGTGGCAATAAGAAATGTAGAGATTAAGCTCCAGGACTTTGTTGCTCTGGTAATAAAGTTGTGAGATAAGAGAAAAAACAATTTTTTTTCTTTCGATTGATGCATTCAAGATTAGTATTTCAATAAGATTGATAGAACAATTCCCTAATTTGTAATTTTAATTAAATTCTTAACAAGGTCTTATTTCATACAGTACGAAAAAACCACATTTTCTATTTTCGCACACTCCATAAGAGTTTTTTTTATAGGATAATTTTACTTTAATGTGATAAATATTATGATTTCATTGACAGGTTTTACACATCTGAGCTTGTAATTTATATATGTACATTTTAATACTTACTGTAGCAAAAAAAAATAAATTTAGTTTGGTTTGTTCTTAAATATCTTATACGATTGTTTCATTAAAAAAAACTTTAGATTGCAATAAATTACTAAAACTTTTAATTTGCTACTCAACGTAATTTAATATTGTTGAATAAATTTCTACCTGCAGAGAAAATACTGAAACATTTAACGATAGCAAGGCTCATTCATAATTTTATGATACCAAACAAATGATTTTTAAGGTTATGAATGAAATTTAAATGGTTTCAAACTTCCCAAAAATGATAAACATCCAGTTTACAAGAGAAAATAGCCAAAGGCCCAAAAAATTTACTTTCGTTTTAATAATTTCCTCAACAATTATTACCAGTAAATTTCNCTAGTGATATAGCTGGTTTTTTCACCATCCATGTAACAAAACTTCTTAAACACTCTGTTAGTTTCATCATCTTCTGTTTGCTTCCTGAAAATGATAAATAATATTTATTTATTATATTTTATGAAACAAATAAATTTCATCAGTTCACAAATACTTTGGCATTCTTGAATGTATTTGTCGTATGAAATATAAGTCAATTCATGAACGAACCTTTTCATGTTCGAAGAAATATTTTTTTTGTCACACAAAACTAGAGAATCTGCTTTTGATGGAGCTGCTTTACATTCACTTTCACAGCTTTGCGATGAAAGAATGTCATCATTGTGGTTAATACTGCTTTTTTAAGTTAAACTAGTTATACAAGGAGACAAAGAATTTTCTGTTTTAAAGAATGAATTACAGATCCTGCCATATATTTTATCATTTTATCCAAATAATCTGTTTCGACCCATCCATCTTTTTTGCTGTAATCGCGCTCAGCTGGATTGTAATTGGAATGCAGGAGATCATCAACGATTAAAGATGTATTCATATGGGTGAAAGAATTTTTTTTGCTATTAATTTTTCAGTATTTAATGAAACTTGAAATACAATTGATTCCTCCTGTGAATTAGTAGTATGGGATACACTATCAGTGCTCGCGATATCACCAACTAACAACGTATTATCTTGGGGTGAAATTTTTGCAGATGTCGAAACCGCGACATCAATATTATTCAAAAGAAATTTTCTGTAGGCTGATTTTAACTGGACAGTCGTAGGATTACTTGTGAATCCATTCATACGTCTAATTAGGGCAAACAGCATTTCTACATGGTCTTGAGACAGTTTGTAAGATAAAATAAAACAGACGCACTTTTTCATAAATAGATTCTGACACAGTGCAGATAAATTTTTTAAACAAATTATGAAACCAACGAAGCCGGTTTTTAATCTATGAGGTTGTAAAACAAACTTTCTAGGAACATCCATCACATGTTTACGCTCATTTTTTTCTAAATTACCTTTATCTTTAACAGGAACATCAACTTTCAGTTTTTCAATGTATTCCACCCACANAAACAAATTATGAAACCAACGAAGCCGGTTTTTAATCTATGAGGTTGTAAAACAAACTTTCTAGGAACATCCATCACATGTTTACGCTCATTTTTTTCTAAATTACCTTTATCTTTAACAGGAACATCAACTTTCAGTTTTTCAATGTATTCCACCCACATATCGATTTTTTTAACATTCAAAAACTCGTATTTTCCTGAAAAGTTATGATATCACCAAAATAATAGCTTTGAACAAAACTAAAAGCTTAGCTAAGACTCATGTGTTGAGTTTATATTTTGTTAGAAATTCTTGAAGCCTCTATACACTGGCAATAAATAGTACTCTTTCTAATGAATCTGTAGCCTGGAAAAGTTCTGAAATCCAAATATAAAAACGGTAAAGTTTTTTTTTGTGCAACATACAATATTTGTTGTATGACACTCATAGTATAATACTGTTTAGTACTCGTACTTTAACAAAATCAAGCTAAGTATATTCACTTTTGCCCTAACAGTATTATGTACTTTCGATATAGCAACGCATTCATGTATTTGATGTAAGGTTTGCATGAAGTTACTGGTCACATTGCCAGTGTATAAAGACTTCAGAAATTTCCTACAAAATATGACTTAACACATCCAACTTATCTAAGCTTTTAGTTTTGTTGAAAGTTTTCATGGGGTAGGTATTGCTTCAGTTTCTTTCAAGTCATAAGGTCATAATGGTTATGTAATGCATAAATAAAAAATATGAGTCAAAGATTCCCAATCGTCATTAGACAGCAGTTTCAGCACCTTAGAGTTTGGTCCTTTTATTCTATTATTTTTATTTTTCAGTTCGTACATTTTAGCTTGTGCTTGACGTGTATTATTAGTATGAAGTATGAAAAGTAGTTCTTTATTTACTGGAGGTAGACGTCTTATTAATAGATTTGTGTTTTCATCATAAGTACTAATTATAACACTATTGTTGTCTGGTGATTTTTTGCTGACTTTTGAGTTTGTGATTCTCCTCAGTTGCTTTACATTGTCACAATTTTTGTTGATAAAATTATTTATATGATTTATTTTGGTGACTTTTATTGTTTTGTTCCAGACTTTCATGCAGTTTTTGTATTTAATTTGTAAGTGTATATTGTTCTCATTATTTGTTTACTTTATTGTATACGATTTTTTTTCTTTTGCAAGACGTAGTTCTCGCTAGAGTCATCCATAATTTTCTTGGTATCATACTGTGTTTCTTCTTATTTGTGTTAGTCATATACACTTTATGTTATCTATACAATATTTTACGTGTTTAATTAGAGTATTCATTGCTTTGTTTGGCTCATTCATTGATAGTACTTTATTCCAATTAACCATTTTAGCTATTGAATTAAGTTCGTTATAATTAAAATGAGATGGATAGTTTTTAATATAAAATTTTAGGCTTTGTTTATTTTAACTAATAATAGAAAATAATCTGGTACTGGCATTTCTTATTAAAAAAATATTGCTTTTACAATGTCAGTTTTTATAAAAATATTATCAATGCACGAGCCAGTTCCATTATTATTTGATGGCCTGATTATACCAGTAAAACCCTTATAATCTTCATTTTTTAACAAGCTGTTTAGACAATCTTTTGTCGGTGTATCAAATTTTTTTAATTTTTGTATGAAAATCTCTATTAATAAAGATTTTCTTAACATCTTTTGTCTGTGTATTTTTAAAATTTAGTGTAAATTCAGTGGTTGGAAAATTATGACATCAGAATATTGCGGAAATTTTAATTTTATTTTTATAATTAAATTTTAAGCCTGTGTATAACGCATTAAGTTTGTCTATTTTAATTGTTGTGGTATGATACTGTATACTGTATTTGATGCTTACAATCACACTGTCAGCCTTATTTATTTTGCTTGAGTTATAAATGATGTGTGTCTCATTTTTATTTTATGATATTGATAATAATCAAGATTTTACAATTTAACTATTCACAATGGCTTTATCGTGAGTTTTTCAACGAAAATTGTTACTTTTTCATGATTTTCATTGAAGCTTTTGATAGTTATACGTAGTGCAAGGTCATTGATCTTTTTGATGTACAGCCTAGTTCGTGTTTATGTGTTAACTCATGTTGCTGTTCGTAGTACATAACTAGTACAAATAGAATACACTGATGTATGGATCGTCCATCATGTAGTTTTTCTCCCTTTTTAGTGTAGGTATTACAGGTGGTATTCAATGATCCGTTATGTTGACAAGTTTTTTTTTTTTTTTTTTTTTTTTT
>NW_019379660.1:91068-131672 GCF_000648655.2 Copidosoma floridanum
TAATAATAGTAATTCTAAAAATAATTATAATGGTAATGATAACAATGGTAATAATAATAAGTGTTTGGATAAGTTTTTAAAAATTTCATAAATTGCCGCCAAAGTTTTTTCTTGTTATTTAGTACGTCTTAAAAAAATTATGCTACAGTTTTTTTTTTTTTTATTACTTAAAAAATCTTAGTTTAAGTTACACTCTTTTAGTAACGCAAACCATTTTCAGAAGGCTTACGTAAATTTTTTTACAAGTACAGAGCCATGAAAAAATTAAATTCTAAAACGAATATGTCATAAAGTCGCCACGTCAAATTTAAGGCAAACGAGACGATTTTTGGCTCAGGCTTTCTGCCTAGAACTGGTCATTGCAACTCTATACAAAAATGATACTTTTGTAAGTTATCCATTCAATTTAAATAATTGACAGCTAGCACATTAATATGCAAGTAGCAGGCCTATGTATGGCAGGTATTGATATATACGACCAATTTTTTTCCTATTGTCACCATTTAAGCAGTGATCGTTTAATATCTTTAAACATCTATAACTTTGGTTACAGTAACATATCTTAAGCTCACCAAGCCTCAAATTCTCTGTTTAATAGCCCTCTACTTTTTAAAAAAAAATTTGTTAAAATTGATTCCAAAACGACCAAGTTATTTTATTTTAAAACTGTAGCTTTTTTTTAAAGTAAAAAAAAGTTTTAAAACAATGATAAAACATAATTCTAAATGCGAGTAATTCAATTCATTGATATTTCCTACACTATACAAGGTTGCCAAGGCAACTTATTTTTTAGTTGGAACTAGTTATTAGTAGAATACCTGTCATGCGTAGCAATTGAATGTTTGCCTAGTCAAACTCGTATTGAGTGAGAAATATCGATAAACTCAATTACCCATATTTGTACTTATTAATCGATAAAACTAGATTACGTTTTAAAATGGTGAGTATCATATTATTCTTTAATGCTTATTTTAATTAAAGTTTCGGACTGTTGTAAAAAGTTAGGACTTATGTGAGGTCGATGTAGTGCTGGCATTATATCTAATTTATTTTTAATACTCACTTGCAAATTACAATGTGTAAAAACTACCATACCAATTGTAACGAAATTTCATGTAAATATTATGTATACCTTATACTATAACATTTTTAAATTATAATACTCATAAATAATTTTCTCTCGGTTTTGTAGCAAGTTAAAGTAAAAGTATGTTTTTTAACAGAATTTGTTGATTTGCTGAAAAACAATTCAAATTTTTTTATTATAAAAACTTTATCTTGTAGAAATTTTAACAAGGAACAAAAAAGGTCAAGTAACATTTTTGTTTGGAGGCTTTGCTTTGGAGTTTTACATAAAAATACACTCAGAAACAGTGATTTTTCGTTAAACTGTTCACTTATTGGGTCACCACTAAAAAGTTCCTTTATAAAATTACTGCACACCTTTTCATTATTCTTATGTACATTATTTTAGACCACCTACAATAAAAATCATGATTTTTTAGATGAGTACGACATGAGACCACAAAAGAAATAGATTAACCAAGACCAAAAGCTTTTAATAGTGACCTGAGCACTTTATATATTTATACATAAAGCAAAATTGCTAAAACCGGTGTAATCGCTAACCGACAAAATTACTGAAACGATTTTGCTGAGATTTTTCATACTGGTTCTTGATAATTCCGAGATGGTTTTCGCATAGTTTAAGGTAAGCTTAAGGTTTAGCTAAAATAAGCTAGCTTTGCGCTTTAGTTGAGTAGAATCCACTAGGTGGCGTCGAGGCAAAATTAAAGATACCTGCAATCAAAGATAGTGAAGAGTGGTTATAATATGCTCTAGCGAGTTGTCGTTTACCGTAGTCGTTCATCGGCAGTACACCAATAACAGAGTTGTTAGTCGTGCAGCTGGGCATCCTGGTTACCGATGACACTCTTCTTTTATGGGCAAGCGACATACATCGATTTCTACCCTGGATCAACAGTATAACCAAGTGCCACGGAAAAATAGGACTTAGGAACGTCAACGTCTCCGGCGTAATACCAGGAGACATCCAGCCGGAGCTAAATCTGCTCCTCGAACACTACAAGATTTCGAGGCCATTCTTCCAACTGATCCGGTGCTGTCACAGCACTTATTACTACAACAGCAAGCCAGGGAGAACAACCCTGAGGATTTTAAGCAGCCACATCGGCTGGAAATTGTATCAGCCTCCTTCTCAGTGGTTTATCCCAACAGCATTCCCGCAGAGGAGGTATTCTCCAGTCCCACTTCTCTGACTAACAGTCAGAAGTTGGTAATCCGGGGAACGACCCAAAGATGAAGTATTCTCTGGCCAGCCACGTACTTCTCTCCAGCACGTTCTCCATAGCAGAGACTCCGAGGGAAAAATTAAAGGAATCCCGGGTCTAAATACACGAGCTCCGAGATCTGCATCTAACCATAGTCAAGTGACAGATATTTGCCGTTTACAGAACGCCAGATCCAGATTGTCAGATTATTGATCCACGGCCGGCTCTCCATAATTGAGGATAAAAAAAACAATAAGAATCCTACCGGCCTTTTTTCGGGCCACTAGTGAATTCTGCCTTGATTGAACTACCATCAATCTCATCGGTTTTTCAAGGGTCATTAAACATTAAAGGACTTTTACAATATTTTTATTAGCACTGCTATTTCAGACTAATGTCTTATAGCAGATTGCAACGGTTCGTCTACAAAGGATCTATATAAAGCCAGCCGATTTGTAAACAAAGTCAGTCATTTACTGGCAGACATCGAGAGCAGAGCTGTTCGTCGTGAGTCTGGGAGCCCTAGCCATCGACGACCCTCTACACTCTGAGCGCTCAAAACAGAAATTTACCTTTCCTCCAAAATTCGGGCTTAGCCAACTTGGTCAATCTCATCGGCCTTTGTAAGGACAATTAAAAGTTGAACAACTTTGCCAAAATATATATCACAATTTAACAAAGTTTGCGAAAAACAGTCCTTTTCAGGGCTCGCAAAAATGTTTAACAATGTCTCAAATTGCACACATGCGAATCGGTAGAAGAAGTCGTAATGTTTCAAATGTTTACAATTTTAGGCGTCGAGAAACTAACGCAGAACATTCATCAAGATAAGAACAGCAGTGGCAAAATCAATAAATAAATAATTATTTAAGTGACAGATCCACTTTTTATTATAACCCTGACATTGATTACTTGAATCTTTCAGCAATTCAAATTGGTTGAATGGTTTGTATTAATACTTATTGTGGGACTAAAAAATATAAAGATGAAGCTCTAGGGCTCTGTTGTTCTGGTGGTAAAGTTTATCTTGATCCATTTATGTTAAAAAATGATCGTATAAGTGACCTGACTTATCATTAGAACTTTTTCAATCAATTTAATGATGATATGATGGCAAAAATGATCACAGAGCGTTTGCTTTACTTGCGAACACATCAAAAACAACTCCGTGCTGAAAATTACATTCATCCACGAGATGCAATAAATAATGATAGTAACATTGAACTCTTAAGTACCGGACAGCCTGCAATTTTACCTTCCTCATTCAGTGGCTCACCACGATATATACATGAAAAAACTCAAGATGGAATAGATAATATCATTTTAGCTGAATTATGAGATCCTTAACAATATCTCTTGCTATTTGATATCATTTTAAAAAGTATGATTGATGGACCTCGCGGCGAATTCAATATGGCTTCACCACGTATAGATGTTGGAAAATGTACAAAACAGTATCCTCAATATTTTGTAAGAGAAACCTGAATTGCAGATGACGGCTACCTAACCTATCGTAGAAAAGCTTCTGCAGGTACAGGTCATAGTTCTGTAGTTACAATTGGTGGTAAAGATATACAAATTGATAATCGTTGGGTTGTGCTGTACCTACCCGTCTTATATCGATGTTTCAATGGACGTTATATTTGTTCCTCTAGGATTTTAGCGTTTTTTTGATGTTGAGATTCACGCATGGTATCGTACAGTCTTGTATTTAGATATCCACCTTAAAAATTATCTACAAGTTTGAATTAATCAGCAAAACATTCAACAAATTTAGCTCAATAAATCAATCAACAAAATGTTGAATAAGTTCTCGAAAATCCAAGAAAAACGACATTGACTGCTTTTTTCCGAAGTTGCTACCTATTACTGATGAGACAATAAAAAATTCATGAAAATAAAACAAGGATCAGATGTTCCAGGCTGGCCGGGAGTAGAAAAAGATTCAGCTGTAGGTAGAGTTTATGTGATTCTTTCTACCAAATTGGAGTGCTTCCATCTTCAAATGTTACTCTAATATGTTCAGGGCCCAACTTCGTTTGAGTACTTGGACACCGTTGATGGCGTTACTTATCCAACTTTCAAAGTTATCTGCCAAGCACTTAGTTTATCGGAAGGGTATCAGTAGGCTGTCGCGGTAACCCGGTAAAAACAAAAAAAAATAGTAGTGGAGAAGACTGCTTACTGGATACTCGTGGAGGCACTAGAAAAACATTCCTAATTAATGTTATATTAGCCGGAGCAACACTGGCTGGAAAACGGTCCCTTGCTGTCGCATCTTTTAGCATTGCTGCTGGTAGTAGTGGTAGTAGAACAGCTCACTTCACTTTGAAACTTCCGTTTTACGTTTTTTCTAGAGAAGATTATACGTGCCTGATACGCAAAATGGCTCTCTTGGAAAAATTCGTTAAGATACATTATTTATTGTATGGGATGAGTGCACAATAAGTCAGAGAGCACACATTCAAGCAATCAATAGAACATTACAAGATTTAAGATCAAACCAGAAATTAATAGGTGGCATTACTTTTGTTTTTGCTGGTGATTTTAGGCAGATGTTACCAGTAGTTCTGAGAGAGACTAGAGCTAATATTTTTTATGTTGTTTAAAATCATCATTTTTCTGGCATTATGTAGAGTTTCTTCGTTTACGCACTAATATGAAAGCGCATCTCTGAGGAAGAAACACGGAATTTCCAACACAGCTGTTAAAAATTGGCAATGAAACGAAGGAAAATAAAAATGGTTTTATCACCATTGATCAATCCATTGGAAAACTGGTTACAACTGTCGATAATCTTATTTCTGAAGCTTACCACTTAAGTTGGACATTGAAATTTTATTAAACAAATCATAGTAATGGTTATGTGAGACAGCGATAATTTTACCGAGAAATTCTACACCAGTTGAGTTTGAAAGTTGGATCTCTGATTATGCTACCACGTGATTTTCAACCCCCAAACCTGTGTAATGGAACCAGACTGCAAATCAAAACTCTGCAATATAATTTTATAGAAGCTTATATTTTAACAGGTCCACTGTCAGGATAAATAGCTTTTATTCCAAGAATTTGCATGATACCAACTGATTTACCTTTTTAGTTCAAGCGTCTACATTTTCCTGTCAAAGTTTCTTTTGCCATGACAATTAACAAGTGAAAAAGACAGACTTATAATTTTGTGGGTATAAATTTAAGATCAAACTGCTTTTTATATCGACAACTGTATGTCGAGCTTTTAAGAACTGGTGATCCATATCATCAGATTGTTTTAGTCTCTTCTAGAATAAAACTAAAAATGTTAAATATATTAAAATTTTGTGATTTAACAGATTATTATAAATTATATTTTTTATCAGTACTGAATCTTTACTGTCTTAACAAACAACTCTTTTTATATTATAAAGTGAAAAAGTACAAACAAATGGCGCTTTTTCGGGCCAATACCAATTTTATGACGCAACAAATGCACGGTACTTTTCAGTATCATTATATTTTTGTTACTTTTTACAGTACTATTAATAAGAAGTTTTTTGTTCCAAAAAGTGTCAAAAATAGATGTAAAATTTTTTACTAAAAACGGCTTTATATTATGTGTTAATACATTACAGTGTTCCATTCAGCGAGTCTTGGGCAAAGCCGGGGGGGGGGGGGGCACTAGTACTTACATAAGTAAACTTGTGTGTGTCATTAAACACTGTAATTCATAGATGAAGAAAAATAAATTTACTAAAAATGGAGTCAACAAAAAAAAATGGTAGACAGCTGTTAGAGGCTTGGCAAAGTTTTGCTTATTGAACAATAAGTGAAACTTTTAGAACAAATATTTAGTGGCATATAAAGAATATAAGAAAAGTCAATGCTTTCTTGAAAAATAGTATGCATATCTATAAGAAATATCTAACAACTTTTAATTTTTTAGGAAAACTAAGAAAGTAGAAGGATAAACATACAATAATACAATTATTCTTACTGAGGTACATGTAATTGATGTGATTTTCGACCTATTGTAATTAATTAAGAAAATAAGTATTATGAAATAGCTTATGTTAAAGTTTGCATTTTTATTATAAAACATTAATTTACTAATTCTTTACTGCTCCCCTCAACTACTTTAATGACTAAATATTTGAATTTCTTAATGCTTGATAGTAAGTATGATTTTACGCTGTGTCTATTCACACGTTATATCTACGTAACTTGGACCCTATAAGTACCAGATGGTAGAATTGCTGTTTACACATACGTATTCACTGTATCTACGTAATTACGTAGACATAAGGTGCCAATAGACACTGCAATTATTTCATTAAAACACATTAACTTGCAAACAGTAAGGATGTTGCATTTATACAAGGTCAATATAAGATCATGATATCTGGGTTTGAAATTTTTGGTATTACAGATTTGGTTGAAAAACTTATTTAAAAAGAAAAATTATAAAGCACACTTTGTACGAATAAGTCAGATATACAAAATGAAAAGAGAAAAAAAGAATTTATTAATTGATTACTTTTGCATGTACAAAATATTTTCATCTTTCATCTAATAACAAGATTTTAAACAGTTACTAAATGTTTGTCAACTCTTACGATAAAAACATAGTGATGGAAAGATTTTTCAAAATGGAGATGTCATAAGTCACCACAGCGCTGACCTCATTTTTTTTGGAGAGGCGTATTTAGCACCGATTTTAGTAACAGAGTCTTACTTAAGGGGGTGACACTTTCTGCATCCAACAATACCCGGGTATAAAAGAAGATCTACAGAGATAAGTATTTTAGGTTATTCGACACTCAATTATTTAAGTACTTAGTTATCAACCTATTGTTTTTTTGATAGGTAAGTTTTTAGTTGCATTAACAAGGATGTAACTATATCATGTAAATAAATATCATATAACTATTTATACTACCTTGCAGCAATTACCCAAAAATGTTTTTTAAGTAATATGACCCATAGTCTTATTTTACTTGCGACAACTTTTTAAAAATAACTAGATAAATTTTTACATTGTTAATGTCGGTTCTCTTAAAAAATGTAAAGGAAAAAAGAATGATGTTTTTTTGTTTACTTTGAATTTTTTTGTGATTTTTTTATACAAATTTCCAATCTTGCAACTTTGAATATTCTTTGCAAGTAACAATCATGCAACAAGTTTTCCTTCTGATTGTATACTATTGTAGCAGAGGCTTGTCTACGATTTTTCAGAACTTATAAATTATGTTCAATCAAACTTATACTACTCACAATTTCCTGAAAATTTTTGGATTTTTCACCATAATTTTATTACATTTTTAGAAGAAGTGTAACTTTTTTTGACATAATATTAATTCTTTTAAAGGCTTTTTTATTTTTAAGAAGAACATTCAATGTATTTTTTATAAGATTTTTTTTTGAACGTCGTTTTTTTCCAGCGTTCCGTTATGAATATGTTTATCATATTTTAAATGCCTAGCAAAATTATCCACCTTGTTCAACAAGTACTATTCTGTGAATTTTGTTACACAGTTTCACGGAAGTACTTTTTTGCCAGTGATACTCACTACAATCATTCAACTACATTCACCCATTTATTCAATATACCAGAAATATCTGCTTCCCACGTACAGAACAATCTCCGAAACTTCTTCCATAATAATAGTTATTTATGAATTGCGTAATACTGCCTTAATCAAAAACTTTCTTTTGTTGATTTTCCAATTTATGGGAACTCTACTTCAGAATTGTTCCTATCGCAAATTGGATGTGCATGTACTCTCCATGCAGCTCACATTGGACTTAGATATAGTAAATTTCTTAACTTCACTTAATCACCTAGTTATAGCGAGTTTTTTGTTTATGCCTAATAAATAAGACATAATATCATGCCCGAACTGCACAGAGTGGCCTATTTTAAATGACACACATAAATAACTCTGGGAAAAGTTTACATAGAAAAAGTGTTTGAACAAAGATTGTGTAACTGTTAGAGGGACGGTAACTGTTGATTGAATTTGACCTTGAAATCTATTTAAAATTAAATCTAGATTAAAAGAGAACGTAAAATCCTATATTAAGATATAATTTATTATGCAGAAAAATCATAAAAGTTAATAGTTGTTTTACAATTAAAATGTTAGTACGTGATAACATGTTGTTAAAACGTGATAGTTCTACTGTTCTTTCAAATTTCAAGTTCTAGGTATATCGATTTTGTATGTAATTTGAAGATATTGACACGAATAATTAAGTTTTGATCTTTTTTTTTTACATTGGAACCCACTTAATTGGTCTTGCTTTGCCTGAATAGATGATTATTCGTAGTAAAAATAAATTTCTTTTTTTATTAAGATCTTAAGATTCAATTATCGTAGCGTCAGTATAAAAAAAAAAATTACATTTTTATTGCTGTTTATTAGCTTTAAGTACATAGTCAGATCAAAACTTGATGATTTGTGCCATTGTCTTATAAAAAAACTTTACCAAAAATGTAAAATTACGGAAAAACAGTAGGATTTCTACTTTAGTGACATTTCTACCGGAAAATAACTCTAAACTATGTTTATTTTCTACTATACTAAACTAAACCTAGAATATTTTACTGTTTCTATACCCAGAGTAAGAAATTAGGGTTTCTATTAAAAGAATGAACTTAACCTTGAAATAACTTTAAAAGTCCTCAAAGCCAAAGTTATACAAGTTTTGGCCACTAACTTTTTCGATATAGGCCTTTCCCACAGAGTTATTCCGGTGGTTATTTCAACACAGATCACTCTATATAATTGTATTCTTGTACACTAAAAGAAATTCAGAAAATACTTTCTAGAGTAATTCCAAGTGAAGATTCTCTTGAAATAAGGTAACATTTTATTACATTCAAAGTATTATTTTGTTATCAATAATTGCTTTTTTGAAGGAAAAAAATACAATATTATTTGAAAATTTATTTGCTTGGAACGATTCTAGTAAATTTTTTTCAATTTTATAGTTTTTATCAGTGTACTTTTTAAATAAGTATTGTGAATGTAAGTAATTTTTTAAGCATACCACAACATTATTTTTCAATATACTTTTTTGTAATAGTGTGCAAAAAATGGGTGATCTTCAAATAGTTTTTAGTTCGAAAAATCCAATTTTTCTACACTGCACAAATAAAAAGAGTATGGAACACATTTTTCCATGTGTGGCAAAAAAATCTTACCAAAAGAATTTACTTTGTGTATTTACAAACATTTTTTAATGCTTGAAAAAATCTTATAATACATTGTTTGAAGCAACTATTTAAATGTCACTAGCAAAAATAAGTAGTATACAACGATACATATAGAATTTAATAAAAATAATTCGTGCAAACTTTTTACTTTGTCAGTTAGAGCTAATGATATTATAATCAGTTTTTATTATAGTGTAATCAGACCGTTAAAAAACAAAATTTACAAATTCATAAAAGTGAAATTTAATAGTATCAGTTATTAAAATATGTAGAATCATATAAAATAGTAAATTTTTTAAATTATATACATAGTTTCGTAAGTTTTTTAATCAAAATCATAAAATTCGGACAAAATAGAGCTTATTTGGAGTTTTTTAACAGTAGAAATAATTTTATTAAAAAAAATATTAAGTTATCCTTTCATAGTGGGGAAGGGGGCTTTTTTCATGGACCCCGCAAAACCTTTTCGGCAAATTTATTCACTTTTCTTTGAGTACATCCACCATTAAATAATGGGAAAAAATTCATGATAATTATTATTTACTTTGTGTGGTTGGTACACATTTAAATGATGCAAAGTGCATAGGTCTTGAGTGCACTTTTTTAGTTGATTTCTTTAAAATTTATAGCAATTTTTCTCACACATCTCACGAAACATGTTGTACGTAAAAATTTACGTACACGATTTGCCGCACTTATAGGATTCTTAACACTGCTGTTGCAACTAAAAAAAAGGGTCACCAACACAGAGTTCACAATTCTCACTCTCGTACGTCACGTTTGTCTCTCATACACCTTGGGTTTCTTCTTCTGAAAAGGGAGATTCGCACAAGAGTTCTATGTGGAAAACTATCTACTTATTTTTATAGTTGACTATCAAATATTCCATTGACGATTGTGTATAGTCACTTCAAAATACTTTAATTCGAACCTTCGTGAATGAAAGAGTATGGCAGCGTTGCTTACGACAACGGAAAATTTGATGCCAGTAGTGAACTTAAGAGCGTACTTTGCCGAAGCCTCTGATTCAAGCCCCACCACCGATGAAACTATAAATAAGTTAGCAGTGTTACTGAATACTAGCAGTGGCGTCAGAACCCTGTCGAGTCACATTCTAAAGTTTACTACTGGCATTAAATTATACACTATCGTGGCTAACACTAACGAATCAAAAAATGAGCCACAAGGGGGCAGTTTGACCATCAGTTGGTTTTTTGGCTATGAAACATAACTATACATACTTTATGACATACATAAAAAGTAAGTATAATACTTACTCACTAAAATTTACATAGTGAATCCGTATGCAGTGATACTTGACAGCCATTGAGGCAAGCCGACCGTCATATTGCCCTATGGCAAATTAGATTCTAGTACTTCCTTACTACGCAAATGTCGAGATTGTTGTACATTAAAGATTTGCAAGCTATATTTTATTATGAAAGTGCTGTTAATAACTAATATTATTCGAGAAAATAAGTTAAAACAAACCAACTCTCCTGACAAGTAAGAAAACCAATCTTCATTGAAAAAAAAAACTATTATTAAGCCTTGAGAAAAAATTAATCCAGTGCTTAACTTTGACATGTGGGATTTATTTTATATTTTAAAATTATGTATTTTTTGTAACTTTGTTTTTAAAAATTTATAACTATTTCTTGAATGGTTTTTTGGTTTACATTGATTTTTTAATTTTTTTACATTTTTTTAAATTTCGCGGGGAATCCGCCTGAAGTGAGATCCGTAATCCATAGTGATCTACACGCCACACGCGCATGTTCACCAAACTTTAAGTTCGTTGGCTGTTGGATCAGCTCTGCGCTGATTTTCGTCTGCTGGCAAAGCATTTCCTTTCTCATGTTAAAGTTTAAAGTAATGGAGTTCTTTTTTTTTACAACTCTCTGCTTCGTTTCAAATGTCAGTATGAAAAATGTCACGTAAAGAAGCACGATCATTGCAAGATACTAATATTTGATCTGATAGACGTTTTAATCCCTTTAATTTGACATATCATGCTTAAAGTGCTTCTAAACTAAGAAAAGTGAACGAAAATCAACTCAACGTGTTTCATTTAAAAGTTTCTTCCGAGTTGTTGCAACAAAAAATTTGTACTTCATGCTGCATGCGAATTGCAAAGTTCAAAAATGCAGACGAACAAAAGAATGAAAATGAACAACTTGAATTGGTACGTGTAATACTTGAAAAAATTGTTGATTTATTTATTTTCAGTCAGTAAACAAAAGGATTTTTTGACTGACAAAAAAAGTAAACAAATGAAAATGAGTGCATCGTAATTTGCAATTTCTTAGAAAATTATGCCTTCGTATTTCAAAATTCTGTTCAGAGCATACACTGGAATAATACTCAAGCCTCAGTACACTCATTTTCAATTGATTATGAAAATGATCGAGATAAATTGAAAATAATAAGATTTGTTTGAATTTCTAAATATTTAAATCGTAATACCGTTGCCATTCATCTCTACTGAAGACAACTTATTGAATTCATCAAAAGTAATTTTCCAGATATAAGTGTGTATATATGTGTGTGTGTGTGTGTGTGTGTGTGTGTCTGAAGGAACAAGTGGATGTCCTGAAATATAAGTCTTCTCTAGGGAAAGGCTACACAGTGGCAAGTGGACCCGATGCACCATTAGTGCAGAGAGTGCCAGTTTAACTGGCACGGTGTTTTACCAAAGATACCCCACTGTGCCCATGGCATGACATACGTGTGGCATCAGGGATTGGTAAACGGGTGCGGCAACACACCCCCGTACATAGGTGGTGAATCAGTGGCCCTGGCGACTATACCAATAGGCTGTCGCGGTGACCTGAAGTCAAAAAAAAAAAAAAAAAAAAAAAATTGAATACGTACCATATCTTAAAAACATGTTTTCGACGCAAAATTCGACAGAAAATACGATAAAAATACCAACAATCCTATTCGTTTTGGGAGAGTTTGTTAAAAATTAATTTGAGCAATAAAATTGTTAATAACAGTATAAATTTGTTAATATTTTCTATACAAACCTTTAAAGATTCGGAACAATGAATTTATGAAAACGAGTCTCCAAGCCAAAAAACTTGCTATTTTCAAATNTACCTAGTGTAGATGAGTTCTAACAACTTTGAATCGATGGCTTAAAAAATTGCTGATTTATTTTTTTTGTTTAAGAAACAAATTAAATTTTTGGACTGAAAGGAAACAAAGCTAATAAAAAAGAAATGTATTGTTATATGTGAATTTAGCGAAAACTGCGTTTGTTTTACAAAACTCTGTACAAAGCGTGCACTGGGATAATGATCAAGCAACTGTGCATCCATTCTCAATTTGCTATGAAGACGAAAAGGATAATTGAATGTCAAAAGTTGTGTTTGCAGTACTAAATGCTTGCATCATAATACAGTTGCTGTTTATCTTTTTCTTTTTTACTTGGGCAACAAAAGCCTTGCAAAGCCTAATGTGTCCTTATTTAACTAATGTTGAGTATGATAAAAGAAAGAACAAATAGTGTCAGAACAATTTTACAAAGCTTTAACAATAAAAGGCACTTTACAATTCCATTGCATGATACCGATCTCTCTTCAGAGAATAGAAGCAAAAGCATTTTCATTTAATGATAAAACAACGATCGTAAAGATCTTTAAATAGACATTAAGTTAATTTTAAGTCACATTTAAAAATAGAAACAAATATATATATATATATATTGTTTTTCCTTACTAACATGTGATTATTTTGATAACTGCCAATGTTATTAACAAAAATGGTGTAGGATTATAACGAGAGGCGTGCAAAGGTGCCCGCTGACCGATACAACATTCCACGCTCTATAAATTAATGTATCTCTCCAGGTAATAATAATTTTTCCATTAATTAAACACTTACAGAAAATTTAATGAAGAATACGATGGTTGTATTAAATAATCGCTAAATTTTGGGGGCCATAGATGAAAATTGGTTTGAAAATTTAAATTGTTAATAACAGTATAAATTTGTTAATATTTTCTATACAAACCTTTAAAGATTCGGAACAATGAATTTATGAAAACGAGTCTCCAAGCCAAAAAACTTGCTATTTTCAAATGTTCCATTACTTGCATTATCGAAAATTTAATTTAATTTTCATGAAAATCCTTTCGGTTAATAACAGAATTAACCATTTATTAAGATCAACAGACTAACTTATTTCAACTTTCATAAACCTGACTGTATTTGAGAGTGAAAAAAGACTAAATAAGACAAAGTAAAGCTTAAAGTTAGAGATCCAAGTCACAAGAAAAGAAAAAAATATCAAATACAGGAAATAAAGAAGAAACTAGAAATAGCACACTTTAGTAGTGCTGTATAACGTAAAGTGAAAAATAATGTAAAAAGTAATGAAATAACGAATATGAGACATTAAAGATAGAAAAAAAAAAGCACAGAAGCCATGAAACAAATGAACCAACTTAAACATGTTCTTGCTATTCAAGATGTTAATAGAGCAAGAATGTACAAATAGACAGTTAACGAGTCGAAATTTTAACTTAAAGAAATTTTGCAATTGAAAAATACACCAGATAGTTAGAGTGTCTGAAAGAAAAAGAAGCAAAATAATGAAAAAAAAACATAGTGATTAAAAGTATGCAATATTGTAAGATAAAAGTAATAACGAATGTGGAATTCTGACTTTAAAAAACTTAAAAGTAACAATGACATAAAAAATTTAATGTGAACTTATGACTGGTATTAGAAGTAATTTTTGTTGCGTATGTGTCGTCATACAAATATGCTCATATATAGATAAAGCTATTGTTCAAAATACCGTAAGCCCATCCATGTCATTTTTTAATAACAAATATCAATTTTATTAAATTGAATTTGAAAAAGTCAAAAGTTATACGTTTGATTAAATGTCAAATTATTCTCTAGAATAAACAAAAAAGTTTCAGGTGTGGATCAAACATACAATCCCTCGCTCACTAGACAGTTGCTCTACCAGTTGAGCTACCAAAAGGCCGCACATTCGCACTCATCGTAAGTTTTGATACTTTTGGGCTAAGGGTGCTTTAACCAATTCGTTTATCTATATATGTACCAATTGATTTATATATAAACCAATTGATTTGATAATACATATCTTTCAAAAAATTGTTTGTTACGCCAGTACTAAAGTTACACCAAACTTCCAATATACAATTTATCGGCAAGCGGGAAATTTTTTTCTCATTATACCTTAAGATGTTACAGTCATTTTAGCAAAACAGGTCATCAAGAAGAAAAACAGAGAAGACGAGGGCGTAGTTGTAAAGATACTAAAAAAAAAAAAAAATCCTTATAAAAAAAGAGGGTGATCTAGAAAAGAGGATTCATAAATATTAATATGACAGCTGAATAGGAAAATCTAGAAAAAAGGTGGTCTAATTTACCAGGAAGAAGCAAGACAAAGGTACATTTATAAGAATTGAATAAAAAAAGTTCCATGTCAACGATCTATATTAGAAGTAGGTTTGCAAGACCAACGATTCTATCTTGACATAACACGAATGAAATGAAACAAAGGACTCATTCTAACCAAGCACAGAGGATTAATACCAAGCAAGAAATGTTAGATGTTTTAATATTATTAAAAATGAAAAAAGTATATAAAACTTCAAGACACAAAAAATTTAAATTAAATGTTATTAGCACTGAAAAAGTTGTGGTTGTAAAATTTAAATAAATTTATGCCATTTCTTTGTTCAAACTGAAGAATTTTTTAAATTACAAAGTAATATACTGGTAGCGCCGTCAATATATACTACTGCTTGCCTCCTGAGAATAGAGTGACAGTTTTAATGATATTGCTTTTGTCTATAATTTATGAGTTTGTACTATATTAGTCATTGCACTCATTTCATTTTGTTGCAGTAATTGCTATAGTTTGAGCATTTGTGTTGGCAAGTAATTGGTGTAAGGTAACTACTATATCGTTCAAGATTGGGTTGCTTGGCAATACGCTGTTGTCTTGTAAATACTGTAACAAAAGGTTTGTGGCTAGGTCACTGATCGTTGTGTGTAACTCTTGTAATTGTCTCTGACACAGTTCTTGTGCTTAAAAAGGAAAAACCCATGACGCTCTATCAATTAATAAATGTCCAGTGGTAATGAAAATCCAAGCCTTTTTAAGTTTATCATGTCACTTCACGACTCAGGTGATGGGGTCAATTAACCAGTAAAGGTCATAAGAGAGATATAAGATAATGTTGTAGAAATAATAGAGGTATTTACATATTGAGGGTGAATGTCGACTAAATTGAATCAGTTGGTATGAAAATAAACAACTAGTAGCGTGGATCCAAGTATTTGAACAAAGAAATTTAACTTCCAACACATGGTTCCCCTGCTTCTGGTAACAGTTTTGAGCCTTCTTATTCACTATGGAAGTTATCAGAAAATCAGAACATGATAAGAGAAAGTAATGAATAATCTTAACACAATACTGTTTGATGTATCTGAAGACTTGGCTAAAAATAGTGCTAAGGAATAAGCTAAAATGATTTTTTGGTCCCTTCAAATATCAACTCAAGTGAAGGCCAGCAATGTGTATAGAATTGATAAACCGTCAAATACCAAAGTTAGACCAGTCGTGGTGAATATGAACACTAGATCAGATATAAATTTTATTTTTGTAAAAAATGAAAACTGTGTTTATAACAAGCTAGCAATAGATAAGCTTGTTTCTGCTGATGTTTACCTTTCTCCAGCTTGCTTTAAAGTTTCCTTATGTATATAAATGCCTCTATACTGATATTGAATCTGTATACTGTGTCTTTGGCTTGGCTGATATTCAGGGTTGAGTTCATTCAGGATGTAGACAGGACTTTAATACTGAGTGATGGTGATCTTGATGAAATTGTATCTAAAGTTTACAAAGTAATAAATAAAGTTATTGACTTTAAAGTGCCAAAAAATGTATTTGAGTCTGACACGTTATCTGTTTGGTACTCGACAGATTTGAAGCGTCTTATAAAGTGACGTTATTAAAGAAAAGCGTATTAGAACTGAGTGTATTAGGCTTCCGTATAAAGGTTATAATATGTATGTAAATGAATGCAATAAGATATTAATCAAAACACAAAATGCTTGTGGATATGTATTAATAATCATTAAGATAATTACAGGTTATCTGTGACAATTAATTATAGAAGACACACTGCCACGGCTCTAGTTAATAAGGGTAATTTTTTTTTTAATTATTCTGATTCAATTTACCACGGTAAAACTAATGGTTCGTCTTCTGCAGACTATAATGCCTCGCAGGAGTTGGGATAGTTTGGTTCCTTGTCATTGACGATTGATGATATTCACAAGTTAATAAATGCTCTAAAAGTTAATGGCATTATGAGCCCAGATCTTTCTCCACTTTTTTGGATTGTCGTAGCAAATACTTTTTTTATTACCAGTATGATTTTAGTCTAAGACGATTTTGTCTTTTATCAGTAAAGTAGCAATTTGCATGAACATTTTCAGGCACCAGGGTAAATTATATTATAAAGATGCCTAAATTATTTTCTTTAAAATTAAGTTAGACTTATTTCCATGCAAAGCTTACTGTACAAAGGCAATGCAGTTTTCTGAAATTATTTCAGAGTACATTCTTTAATAATTAAATTAAAATAATAATTTTAATGTATTTGTAGGTAATAATCTGTTTTGATACACATTTTTAAAGAAGAAATTAATATCAACAACATGTTTTATTTATTATTTAAATTTTGTTACAGATAAAAACTTGTGTAAGCAGACTAAAAAATTTTTAATTCAAGTAAATAAAAAGACGCAGAGAAAACTGTTCTGCAATTTAAATTTAGTAATAAAATTTTGAAATTACTTATGTGCCTTACATAATTATTTAGATTAGTTAAATTAATAAGAAATACTTATGATTATATGTGCCTTACCTTAAAGTTTTGCTCATTCCAATAATTGTAACTTTTTGATGAATATGGAAAAATTCTATCCGACATAATTTCTAGAACTGTTTCAGTTATAATTTTTGTTGACGAAAAATATCTTTTGTACAGCCAAGTACCATGTTCCTGATATTCCTTGATTTTCTGTGGTGAATTACTATTAAGAATATTAATAAGAGACAAAAACTTGTCCTCCTTGATAAATACTGCAGCTCTGCAATAAGAATCATTTCATCCTAAAAATACGTTTTTATGTATGAGAGCAACTATGAATAAATATGACTGAAAACTTTGAGGGTAAAAAATGTAATAAACTAGATTCATTACATGAATAGCTCTTCCTCGAATTGAGAGAAATGTATTCTTTATTCTCACTATCTGAGCCCAATTAAATATATTCTTACACAAATTTACAATCCACCTTGAGACCTCTAAAAGTATCGTAATACTAAGGGTCACTTTTACCCGTCACATCCTTTGCAATTTATTGTATCCTTTTTCATCAGGTTTTTTAAATAAAATTAGAAATATCTATCAGGTATAACATGATACAAGTACAGGCTATAGAAAACTGAAAAACAAAGACGAGAACTGTATGATAACAATCAGTACAAAAAAAACAAACAAACAAAACAAATATAGTTTGTGTTCGCAATATATAATACGATAAGGTTATATTTAACATCAGAATGATTTTTATTCTGTCAATAATTCCCATCGGCGAGTTCGGATAGGCAACTTATTAAACAAATCTTCTCAACTTAGTTTGTAGAACCAATTTTACTTCATTTTCCCAGAAAGAAGCGGATCCAGGTTTAAGACCTGCTCGAAGTGGCAATTTTTTTCATTGCTGCGTGTAAAAAGTTTTCAATACACCAAATACTAAGCAACAAAAATATGTTGCAACGTCTACTTGACTTTGATGAATGTTGACAAAACCAAAATAATATGCATAAAACTACGAAATAGAGTAAATAATAGCTATTTATGAGATTATCTGGGCAGAAGACAACAAATTACATTTTAATGAATTTTTACAAAATTATTTTCACAGCAACACTGAAAAGTTTTTATTATAATCCAGAAGAAAATATTTAAAAAAACTAAAGCAATTTTTATAGTCAATACTTTTATTCATAGGATAAGTATTATATTGTAAGTGTATTATAGTATTATAAGTAAACTAATTTTTAATAACATGAAAATCTTGTTCCTGTAATTGTGTACGTTTATTACCTGGGGTATGAATTCTTTTGGTATTTGTCAGCTGCATTAGTACTTATTTTTATGTTACTAGGTCATATCACGGATGTTTATTATGTGGCAGAGATGTGGTGATGAGAAACTTTCATGTACAATTTCGTTGGGTTGAAACAACGAAAAGTCCAAGAAAATTTTTCTTTATTTGGCGGGGGGATTGTGGGAGCAGTCAAAGGTATACAAGGAGCCATGAGAAGAAGTTTGAAATATCCTACCCAAATCACAACATAATAAAGAAATATATTTAAATACTAGAGAAGCTCTACCTGTGGGCTTTATGCACCAACCCTTAATAAATAGATTATGACCTTAAATTATTTACAATTTTTTAAATAAGTCCTTTTTTTGGTGTTCGATTGACATAATTATAATTCACTAACGTACGGAAACCTTGCCGAAAAATAAAAAAAAAAACCTACGTTAGTAGGAAACTCAAGTACATGCGACGGTTTGTTGAATAATACACAATTACAAATTCCAAAAGTAATGAAGATTCATATAGTAAAAATCATAACTAACGGAAATGTGTTATATGATATTTTTATACCAAAAACTACTTTAAATACAGATAATTCATCATTCTTACCTTTAATACTGTAGATAAAGTAATTTCTTATTGTTTTAGCATTTGCTGTGATAATTTATAAATCGCAAGGCCAAAGTTTTGACAGCGTTAGTTTGTGTTTGGAAGAACTTTGATTTTCTCACGGACAATTTTATGTATTTATATCGCGATTCAAAACTAAATGTGGTATACATATATGAATAGAAGGTGATAATAATCATGGAACAGAAAATGTTGCGTGGAAAAACATTTAAATTGAAAAGTAAGTGAAAAATATTTACCATAAATAAATGTTTCGTTCGTAAATCGTTTAACAAATTTATCATCAAAAGATACAATAACTAAAATAAAATCATTCTTGTTGTTCAATTAAAATTAAGGTTCAGGAAAGTAAAATTTCTTCGTGGTTCTGTACGGCTACTGGTAACGACTGACACTATAAAATTGATCTATTTGTCTCATGTACAGTGCGAAAATACTTGATGGCATTTTGGCAGGGGTGAAGGCTATAGGGAGCGTGGGAGATTACAAACTATAAGGCCAATTAAAATAAAAGAGAAAACAAACAAATATTTTTTTCTATTTTGTGGGGGGATGTGAGGCGACTGTAGAGGGATATTTGGGGTATTGAGGGAGGCAGTGGGGGAAATTGTGGTAAGCCCTACATTAATCACTACACAACATAGTAAGTTATGACAAAGAATTATAAACAACAGTAAAAGGCTAGTGCGTAACTGTGACCATAGTGGTTGAATTGGCATGAATATTAGATCAAACGTTTTCCCAAGCATGCTGCTTATATCGGACTTTCCTCGAAGAAATGAGTCAAAGTAGAAGAGAGAAGAGTCAGTAAGGTAGGATTTTTTTTGTTTATTAGCTAATTAAAAGTCTTGAAAGTTTATGTCAAACTACTAAACTTAAAAAAGTTTTTAAAAATATTATTGTGTTATTTATAGTTTGTACATGATTGAATGATGATGATACAAACTTTTTATATGATCGTAATTTAATCTGAAAGTGTAATTTTTTAAAGAATAGTAACAACAGATACGAAATGTTAACTTGTTCTTTTTATGGTCATCTATGCGTTTGGTAAGGTACCGTCAGGTTTTATTTAACGTTTGTTTATTATTAGCATAACAAACATAAAAAAGAACAGACACTTAAAGTAACAGTTTAGACAATGTGATTAAATTGGTGCTGCGAAATGGCCATCTTTTTGAAAATTAGTCAGGCCAGTGCACTTTCTGACCGTCCATTGACAATCAGTGACAAAAAGTAGTTTTCTGTTGCAAAATAACGATAATTCGTATTTTGGACCGGTCAACTTGACCAACGCCATGGTCGGTAAATCATCTCTTCGCAACTATATAGATAAGAAGGTTATTTTTGTCTTAGAGTCATGATATTTAATAAAAGACTAAATTACAATTTAAAAGATACATATTTGTTTTTAAGCTTTTATTACGTACATAGAAAGAACATCAGAATCTTAAACTTTGAAAATGAAAATTGCTATGTGTAATAGTAATTTAGATACCCAGATTTCATGTTTCTTTTATCATCATCCTTAGTTGAGATTTTTAATACTTACCGTTAGTTGTAATATGGTGTGTGTACGATTTATGCGACATATTGATTTAAGTATAACTTATAAACAAATTAATTTTTCAAACAAATTTAAAGTCTTTATCTTTCGATTGTCCGACAAATTTTGTTTTTTCAACCTTTACATCTTTCTTTTCGTTTCTCTTCATAAATTTTTCCCATTCTTTTTGTCGTCGTTTATTGTCTGCTTCTTCTTTACTCTGGCTGTTGCTTCAACTCTTATCCATGATGGTGAAAATAAACTGGTGCTAGCAAACCCATACATCGGCTTATGTATTACCTTACGCGAACTTTTCGACATCCCCACTCATTGGACCATGCTGAACGATACAATCATACAAAACTAAGCAAAAAGCTAATGTATTAGCAGGAAAATTGGTATGCGACTCAAACTTTAGCCTCACATCTACAGGAGCATTTTTTAATATTTCGTTTTATTTGGAACAATCAAGGACGATTAAAGATATTCGAATGAGAAAGTGATGTTTGCCTAATGAAGGCGCGCATTCTTTAACATAATATAAATTTTGAAAATTAGCGTACATATTATATAGTAATGCATACTGATAACGCGCTATATTAAGATTAAGATCTCTATAAGGATATAATTGTGAGTTTAAAGAGAGTTTCACATTTCCTATGTTGCAGTGATAAAACATACTAGCGCTTACATCTTTCTTCGAATTTTATGAGAATCTGACATTACCACCTAGGGCATAAGCCACTCAAACGTTAATATTAATATATCAAAGTCTTTCCAAGTTTCTACGGCCACGAGATCAGCAGCATTGGCATTAACTGGAGCTTGCAACAGGACACTTATATTAATTTTTGCTCTTGTAAGTATAACCTCATACTTTACAGTAACAACTATCGTACGATAGTCTTCAGCAAACCTTAAAATCATATTTAATGGAAGCATGATGTCAAAATATAAATTATTATTAGTAAGATCATCATCTTCTTCGCCAATACCAAGCCAACCTAAATTTATCACAGATTTTTGATCAAGACGAAGCGATAACCAATTTTTCATGAGGGTTTTTAATCCAACATTTTTGCAGTTGTTCACCTCTAAAGCAATTATCTCATATCTTATTTCTTCAAAAAAGTGGCAAATGGCATCGTTTATCAATGCAGTATTTGTTACTGCTGTATTTTAATCTGCTTTGATGAATCTTCCATGAACATGTAAGAAACTTCTGGATGGTAAAAGACACAAATCTTCATGTTGAATTGAAATACGAACTCCATTACTGTTTCTCCATGTTAACGATGCATACGGCTCATGAGCATGAATCTCATAGTGCGCAGAAGATTTATCAAATGCGACTGGAGACTGAATACTAAGAATCTCGTCCATTTTGTATACAACGAAAAGATATCTAATTTATTTTCCACCAGGATTTCTTATTATTAGACCGATACTTTCTATAAAATGTGTGTCAAGTTAGTTTTTGACGTGTTAGATGTTTTCTTAGGTGTCTCGATACTTTGATAAACTGTTTTCTCCTATGTCTCAACGCTTTGAAAGATCGTTGTTGACTGAAAGCTGGAGTGCATATTGAGCTGCACGGTTATGACTTCTTTACGAAAATGAACTAAATCCTTGTCTTGAACTACTATACGCAGCTGTAGATGATCAATGAAACGCCTAATAATTAGTAAAAAAATTAATGGTGAAGGAACTTCAATAATTTTATATTCAGGTGGTACAGCCGGGAAAAATTCATGAATCCAGTGCACTTTATTGCTATTTGTGTCAGCTCCACTCGTAATGATACATTTAACTCTTAATGCGTTTATCGTTAGAATAGCTACAGGTAAATCTCAAATATGGGTAATTCTTTTACAAATCGAACGGATTTTGATGATAATTAATCGACACCTCTTCGATTTGGCTGAAACTTTTTTTACGGATTCTATGTCGAAAAAAAAAGAGATGCGTGTCAGAGGAATTTTGTTTTCTTTGCATATTTTCGATAATAGAAGTGATCGAACATTTGAGAATGGCAAGTTTTTTGGCTCGGAGACTTATTTTCTTAAATTCATAGTTCCGAATCTTTAAGAGCTACAAAATTATCACCAATTGCACTTTTGTAGCTGACGGATGAAACTTTAAGAAAAAAATTTTTTTTACAAAAAATACTAACAAATTTATATTGTTATTAACAATTTAATTGTTAAAACCGATTTTTAACAAACGCCCCCAAAAAGAATCAAGTTTTTAGTAGTTTCATCGCATTCTCTGTCAAATTTTACGTCAAAAACATGTTTTTAAAATATGGTACCATTCCAATTATTATTGTTAAAATATTAATTTATGTAGCGCGTCACGGCCAAAAAAACGACTTTTTGTTAATAAATTGAAATCTGTTCATCGTATAAAAAAAAGTTAAATGTAAAAGTTGTAGATAATTGACAGATCTACAACTTTTGTAAAAAATTTTTTTTGACATAACCTCAAAATTTCAAATTAAATTGCAAAAAATGTAAAAAATCAGCTTTGTAATAATTATTTTTTGGCAATTTGTATAGAAAATAATTTATGTGTAATTTATTTTGAATCAAATCTCCTGACATGTTAGAAAACCTATCTTGATTGAAAACAAAATTATTATCAAGCTTTGAAAAAAAAATCTATCCAGTGCGTTTGAAACAAATAATATATCCAGCGCGTCAAGTAATATCGCCCTGTTTGTTGTATTAGCCACCACTGCCATGAAAGACTTTGATAAATAATAATCGATGATAAAAAAATATTTTAGTAAATTAAAAAAACCACGTAATAAAAAATAATGTAATACTTCTTAATATATAATATGTACTTTATTGAAATAACGACATTTATATAGTAAAATTAGCACTCTCCTTGACAGTTTAATAGTATATTTTACTTGAAAATTTTCACAACATTTTTTTTTTCATGCAATGAAAATATCTTAGCTTCTAATTCTTGACAAGATATTGGAATCATGCAATGATATTTTAGGGTTCCCTTTATTGTTTTAGCTATTGTAAATCGTTCTGATAGTAATTTTCTTTCTTCTTCGTGCTCATCATTTGTAGAAGAGCGACAAGTAATGTTTGGCAGTGATTCTGTCGCCCAATTGAATAGTTCTCGTGGCGTTCGAATGGGATTGTTTATCCTCCGAAGACTCGCTCTGGAGGCTAGTCGTTTTAAAGTTCCACCTATCCCGTCACAGGGTCCTTTACCATGTGAAGTGGGAAAAAAATGCCACTCTGCAGCTATTTTGAAGTCTTCCATGTGATACGTAAGATTAATAAAGTTCTTCCAATTTTTATATTGTCCACTTGCTCCATCGGACATATATATTATTTTTTGTACACCTGGCAAATTACTTTTGATGAATTCAATCAGTTGTCTTTGGTAGAGATGAACGGCAACAGTATCATGATTTAAGCATTCAGAAATGCAAACAAAACTTATTATTTTTGATTCTTCTCGATCATTTTTATAAAAAATTGAGAATGGGTGTACAGTGGCTTGGTCGTTATTCCAGTGTATACCCTGAATAGAATTTTGAATTATGAAGGCATAATTTTCTGAAAAATCGCAAATTACGATGCACTTATTTTTCATTAGTTTACTTTTTTTGTCATTCAAAAAATCCCTTTGTTGACTAACTATAAATGAATGGACCAATAGTTTTTCCAAGCCGTTACTTAACATTTGCAAAAATTTATCTACTGGCGATATGAGGGTTTGTAATGAAGTTCTTTCAGTCGTAACCCATTGCTTGTATGTAATGCTTTCAATACATTTATCATCAAAATTTTCTTCCAGTTGATTAATAATATTGGACACGCCAGGGCACTTGTCACAAGAATTTAAATAACATTCAGTAGATTTTTCTTCGCACACCATACGATTCAAACAATCCTTATAATCTTTTAATGGCTGCTGAGAGCCGTCTGTAATTGCTTTTAAATTTGCACCAGTTATAAGTAAATTAACGTTTTCACGTATAGGACATACACAAAGCGAATGGGTGCTGGAAGCTCCTGCCAGAACGCAGTATTTTGGTCGTAAGCTAGCAAATTTTGAAAAACTACATTTCATAGTTGGATATTTACATGTAAACACTTCATACAACTCCTTCAAATTATTTAGAATAAGTCGTTTTTGCATTTGTACCTTGCTATCATTCAATTTTATTGAGATATAATCTTTTTTGCCTGGCATTAACTAAGTATAATCATCAGACTGGTAGATGTCAATTATGGTGCTTACAACCTGTGGTTCTAGAGATGGATGATGCTTGGGACTTGGGTCGCTTAATATGCCTTTGTCTTTAGCAATATTTTTCGCTACACGGATCATGTGACGAGTTGCTGTGGGAAACTTTTCCTCAATTTTTTTATAAGACCAGTGTCTAAAAATTGTTAATATTTTAATTTTATGAGTTCTGTCATAAGAAGTATTAAAACTTTCTTGTAACGTTGTAATTATTGAAGCATCGTCGTCGTTATCTTCGAGATCATCGGGACCATCACCATCCAAATGAAGAATTTTTTTTTTAATTCCTAAAGCAATTTTTTTAGATTTATCTTTAGAATACCTTTTTTGTGTGATTTTTTTTAATTAATAGGTGAAGATCCTATGAGGCTCAATCCTTTGTTGAGATGATCCACGCGTTCATTCAGCAACGATGTATTTTCCCCCTATTGTCCAGAGGTACCTTCACTGCTGGCGACTTTTGCATCTGATTCTTCACTTGAAGAAACTTTCATGTTTTGCGACTAAAATGAAATTGCACTTGAAATATCGACGAAAAATTCAATAATACCCAAGCGGAAATAATTCTCATAAATAAGTGATAATAACTGATACTAGGATTATAAACAGTCCAGATTTGAGACTTAAATAATTTGTAATATGTGTTAGTATTAATTATAAACAGTTATTTACTTTTTTTTTCATTCATGATGATGATGAAAAAGAATCTATAACTGATTATAACTTTTATGACTTTTTTTAAGTTGAAACTTACTGTTTATGATATTTATTACTGATTATTATGAGATAAATAATTATGCAATAGATGAAAACTTATAATTTTTGTAAGTGTAAATTAATGGTAAATAAACTTTTTTTCCGTTATTTAACAAAAAATTAGAACCATATTTCACAAATGAAACATTTTTTTAAAAAGTTTAAAACTGATAAAAACTGTTTTAAACTTTTACTAACAGTACATAATAGATAATGATAATCATTAAATTTCATGCATAGTCTCTAATCTACACTTTAAAATCTGTTATTATCAGTTTTAAATTATTATCTTTTTGTAATAGTTGCTTATAACAATTGTGAGACAAAAAAATTTCCGCTTGGGTAATAAGCTAAACAGAGTTAAAAGAGTTCGCTCAGTAATGGAATAGTGCTGCTGTAACTATGCACTGGGTTACTCAGCTGATTTATGGAAACGAAAGGTTAGGTATCTCTGAACACAATAAAACTTGCCAAGCATTACACTTACCAATTCGAATTGTTCATTTTCATTCTTTCGTTCGTCTGCATTTTTTATCTTTCCAATTCGTACGCGGCACGAAGTACAAATTTTTTGTTCCAATGTCTCTGAAGAAATTCTTAAATTTAACGCTCGGAGTTGATTTTCGTTCACTTTTCTCAGTTCAGAAGCACTTATAGCATGATGTCTCAATTGAAAGGGATTAAAACATCGGTCAGATCTAATAATAGTACCTTGCAATGATCGTGCTTCTTTACGTGACATTTGTACACTGACATACAAAACGAAGCGGACACTTATGAATAAAGAATTCTATTACTTTAAACTTTAACGTGAGAAAGGAAATGCTTTGGCAGCAGACGAAAACCAGCGCAAAGCTGATCCGACAGCCAACGAACTTTTAGTTTAGTGAATGTACGGGTGTGGCGTGTAGATCACTATGGATTACGGATCTCACTTTAGGCGGACTTCCCCGCGAAATTTTAAAAATATGCTAAAATTTAAAAACCAATATTAAACCAAAAAACCATGCAAGAAACAATTATGAATGCTAAAAAACGAAGTTCCGAAAACAAAAATAATTTTCAAATATGAAGTAAATCCCACATGTCAAAGTTACGCACTGGATAGATTTTTTTTTAACGCTTGATAATAATTTTGTTTTCAATCAAGATTGGTTTTCTAACATGTCAGGAGATTCGATTCAAAATAAAATACCCATTAATTATTGTCTGTGCAAATTGCTAAGAAATAATTGTTACAAAGCTGATTTTTTACATTTTTTGCAATTTAATTTGAAATTTTGAGGTTATGTCAAAAAAAATTTTTCACAAAAGTTGTAGATCTGTCAATTATCTACAACTTTTACATTTAACTTTTTTTTATACGATGAACAGATTTTAATTTATTAGCAAAAAATCGTTTTTTGGCCGTTACGCGCTACATAAATTAATATTTTAACAATAATAATTGGAATGGTACCATATTTTAAAAACATGTTTTTGACGTAAAATTTGACAGAGAATGCGATGAAACTACTAAAAACTTGATTCTTTTTGGGGGCGTTTGTTAAAAATTGTTAATAACAATATAAATTTGTTAGTATTTTTTGTAAAAAAAATTTTTTTCTTTGAGTTTCATCCATCAGCTACAAAAGTGCAATTGGTGATAATTTTGTAGCTCTTAAAGATTCGTAACTATGAATTTCAGAAAATAAGTCTCCGATCCAAAAAACTTGCCATTCTCAAATGTTCGATTACTTCTATTATCGAAAATATGCAAAGAAAACAAAATTCCTCTGACACGAATCTCTTTTTTTTCGACATAGAATCCGTAAAAAAAGTTTCAGCCAAATCGAAGAGGTGTCAATCAGACAGGTGTTCGATTTGTAAAAGAATTACCCATATGAGTAGTATTATTATATTAGACACTCAAACCAGCAAACAAGGGAATTTGAGGTAGAGCTCCGCCAATTTAAGTAAAAAGATGTAAGATGCAGAGAATTCCAATATACTTTTTACCATCAGATTTTTCAACTGCACTACGAGGACCTTTTAAAGCAATACTAATGACACCTCAAGCTTTTTTGCTTTTGGTATTTATGTCTTGTGAGACAGCTTTAATAATTGCACTTAAAGCACTACCTTGTTTTTTCTTCAAGATACACTTTTTTTCTCGTTTTATTAATATCTTGTTTCTTTTTATTCTTGAGCCCCATACAAAATTTACTTTTAAGCTTCATAGTGTCTGTAACCAGGGTAGCTGCTGCTTTTTAACCAATACTTAAATATAAAGCATTAACTCTTTTCCAAACTTTCTCAGCTAAAATTTTATCTGCTTTGGGTTTGGCTTTCAGATCTTACTGATTTTTTTGATATGCTATATCATGCTCTTTGCACACTACGTCTAACGGATTAACTCTTGAATCTCCTCTAGCAAGACGCTAAGCAAAATTAGTATTTGGACCGAAATACTAATAGCCTGGAAAATGAAGCTCTACTGGTAAAGAATGTATGATTTTATTTACAAGACCTCGTCCTTTCTTACGATGCAGGGTGATGCATGATCATGATAAGTCTTTAGAGATTAGATCATGACTAAGCGTTCGAGAAAATAAATAATGCATTTATAGTAGACGAATTTATTTTTAAAAAGAGCTGAAACTATATTAGCATTATACTATTTAATTAAAAAATTAGTTGTAACTGATTCTTCATACAGTATAGACATAAAGTTCAAAGAGCAATCCATAAAATTACAAGTTCCTAATTTTGACGCTATTGTAAAACAAGGAAAGCGTTCGAACCGACACGGTAAACTACTCTCCGACAGTATTCGCGCCATATTTTGCACTCCATCTAATTGTGGTAAAACTAATAGCTTATTAGCTTTAATTGTGCATCCCAATGGAGTCAAGTTTGGAAATGTGTATGTGTATTACAAATCACTGCATCAACCAAAGTACAACTTTTTAAAAGATTTATTGGAACCTACAGAGATTGTGAAATACTTATCTTTCAGCGAACACGAAACTGTAGTCTCACCAAATGATGCTTTACCAAATTTTATAATGATTTTTGATGATATAGCTTGTGAGAAATGAGATAATGTATGGGCCTTTTTCTGCATGGGTAAGCACAAAAATGTGGACTACTTCTATCGTTTCCAGTCATATGCTAAAGTACTAAAACATATCGTTAGAGATAACGCTAATTTTTTAGTTTTATTTCTTCAAGATGAAGTTAACTTGCAGCATGTGTACAATGATCACGTAAACTCAGACATGCCGTACATTTAGTTTAAAAATTTATGCTCTAGTTTTCTGGAATAACGATAATCATAAATTTGTTGTCTTAAACAAGGATAGAAAAATAAATAATGGTCGTAACAAAAAAGATTTTAATGAATTTGCTATACATTTAGGACATATCAAGTTCAATTATTACAGTCTGTTGCAAGACATTGAAGCATCATAATGTATTAACAAAAGAAACACGTGAAAACTGGCCCTGACGATAGACGCTGCATTATTCTCGCTCACAACCATATGGTTGTTAGCAGGAGGGTGGGATAGAGGTGGTGGCTCTTTAGTAGAACTTGTTAAGTAGACAGGAGATAAAGCAAGAACCGGTTTGTCTAACAAAATTATTAAAACAAAGTGACGCATCTCTACTTTAATCATTATTTAGGTCATAAATAATTGTACTCATCTGATTAGGTGCATCGTCAAATCGATAACTGCTGTAAAGGATCCAGTAGGGACTCAAGGACTTCAACTGCTTTTGGTTTAGAGCTGGGAATAGGACTTAAAGCGGCATTAAAAAGAGGACTTTAGGAAAGACCTCTGTTTGTGCCTGGAAGGATAGACAGTATATTAATTGTAGTGAGTAGGTTTTATAGTTCGAGAAAACTTATGATGCATTGATTTTATTAAAAAATAAAACGTTAGATTTAGAAATAAGTCTCAAAATACATCTATAAATAGGTTTCAAAATAAGTATGAGAAATTTATTAAAATATAACTAAAATGTGTGTCAAAAGGGTTCTATAATGAGTATTAAAAACAATAAAAAATTTTGTAGTTCTGAATGGGTTCTGAATCAAATATTAATACAGTTGTAAAGCAGATTTTATAGCATGTTTGTACACAGATTATGAAAGAGGCCTTGGTGCATATCACAAAGTANATTGTATCTAAAAAATCGATTAAAAAGTATAAGTCGAGTAGATTAAACAAAAAAAATTAATAAAAATAAATTTAAAAACAAAACTCAAAAGTATAAACAAGATAACATAAGAGGCATTAGAGCAGATGTCCGAAGTCTCGAATCGTGAATCAGAATGGATCTTAAAACCGATCTTAAAATAGATTTCAAACGTATGGCTTAAAACAGATATTAAAAAATGTACAGAAACATGTAAAAATAAACGGCACCCCCATGCATTATTCACGTTGTCGATAGAAGGAATCTGCCACTGGGACATGGATAAAACAGTCAAGGAGAAATGTGGATACAGATTAAGGATATTGACTCTGGGAAGATAAATTATGCTCCTTAAAATGACAGAAACCAGAAAAAATTAACGGATGTTACTTTAAGATGATCAATCAAAAATTTTCTTGTTAAATAAGTATTAATATTAGTATATGTTATTAAGGGCATGAAATATCTTATAAGGTGAATCCCTCAGGAATGGGATCGTTGTGATCACTCTTGATAGATGCTCATATGGCATATGCAATACTCACTCATATATGCATATGGCATATGCAATACTCAATACTGCAATACTCAGTACGGTGGGCACAGCAAGCACTCAAAAACTACCGAGGTAGAAAGAGATTATTAAGGAACAAAGGAGCTTGTAGTTATTTAATAAGTTCTTGAAATAACCTTATAACTGAAAATATCATTAGAATTCTTATGTACTTAAATTATACCTTTAGAATTAAACATTAATAACTAATCTCTGCAGTCGTTAAAGTTATTTTTATCTAAAAGAATCATGTAGCACCCGAGGCAAGGTTACAATAATACAACAGTGACTACCATTGTTTGAACACAACAACAAATCATTCAGTTAAACATGCACATTCTTTGATATCAATTTAATGTATGCTTCATCACAGCCATGGGTAGTGAACGCGAACGACATAATCCTAGTATCTTATCTGTCTATATATCGAATAAGACGCGTATGTTGACTGTACATCGTCTCATGTCAAACTAACTGTGACTAAAATAGACAACTAAAATATTTAATTACTTAAAATCTGCCCATTATTGAAACTTGAACCTATGACAACATTTGCTTAGTAAATCACGAACCACAACATGTTAAAATTTCAAAAGATTTTATTGGGATTCACAACCCATAGGGTTCGTGTGGGGTCCTTTTTGCCGGAATGAAAAAACAAAAAAATAAAAGTAATAATTACGTGACTTAAAATTACTTTTATAGTCAAAATGATGAGAAAAAAACAAAAATGATAATGTGAATCAACAACAAAATGGGGAAAAATTTAGTGACAGTGATTTGACATTCAAAATCTGCTATTAGTGAAAGTGATGACGCTTATGATACTAATTTAAATAATACTTTTTAAAATCAATCTGTTAAAACAGTTTAAGTTAGTTAAAATTCATCAAATAACGTTTATTTAGAAATACTTGATCAGAATCAGAAGAATTTATTAGATTTCAAGTGTGAAGTACGAAAAGAAAAAAAAGTGTACAAGTATGGTGATTTATGAATAAAATTTAAAAATAATCGGTAAAAAATAAACAACATAAATCATCCAATGAATGTTAGATTAATGGAGTTACTCATCAAAAAACATCTTAATGAATCTTTGATAACTCATGATGATTAAAAATAATACTGCACAATATTACAAACTTTAAATGTTTATAGAAAAGAGTGTAAAAAACAAAGCTTTACGAATCAGTTCAATGGAATTATTGCTTTAATGTTCGATATCATAGGAAAAAAATGGGCTCGTTGCTACCTCATTTTAAAACTGCTCAAATAACGCATTAAGTAAATTATATACATTGGGACGATCCTAATAAATAAGTAGATAGTTTACGCTTATTAACAGTTGAAAAGTCAGCAGGAAATACAAGTCATAACAATGAAATTATATCAATTATCGAAGAGCTTCATAAGGGAGGATATATATATATATATATATTTATATATAAATAGCAGTGGAGCTAACGCCCCCCTGCGGGCTCCACGCGCCAACCCCCCACTAACAGATTGAGTAGACCAAACAACGACATTACTCGTGTATTTATCAATGCAGGTTGATAATTAGTTTACAACAGCAGAATACTTGACTCAAAAAGGAGTTGATAAAATATATGATAACATAAATATTGAATTTCCAATAGAATTTTTAAATAATATCAGAGAAGGTCTTCAACCACACAAATTAAAATTAAAAATAAATGCTATAGTAGTGTTAATAAGAACTTTAAGTACATCAGACGGTCTCTGTAGAGGCACAATATTAAAAATAACAAAATTATTTTAATATAATATAGAAGCGGAAATAATAACGGGAGAAAAAAAAGCAAAGTTTATAATCCTAGAATAACATTGAATACTGGCACCTCATCATCATAACTTTTTGTCTTTTATAGGAAACAGTTTCCCTTCTTATTAGCATGTTCTATGTTTATCAACAAATCAGAAAAACAGAGTTTCGATTTCTTAGAATTGTATGTTAAAAAACCTTTATTCTCTTACGGACAATTATACGTTGCTTTATCAAGATGTAAGAATACAAAAAGAATTTTTATTCAAATTAAATCCGAGGATAAATCAGAAACTAAAAATATTGTGTAGCAAGAAATTTTTCAGTAATTTAAAAATATGTAACTTTGAAGATTGTCACATTTAAACAGACGTATGTTAATTCATAAAAACCATGAAAAACAAGTATGTGAAAAATGTGGACAAGGTTTTAAAAGAACAGATGGGTTAAAACGACACATGAAATGTCACAACATTAAGCTGACAGAATGAATTATTGTTTCAAAAGCTTAATTGTGTTTGTCTATTTAATTATATCTCCTCCTGAATTCTGTCTTTTTGTTAATAAAGTCCTCTGGTAATCAAGAATTTTATATTTGCGTAAAGTAAACATGGACCAGAAAGAGATTTGAAATGTAAAAGTTCAATGAAGTTAAACAAATAATGGTACTTTAGAGACATATAGTGAGTGGGGGGGAGAGAATAGACAGAGGGAGACCTATGATCAGTGACTTGAAAAACCTTAAAAACGAGGTATGACTGGGTATTAAATGACGTACATTTTTAACATTTCAGATGGTAAAATTTTCTATAACTAAGTATTTTTTGGGGGGGAGGTGGTGGGGGAGCGAGAGGGAGCTGAGGAGGAGCGGGGAGGAGTGGGGGGGAGGTTACTTAAATGTAATTTAATCAAAAATGACGTAAAAAAAAGCAAATTACTATGTGAGTCGAGGGGGAGCTTGGGGGAAGCTGAGGGGGAGCGGGGGGACTGAGACTCACTTTCATCAATACAACTATATAATATAGGGGTTATATATACATATTAATGTATGTAATTTCTGCTTCAGAATTAAAATGAGTGTCGATGTATTCGATCGAAAGCCAGGTAGAACCGAAGGCATTAGCCGAGGTCCTGGTATTGGATACTAACTTACTATGGAAGGACAGTATGACTTAGATAATGAAATGCTGTGTAATGCTGGAACAATAAAACAGCTTTAAAACGCCATAAATTATGTTTCATTGATTTAAGTAGTTAAAAAGCTTGAAAAAGAAACAGAAAGCTTTAAAATTTTTTGGTACAACTTACAAAAAAAATTTCCATTCATTTGAGCTGATTTAGGTAACGTAAGCCTAGACAATTAATATATGGAGAAAATTGTTGAGGAACTCCATAAGACAGCAAAGCGTAATTATCCTTGCCAAAACTTTAACAAACGTGGTTTGGATGAGACTTGGCAAGCAGACCTTGTAGAGATGCAGCCTGACGCTCGTGAAAACAAAGGGTATTGATATACGCTCATTGTAATCGATGTTTTCTCTACGTAGGTATGGGCTGTATCTGTCAAGAAAAAAACTGGCGAAAAAGTTACTGCGGCAATGCATTCGATATTGAAAAAAAGACGGGTACCAATAGACATGCAAACTGACCGTGGCAAAGAATTTTATTATGCGAAATTTAAAAATCTAATGCAAAAACATAAAACAAATTCATACTTAACTGATAGTAATCTCAAGGCTTCTATATGCGAGAGATGTAATCATACTTTAAAAAATTGAATGTGAAAAAAACTTAATTTGCATGGCAACTACAAATGGATAAATTTGTTGCAAACATTAATTGAATTTTATAATAATAGAAAACATCAAACAATTTGTTTGAAACCAAAAAATGTTGTTGCTGAAAATGAAGTTTAAGTCATGAGAAAGTTTTAAAAAATATGTGAAAATAGCATAAAGTCTGCCTAGATTCGGAATCAGTGATAAAGTATGACTGAGCAAAAGTAAACAAGCATTCGAGAAAAGGGTATACGCCAAATAGATCAACGGAAGTAATAATAATCACGCAAGTGGCAGCAACAAATCCAACAACGTATTATCTGAAAGATTATCAAGATCAACCAATTTCCAGAGGTTTTTATGATCAAGAACTGCAGAAAAAAAAGTATCCTGATACATACCTTGTGGAGAAGATACTTCGAAGACACAGAAATCAAAGTTTTGTAAAATGGTTGGGCTTTGACGTTGTTCATAATAGCTAGATCCATAAGAATAAATTATAAAAATATCTGTTCAGCAAAAAGTTTTTATTTTTTTTATTACATGCTTATAGTACATAAGTGTGTATGAAAATAGATATAATATTTACTTATTGTAATGTAAAATGTCTCTTTTTTTGTAATTAAGAAAAAAAATTTTAAATATTATAAAATAAACACTATTTCAAAGTGCTACTATTCTTTCAAATATACTATTTAACACCTATATTTGATACCATATTTTGATACCATACCGCTTTTAAGTTAAGTCTAAAAATACTTCTCTTACACAATTAATATTATCAATAGTAAGTTGTCCCAGTCAACTTATTATGTACTTTTGTAGTTGAGCCTGTTGACTCGTTGATTAGATAAATTAGTATAAGGATATATTTAAATGATTACTCGAATTCAATAAAAATTATTCATTATTTTTTTTTTCAACAAACCCTATGCATATAAAAATTGCACATTTTTACCATCATACAATACAAATAATTTATACTTATTAACTGCTACTATTAGTTCATCAAAAAATTTAGTATTGTCTACAATTGCTGTAGATACTTTACTCGGAAGAAAGATTTGGAACTCATCTCTCAACTCAGAAACAATTTTTGTCCGAACCTAGTATTCACTTTCTTCAGCTTGGTTACCATATATGTTTGACCCTGAACCATCTCATTCAGTTTTTTTTAGGGTAGAAAACCGCAGCGGACAATTTGGTTTAGTGTAGCTAAAGCCATCTGCAACATAACAAAAAAAAACATTATACTTCACATAGGTTCAAATAATAATTTTACTAGGTAATAGTAGTTAAGAATATTTTACACTTAAAAAAGTATGCAAATTTTTTGCTGTGTAAAGTTAAAAAAATTAGCAAAATTGAAGCGTAATCAGAAATATGAACAGTTAGCCTAAGTGATAAACATATTGTTAAAAATACAAAAGAAAAATCAGCGTACAAACCTCAAAAAAGTTATTTTGGTCTCCAATTTGCTTGATCTTCTGCTTCTTGATGTGCTCTCTTACTAGCTTGCTGCCATGGTTGTCCAACAGTACTCGTTTGCTGACTATGATACTCAACTTGCTGTTGATCTGGGATACTTTCTCTTTATGATTCCATTGCGAGGCTGAGTACTTGCTAGTGGTGGTGGCAGGTGAGGCTTGTTGTCGTCAATGAATCTGGTAGAATAAGCTTAAAGCTCTTAAGCAGCTCCCGATGTGGAGATGTTGCCCCCACTCCTAGGTCCTGGGTCCACCCCCGGATCGAAGATGCTGCCTCCAATCTTGAGTCATTAGGCCGCTTCTGGTGTGAAAACGGTCCACACCCTCCATTGGTCCACTCCTGATGCGTAGATGCTGCCACCACTCTTAGATCACCTGCCGTCTCTCTCATATTATCGACTGATGTCTCTATTTCTCTCTCCAATTGCATTGGTGTAGGCTTAGTACTACCTGTCTCATTCTTTCTCAAGGTATCTATATGATAATGACTCCAAGGAAGAGTATCCATCATTTTTGGACGAATATATCATTTGTCGTCATGTGCACTAAGTGCAATTTTAAATTCTTTTTCAGTAAGAATTTCATGTTTGCAAGATGTAATATTTTGCAGTTCACGAGATATGCTAGTATTTTCTCGTAAACATGTAATCATCAAAAATTAATGTTGCTTTCAGTACTAAACTCTTGACGTCTTTTGCTTTTTTTGGAGGCTTGTGATCCTGTATTCTTATACTACATATTTAACTGCAAAGTCTCACAAATTCTAGCATAATTTTACCATTTCATTCATCTTCCATTGATTCTATTATTTTTTAATCATCTCAAAACATGTTAAACTCATTCTTAGTCTTAAAATGTCATGTATCAAATTCTTGAATGTTATCACGCAATACATTTTATATATGTATATACATATATATATATACAGAAATCTTACACTATTACTAACAAAATCCTTAAGTTAATTGTTACACATATTCTAGTGTAACAAGATCCTGCAGGTATCAGATGAAGGGCAGCATACCATTATAGTAACGGAGAATGTGGTTTCTTTACTAAAACAATCGTTTGCTGCCCTCCTCCAGATACCTGGAGGACGAATGCATCTTTGACGTGTTTCGAATTAATTAATNCCTGATAGAATGAATTCAAGGCTCTTAAACAGCTCCTGATGCGTAGATTTTGTCCTCACTCTTGGTCCTTGGTCCACTCCCGATGCGGAGATACTGCCTCCAATCTTCAGTCTTTGGGCCGCTTCTGATGTGAAAACGCTCCGCTCTCTCCATGTGTTGATGCTGCCCCCACTCTTAGATCACCTGAGCTCTCTCTCATATTATCTACTGCTGACTCCATTTCTTCCTCCAACTGCATTGGTGTTTGCTCAGTACTACATGTCTCAATCTTTCTCATGGTATCTACATGATAATAACTCCGAGGGTGAGTATCCATTATGTTTGCACGAATATACCGTTTGTTATCATGTGCACTAAGTACAATTTTTAATTCTGTTTCAGTAAAAATTTCATGTTTGCGAGATCTAATATTTCGCTGTTCAAGAAAGATGCTAGTATTTTCTCGTAAACATTTGATGTAATCATAGAAAGTTAATGTTGCTTTCACTACTGAACTTTTGACACCTTTTGCTTTCTTCAAAGGCTTTTGATCCTGTATTTTTATACTATACATTTTATTGCGATGTCCTACAAATTCTAGCATAATTTTTCCATTGCATTCATCTTTTATTAATCCTTTTTTTTTATATTATCACGAGGCATGTTAAACCGATTCTTAATCTCATAATCCCATGTATCAAATTCTTGAATATTATCACCCATTACATTAAATATTTTAATATTGGTCACTTCGTATATAAGACTATCTGTATCCGTGTACGAAAGCTTGCTCTGATCTTCAAAACGACTTTGTATAAAATCATAGTGAAATTTGTAGACTAATATTTTAGATAAGTCCAAAACACTAAGATCCACTTATCTTGGCTTTCTAATATAAATTTTACTACGCAATAACTGTATGGCTACTAGTTCGTTGTTAAAAATATTGCAGCTATGGAAATTGGGTCAGGACATTAGCGCTTCTGCACCGTAACAACCTTTCTATTTAGTTACAAGCTCCACATCAACACGTTTGCGCTCATTCTTCATGGTATATCCGTACACCGCATTAATAAATAATTTAAATAACATTTTTTCAAAGTCGTTTTCAGCATTTTGTGAACTAATAGTATTTAATTCTATATACTTTTTTAACGATCGACTTTGATTAACTTGTAAGATACGATACACTTTTGTTACACCAAGACGATGACTTATTGCTTACTTTAAAGCACGATAGTGAATTATACATCTGTTTTTATCATGTAGCATGATCATTAATTTGGCCTGTTTTGAGTTCGATGGTAATATGTGTGCGGCACCAACAGGTAAGTCCTTCTAAACATTATGGAGGTTTTTAGGATATTGAATGTCCTCTTAAAAAATGTAACCGATTTCAGAGTCATCAGCTTCTGTTAAAATATTCAACTGTTAAATATTCTTAACCTATTGAAAGCAACTCTGTGATAAACATTGATTCGTTAACCAACCGTATAAATTAGGAACGTCATAATACATGAGATATTTTTCGGGGACACTGGAGTTGAAACCTTCTTTGATATACTAATTGGTAGCTTGAACATATCTATTGCAGCACTGACTGATGCCAATACGTATACCTTTTTCAATAAATAATATGTCAATTATGAAATATAGTTCAAACTGTATCTATAACATGATAAAACATTAAACTACATTATTTTTTTTATGCACATTAAATGTATGGTTGGATGTGTATGTATGCGCACATGTGTGTGTAAAGTACATATATGTTCATAGAAAATGACTTATGCAGACTTCACGTGCTTTTGAAATATATATCCTTAACATTGTAGAATTACGTAAACGTCCGCATAATTCCACTTTTGTCCTCATAATTACCCGTAAATACATGTGATTGTCCGCATAAGTCACCTTTGAACACTCTCTCTCTCTCTCTCTCTCTCTCTCTCTGTGTGTGTGTGTGTGTGTGTGTGTGTGTGTGTGTGTATGTTAGTGGGGCTCCGCCTCCCTGCGCGCTTCGCGCGCCAACCCCAGGCATGAAAATTTGAAAGTTTTTTTTATACTTATTAACTGCTACTATTAGTTCATCAAAAAATTTAGTATTGTCTACAATTGCTGTAGATACTTTACTCGGAAGAAAGATTTGGAACTCATCTCTCAACTCAGAAACAATTTTTGTCCGAACCTAGTATTCACTTTCTTCAGCTTGGTTACCATATATGTTTGACCCTGAACCATCTCATTCAGTTTTTTTTAGGGTAGAAAACCGCAGCGGACAATTTGGTTTAGTGTAGCTAAAGCCATCTGCAACATAACAAAAAAAAACATTATACTTCACATAGGTTCAAATAATAATTTTACTAGGTAATAGTAGTTAAGAATATTTTACACTTAAAAAAGTATGCAAATTTTTTGCTGTGTAAAGTTAAAAAAATTAGCAAAATTGAAGCGTAATCAGAAATATGAACAGTTAGCCTAAGTGATAAACATATTGTTAAAAATACAAAAGAAAAATCAGCGTACAAACCTCAAAAAAGTTATTTTGGTCTCCAATTTGCTTGATCTTCTGCTTCTTGATGTGCTCTCTTACTAGCTTGCTGCCATGGTTGTCCAACAGTACTCGTTTGCTGACTATGATACTCAACTTGCTGTTGATCTGGGATACTTTCTCTTTATGATTCCATTGCGAGGCTGAGTACTTGCTAGTGGTGGTGGCAGGTGAGGCTTGTTGTCGTCAATGAATCTGGTAGAATAAGCTTAAAGCTCTTAAGCAGCTCCCGATGTGGAGATGTTGCCCCCACTCCTAGGTCCTGGGTCCACCCCCGGATCGAAGATGCTGCCTCCAATCTTGAGTCATTAGGCCGCTTCTGGTGTGAAAACGGTCCACACCCTCCATTGGTCCACTCCTGATGCGTAGATGCTGCCACCACTCTTAGATCACCTGCCGTCTCTCTCATATTATCGACTGATGTCTCTATTTCTCTCTCCAATTGCATTGGTGTAGGCTTAGTACTACCTGTCTCATTCTTTCTCAAGGTATCTATATGATAATGACTCCAAGGAAGAGTATCCATCATTTTTGGACGAATATATCATTTGTCGTCATGTGCACTAAGTGCAATTTTAAATTCTTTTTCAGTAAGAATTTCATGTTTGCAAGATGTAATATTTTGCAGTTCACGAGATATGCTAGTATTTTCTCGTAAACATGTAATCATCAAAAATTAATGTTGCTTTCAGTACTAAACTCTTGACGTCTTTTGCTTTTTTTGGAGGCTTGTGATCCTGTATTCTTATACTACATATTTAACTGCAAAGTCTCACAAATTCTAGCATAATTTTACCATTTCATTCATCTTCCATTGATTCTATTATTTTTTAATCATCTCAAAACATGTTAAACTCATTCTTAGTCTTAAAATGTCATGTATCAAATTCTTGAATGTTATCACGCAATACATTTTATATATGTATATACATATATATATATACAGAAATCTTACACTATTACTAACAAAATCCTTAAGTTAATTGTTACACATATTCTAGTGTAACAAGATCCTGCAGGTATCAGATGAAGGGCAGCATACCATTATAGTAACGGAGAATGTGGTTTCTTTACTAAAACAATCGTTTGCTGCCCTCCTCCAGATACCTGGAGGACGAATGCATCTTTGACGTGTTTCGAATTAATTAATTTAGGCTCGTATATATCTTCCTCTTTACCAGTTCCTAACTGACCTTCCGAGCCCATGCCCCAGGCATAGAGTGTTCCTGAAAAAAATTGTCGAGATTAATTCGTTATCGTATATTGTAGACATTAACTTTTATTT
>NW_019379660.1:132374-176105 GCF_000648655.2 Copidosoma floridanum
TGGTAACTACATTTTTTTAATAAATAACGATATTCAAATATTTGAAAAATCCAATAGTAATTTTAAATTAAATTAATTTTTTTATGAAAACATTAATTCTAGTCATTATGATATATTAGATTTTGAAAATCTAATGAAATATTGTTCGTCATCCCAGACAGTAAAGTTTGTTGTTTACGTCCGCATAGTAAGATGTAAAGCGATAAATGTACGGCCGCTGAGCGAGGCGCTTCTACAAGCCCGTGCTCTTAAATGCACACTGGTTATCTATCTATATATATGAGATCCACACTGAATATTTGCATCTATGTACATGTGGTGGCCAAGTGTTGTGTTATAGTTGTATTTTTTTTTGACGGCCAGATGCATATGCGTGTACGCATTGTCTTTTCACCTTTTCAGTGCCTTCTGCTATCAACCTTTGTAGTTGTGCCGAGTCGGTTCGCGCCTATATTAACTATAGCATTGCACAGTTTTTTATCTTCTCTTACTTATCATTTATCATATGATCTGTTTCTCGTTTCTTATGTACGTGCAATCAAAATTATCACTACGTGCTTTTTTTTATGAACTTTATTTTAAGTTTAGAGTTACTTGTAGGTAATGGTGAGTGAATTGTCATGGCTATTGGACTACTTCTTTGAAAATCTCGCGCTCTGTATGAAAAAGCACATATTCAATGCATGGACTGGAAAACCAAGAATAAAGTATCTTTTTTAGTGTACTTTAAGGAACAATAAAAAAAAAATGCATTCTTTTAGCATTCACTATTGAATTATGCGTAAGTTTTTTTTTTGGTCAATCGGTTGTTCTAATTATTAGGCACGTTCGATTATCCATCGATCTTTCATTCGCACTTCATTAGGATCTCGGTGTATAGGACCAATGCTTATGAGGAACGCATGGTTCACCGAGCAATTCATTTTTCCCTGCGTTAATCGAATCAACCTATTGAACAAACTTACCTATACGAGATGACGAAAAATCGTGTACATCACTCGGCCGTAAGGTGGCTAATGGATGGCCACGTGATGTTCTGGACATACTCTAAGAGGTTGTACATCAGCCACTTTACGGCCTCTTTACGACCTCGTGACATAGTATACTATTATTGATGATAGCTTACGAAAATCATTCGAAAAATAAGAAGAAATCTGATGTTATAATGATAAAAGTATTGATAAAAATAGAAGTTTAAACCAATTGCTCAACAATACTACATCTTCAAGACACGAATTTAATGACAAAACTCCTGATAAATCATGTAATATAATAAATGATTATTATTATTTATAAAAAAATTCTTCTAAAAATAGTAAATTAAAATCCTTGCAGGATAAAGATAATATTCAAACAAAAGTTGACAATTCAATTAGTAATGCGTTAAACATAAAACAAAAAAGTTTTATGATAACTTAATAGTTAATCATACTGAGCCTAAACAATTCAAAAACTCACTGGAAAATAGTTTATGTCAAACAGATGGGAGTGGATTGTTAAAAATTTTTTCTCTTTATTTGTATAATAAAGACTATTTTTATTTTAAGACAAGATTAATGATGGTTAAAAATGTCATGAAACAATTGGAATGTTTATGCTGATTTATTTGTTAAAAATCAATATTTCTAAGTGTAAAGCATTCAGGAAATTATTTTAAAATAATGAATAACTCAGGGACTTATGGTACGATAATTGAAATACAAAGTTTTGTGGATATAACAAATCTACACATTACAATTGTTATTCAGAACTCTATGAATGTGTTATATTTGAGTAATTGTTCAAATGATTTGAAATTGAACACTTATTTCTCAGAAAGTGTGGATTCAGGTACATTTAAGTAATTGTGTTATCAAAATACTGGTATCAAAAGAAAACTACGAAATTTTACATTTGTTGAATCGAAAAAAAAAAAAAAAAAAAGAAATCTGAGTATAAAAAAAGTAAAAATACATTTAATAATGAAAATTTATATCAGTTTTTGAGTGGTACTCTTAATAATATCAATGATTTATTAGTAAATCCTGCGTTTTATGGTAAAATGAGTTATAAGTGCATATATTGTTCAGCAGTATTTTGGATAGAAAAAGAAAAAAAATCAACTTGTGAGAAGTGCGTCTCAGTCCGTTGAGTAAACAAAATTTAAAATTAAAAGAACTCTTACTTCATGATGATAATTTTAAAATACTTATCAGGTACTATAATAGTATGTTTAGTTTTACATCTTTCATTAGTAGAGAAATAGAACACAAAAGAAAAGGTACATATTACATTACAATTCAAGGACAAATTTTTTATGTTGCGCAAAACACTTTGAATTCTGATCTTAATGAAAAACCAAAAAATAGTAATTAAGCATATAAAGAAATAACTTAAAAAACTTTTATAGATACTGCAATTGCAATGGGTTTAATAGATAATGACGAAAAAATCGATGATATTCTTGAAGAAGCAATTGCTGTTATGTTTCCATATCAATTAAGACAATTTTTTGCTTGATTTTTTTTTTCAGAAAACGTTTGAGGTGATTAAATATGGAATAAATACAAATAATTTTTTACGAAGAGTGTGCCTGATAACGAAGATAGATTAGCTCTTTTACATATCAAGCACATTTTAGAATCAAGAGATAAAATATATCATTGCTTTTTTAGAATTCGAGTCAAATAAAAAAAAAAATTAAGAAAAGTTGATTTAATTATTTGGGATGAGGTTTCAATGATTTCAAAAAAAACATTGGAAATTGTAAACATAACGTTAAGAGATTTATGTAATACTGAAGTTTCGATAGTGTAGGTTTGTATTTTAAAAAACCCTTATTTTCTAATGGTCAATTATATGTGGCTTTATCAAGATGTAAAGATAAAAAAAATTTATTTATTTAAGTTGAAAGGCAAAGGCAAAAAAAAACAGAAATAGAAAGTATGGTTTGGGAAGAGATTTTTTTATTATTCATCGACTTTACTTGATTATTTTTATAGATAAATCAACAATATTTATGGCAATAAATTGAAAGTTATTTATAAATACTTTATCATTTAACAAGTGTACATGACATGATGTAAGTTTTTTTTATGACGATAATTTTTGTTAAAAAAATTGAATTTTGAATTTTTCGGCATAAAAAATCTCTCATTTTTTCAACAAAAATTATTAAAATATAAAGTATACATGTTACAAGAAAATTATCATAGCTGTTTTCCAAACATTGATTTAATTTTATTATCTTTAATATTTTAAATGGCAGTTATAATGTTAAATTTTAATTTATTGATGTACAAAATTTAAATACAACAATAATTATTTTATGACACGTATACGTTAAAGCAACAGGCAAGAGACAGTCGGGTTCTTTAAATTGAGATAATATGTAGAAATATATAAATAAAATATTGTAACATTTAAAACATGTATACATTTATAATATACATAAAACAAGTATACATGTGTATCATTATAAATATTATCAGAATTTACGATTGGATGCGGGGAGTTCTGTCTCTTCGTGGTAATGATAGAGCTAAATTTAATAAGTTATTCACTTAACCTTCTTAAATCAGGCGATACTTCCACGGTTATTATTATTTAATAATTATGTAACGTTCTAATTTGTATATGTAGTTGTATCATGTCATATATATACATATGTTAAGTGATGAATGTTACATTGATTTAAAATAATAGTAACACAAAAAAAGTTGAGAGCACCAAGAACTTGATACTTATCAATGAATTTTAAAAATTTGATAATCATCATATTACAATTTTTAATAAATTTTTTATTAACATTATTACATAATTGAACATGGATTTTATGTTTCATCTATATGTATGAAGTCCATCTACTTGTCTCCTTGGGGGTGTGGAAAAATTGATGAAAATATTTATTTTTCAAACTAGGTAAAATTGATATTTATTGGTAATAGGAGTAATTTATACTTAATAGGAAACGTTGTAAGGGGACAAGAAAAATGGTGTAAAAAGGCTTCGGGAGACAAGAAAAATAGTGTATGGGGCCTGTGGGGGATGTGGGGGGAGAAGAAAAATGGTGTGGAAGTCTGTGGGGGGACAAGAAAAAATGTGTGGGGGGCTGTGGGGGGTTTCAAGAAAAAATGAGAAATCTCGATTTAAAGGTAAAAACTGTCGAATTTTTAGCTTATTTGTGGGGGGTCTGTGGAGGGGCTTTGGGGGGTTATGTGGAGTGCCTTACACAAAGAATTGTATAATATAGGGATATATATATATATATATATATATGGCTGTGGGTGTGAGTATGTATGTGTGTATATATGTGTATGTGTGTATGTAATTATGTATAAATGTATATATGTTAAGTACTGCAACATTTCCAAAACGATATTTTTTCAACATATTTAGAATAATATGTCATACCTTTGTGTACTTTAGCATTGTGTCCTATATTAACCCAGGAGTTGTATAATAATATAATGGGCGGAATCTATACGCTGTAAGACTGTTTTTTTCTTAAGTTTTCAAATACTTCTGCTAGGACTAAAACATCTGTCTTTAAGTATAAGTCTGAGTACTGTCTTAGAGTTTTGATCTTAAATGTCATCCAAACGCTTTTGGCGTGCTTATATTCTTTATCATTTTAAGAGCCTGATACAAACTGCTATAGAAGCAGTCTTTTGGAGGAAGAATTTCTGAGTTTTTTATAATAAGCGATGTTATCATAAGGAAGCAATCCCTTTCTTTTTAATAATTCAATCTGTTCCATAGAAAATCCATCAGCTTCCATAAACACTTCTCTAGCATATGATGCTTTTCTAAATATGATGATAATTTATCCAAGGAGGATGCCATGATTTAAAGAAATCGATGAATTGAAGATTGATGTCTGTTTCTTCAATGTATTTCGTAAATGAAATATATTTCTCTTTAATTTAAGGCAAAAGCTGTTCACGGCCGGGAAAACATGTTGCTAGTTTCTTTTCAAATAAATGTGAATTATATCCGATTAAATTGTGAAAAATGACTGGAACCATCCTCGAGTCCTGTTAATTTATGTAACATTTACTGTGTGCAGCACCACAATATCTAGAAAAGATTAACGATATGTATTTTACTTAAAAAAAAACAGAATCAAATAAACTGTTAAAATACTTACTTTTTAATCATTTAGACTAATTATTTTATTGCAAATATGACAAACTACTGCTTTTTTATATTTTGATTGATCTTCAATGGTTAAATTTATCATTTCAAGTGTGTTTTATTATAATTCTTCTAGTTTTAATGCAATAGAAAGAAGTTTTTTTACAAACCACACAGGTTTTTTATGTTCTTCATTATTTTTCCTATGCTAGCTATTGTACATTGATAGACTGCCGTCATTACTATATTTTATATAATATCTAATACTAAAGGTCTTATGGTGTTTATTAACACTTTTGTTTTTATAGTTTCTAGCAAATATTCAAAATCAGCATGTACAACGAATGGTACTCGATTTTTGTACAAAGAGTTTTTAAATTCAAGTATATAATTTTTTTTTTTCTTATTTAGGAGTATTATTTTGCATTTGTCGATATTTTTACAATCAACTCTATGAGCTTCCAACTTTTGAACCATTAAAAAGTAGTAAAGGCATTGGTCACGTATGTTGTATGTTCATGATGTGACAGCTGATTACTTACTAAGCGGGAAAGACTTCTTATCCAGACGTAATAGTACTTACATTCTTCATTAGTATAAAATAATTTTTCTTCATTCTCATCTGCATAAAAACTTTTAACAAGCAAAATATTACCATGGTTTTTTTTATCAGTTAAATGGTTAGGAAGCACCTTATATACTTGTCCTTTTTTCTCAAAAGAATATACATTTATCGAAATATCGTTTTGCTCTCAAATTTTTTTATTTTCTTAGGATCTACTGGAAAGTCTATACCGTCAAATTTATATTCATTAAAATATTGAATATAATTGGAGACACGATGTGCTTTATGTTTTACGGGATGCTGATAAAATAGCATATTTAAAACATTGTACATCATTATTTATCACATTAGTGCATGCCTTTTTATTTTTTATGCATTTTGGTAAATCAATAAAAGACCTACATCTCATAGGAATCAATTTTTTTACATTGACAACTAAGTTAATTATTGAAAGTAAAGACCATCCTGATTCCTTGTCTTAAAAATCTTCTATATCTCTCTTAATTGGTTGTTGCACATGTGTTTCAAACCACTTACTTATGTCAATTGTTTGATAAATGGTTCCCGATTTTGTATTGAAATATTTAATGTCTATATTTTTAAGATTATCACTAACTTTTTTATACTAAAATGCTAAGACTACATTCACTTTCAAACTTTCATACTCTTTAAGCATTTGCTGTATTCGTTCGTTAAAAAAAACTTTGCAATCTTTTAAAAATTTTCTCTGATCAAAATATTTTAGATTCGAAATTACCGCTGTCCTGATACGGCTTTAAAACGCACTGTTTACATCATCATAGCTAAGAGATGCAGTCTGATTCTCTGCTGATATATTTTGACTGCTATGAGAAACTCCTGCTGCTGTTGGTATTATTTCAGCACCCGATGTTATTCTAAAAGTAGGCGATTTATTTTCGAAGGTTTCCATTGCAGCAGCAACTTCTTTATGCACATTTAATTCGGCTTTCTCAAATTTAACTGCATTATTTTCGAGTGCTTTTACAAATAGTGTAACTTCTAAATGATCGTGAACTAAACGCATATAAGTCTTCAACAAAGCTGTTGAAGCTAGAGATTTTTGTCTTTCAGAAGTTGCTATATCTGAACGTTTGCTAAATATTTCAACCTCATGTAAAATTACACTTCATTATTTCATTATTTCCTATATATCTGCAGCATCGGTGCTACGCCTTAAAATTCGTCTTTGCAGCTGCCATTTATCATGAGCAGAGTCTTTAAAATACTGCGCAGTAATCATGATTATTTAATTTTTATTCGTTTTCTTTAGCAATAAAAAACTTAGTTTAATCTTACGGCCAAAAAAAAAAAAAAAATAGAACACTAACTAAGAATTCGCGACTTTACCTGTGATGTGCTGAAAGTGTTATGAAATTTTTAGGATACGAAATAACACAAGTGCCTACGTGCAGAATCCCACTATATTTGAAGGGGGAGATATAGAGGGGGAGAAGTTTGTATAAGGTCAGTAGCACATAAAAATTAACTGGTACATAGAAGGCTAGATTAATCGCTGCGTCTATTCACACCTTATATCCACGTACACGTATGTGCCTCGCTCGCTTCGCTCGCTCGGAAAAAAAAATAAACTTGGACCCTATAAGTATCGGACAGTAGAGTTGCCCACTGCGCATGCGTATCCGCTATATCTACGTAATTACGTGGATATACGTAATTACGTGGATATACGGTGCGTTTTGGTGCGAATAGATACTACGTAGATTAATACTGTGGGAAGCTGACAATTTTTCATTTCAGGAATGTGAGCAAGTCCTAAGATTTTCTTAGAAGAAAAATGATGCATGTACCTACCTGAAAAAATCAACTACATTTGAGAGCAGTTATGTCTTGAACCCCATTGTGAATCAAACGTTTCCCAGAAACTTAATAAAATACCAGTGTGAAAGTTAAAAATAAAGTGATGGGAACCTTATAAAATTTCTGGAAGTGAAACTCCTTATACGCCTACATTATGCGTACGTGCAAATATAAGACGTATTTATGAGAATCTTTGGTTAAAAAAATGCACTCTTGACACTTGACTGAGAGTCGTGCGAAGTGTGAAAGCTTACATATAAAAGAATACAGTTGAATTTTATTTAATGAAATAATTTTCCTAGCAGCAGAGTCTATGATGCCGTTAGATTCACCAGCATCGCCAACGCCGTCATTTACAGCTGAATTTGAAAACGAGCCAAAGTTGGCTATTCAAACATCAGGTAAGAGATGATTGTATGCAATATATATATGAGTATAATAAGATTATATTTAACTAAATAACTGTTGACGTCTCCACTAATCGATTTATTAGCAAGCGAGACGGAGCAACGACGAATAACTTTGGTTGCATGTAGGGATAAATAAAACAAAGAATCATAAAGTATAATGAACTGACTGTAACAATTTATTGATAACTTGAACAATTAATACTTTCTTTTCTCTTGAATTGACCATACACTTGATACACTGAGCGACACCCATACGCACACATACATCCTCACCTCTCCCCGCAACACAGCATGGACACAAACTAATCGAGATAAACATCACGCACATCCCAACAATAACTTTTTCTGAGCAGCAGAGTCTATGGCATCATCAGAAGGATAAGAGTCCACCGCTGTTGACAAAGTTAGAAGAGAAACATCAACTCTCGCTTCGGACAACTTATCTGAGACAACCTTTTTCTCAGACGCAGAGGCTTTGTCATTACCGTCGGCGCAATTATTTACGCACGCCATGTTCGAGCCGTAGGAGTCACCTGAATGGATGGATCAACAATCAAGTAAGATACTGCTAGTTACATTTATATGTGTATGATTGAATGCAATTTCTTTTATTTATTGGTTTCACTTTTTTTTTTTTTTTTTAGCAGCTGTAAGAACAGCAGCAGCACTGACAATAATAAGAGGATCAGTGACAACAACAATATCAGCAGCAGACGCCACAGCTACACGTCAACCTATTCAAATGATTGTTGACTTGACAATATCCCAAGTCAAAACAGTGCCTGCTAGACAAACTAAGGTTATAAAAAAAGAAAAATCTATCACAAAAAAATAATGTGGATTACGTAAGATTATAAAAAAAAATGTATGATAAACCATATTGTTAATTGTAAATTGTAAATTGTAACATGAATTAAGATATTTATTAATAAAAAAAATTTTTATACAGCATTTATGTTTTTTGAAAATAAATTGTTTATTTAGCGACCTTGTATTCTTCTCCAAAAAAAGAAAAAATTTGAAGATGTTGCTTCCTAGGATGACACGAGGTTATAAACACAAGTCCTATAACATTTTTTTATCAGTTCTTTACAAAGTGGAGAAGTATTGCAAGCGCGAGCGAAGAAGAAAAAAAGCCTTTTGGTATCATCGCAGACTACAAAAAAAATTTTTGTTTTGATCTTTTAAATTAAAATGCAACTCATAATTTCTTAACGAAACAAAAATTTTTTTTTCTAAAAATAACTCTTATAAAAAAGTGCAGTGATTAAAACAACATGGATTATATAATAAGTATCTAAGGCTTTTACGATGCTGATGGGAAATTCTCACCATAAGAAGTTGGAGTAGTATCACTGCAAAAAAACGTTGTGGGGCATTGGTTAATAAAACCTCCTTGCGCTTTTATGATTTACCTTATGATGTGAGGAAATACAATATATATATTAGACACTAAAAGGTCATGGGTAAGAAAGTGACATCACCATGGAAAATTTAAAATATTATTTTGTTACCCTTGCAAAGCATCTTAGAAAAATACATGTGCATAGTAATAAGAAAGCTAAATCGGTGCAGAGAGTGTCAGCTTAACTGACAAGGTGTGTTACACCGGAGATACTCCCACTGTGCCCATGGTATGACATGTATGGTATCAATTAAAGAGAAGATTTAATGGGTGTGGCAATACACCTCCACACATAGGTGGTGAGTGGGTGGCCCCGGCGACTGGGCCAATAGGCTGTCGCGGTAACCCGATATAAAAAAAAAAAAAATAAGAAAGCTAAGTTTTTTAGCTTGATACTAAAACGTTAAGCTCACAATTTGTTTCGAGTGTGTCCTTCCTTGAAAAAACTTGAAAATCAAGACTCTTGCCTCGTGTGTCTTACACATGCACAAATGCATTTAAAAAATAAACCACGATTTTGTAATCTGCAGAAAAGCTGCTTGCTGAAAAAATGGTTTACTAAAATCTTATCTTCAAAAACCTTAGGACAAGACAGTAATATGTATTATTGTATATATGAACAACTTAATTTTGGAATATCGTGCTCACAATTAAATATTTCTAACGATGTTGTCGATAGTACAGGACCTAATAAAATATAATCTACAAAATTCCACTATATAGTAATAGAGAAAACTCATTATGAATAAATATTGTCAACTAAAACATTATGTTTATTTTCATTTAAATGTAGCAAGAGTGTTGCTGCCCTGTTGGCTGTGTGTATTTTGACGAAGTCAACAAATTTATTCATAATAAGTTTACGAGGGATCACAGCACAAAAAAACTACTTAATTGACAAATAATAAACTACAACCCACACAAGAAAACAAAAATTTTAATAAATTTATCTGAACGGAGGATGGGAATGAACTGGGTAAAATAAATAAAAAATGCAGTGATTATGAGCCACAAACGAAGATATATTTCGTGATACGCAATCACGTTAACTAACTTTGAATATGAGGAAAATCGCCAAAAAATTGCTACCCCTGAATTTACTAAAAGACACGTTTTGCTCTTAAGACTTGGTAATTCGTTCGGTGACGTTAACGCCATTCTTGGCCACTCGCTTTTGAATTTTTTCCACCACTCGGATCCATTCAGCCACATTCGATTTTTTTTAAACTTGGTTGGTAATTGACCTCGGGATACAGCATCAATCGGATTATCTTTCGTCCGCACATGCATCCATTCGTGAACGACGTCCAGCGCTTGCATCTTATTAACTCTGTTTGCTTAATGCAATACGATCATAGAATCCGACTAGAGTACTACTTTATTAATTTCAAATTCCAGCGATGGACGCATTTCATTGTACAATCTCACGAAGAGCAGAGCACTTAACAGCTCTAGTTGCGGGATCATTCTCGACTTTACCAGAGCTACTCAAGACTTTGCACACGCCAGAATCACAATGCAATTTCTATACCGATTTACTGAACGCAAATAAAAACATGCACTATAACCTTATAGACTCGCATAGCAAGATCCGTATAACTCAATTTTCGTAGGCCCATCAATAAGGATTTTTCTCTCTATTGCAAAATTGCATATGAAAGACAGCTAATTTGCAAACTCCACCCATCGCGAATGCAACTCTTGCGGTACCAATTCATCCTAGTCACATTTTTGTTTCGAACACTCCTAAATCATTATTTTTGAGTACAGAACTACCAGCCCCAATAAACACGGCGGATCAAAAATCTTCGCGATCTTGAAAAGTATATGGCGCTTCATGATTTTATTCGGAATTTTAATTTCTTTGACGGTGTAAATAAACGTATCCGCTCGCGAATCTCAAGTTACCCCGAGGGTTTTCAAAACTGCCTCCGTCTTAACCGCACAATCACTGTAAAAAATTTTCCATTCTAGCGTATTTAATGCGTGTTGATGGTTGGATGCCTATTGTCGAATATTAAATTTCCCGCGCTCCAAGATACCGATAATTTCGTCGCGAATTATCGCACGCTCTTTAACTGAATTTGCACCTGTTAACAGATCGTCAACATATAAGTCACGTTTAAAAATTTTTGCTGCTCGTGGAAAATAGCGCCTCTCATTGTCAGCTAACCAGTGAAGCGTTCGTATTGCGAGATAAGGAGCGGAGGCAACTCCGAACGTGATTGTGTTCAGCTCATAAACCGCGATCTCTTTCCCATAGTTCCAAAAAATACGCTGATATCGCCTGTCGTCGAGATGCACTAAGACCTGTCAATATATTTTTTCTATGTATGCCGTTAAAACGAAGGCATAAGATCGAAATCGCATCAAGTGTTCGAAAAGTTTCGGTTGAATAGTGGGGCCTACAAGTAGTTTTTGATTAAGCGAGACGCTTCGGTCAGTTTTCGTGGATGCGTCGAATACTACACGCACCTTTGTCGTACTGCTCGATGATTTTATGACCACATGATGTGGCATGTAATATCCGTCTAGTCTTTCGTTCTGCAAGAACGTCATATGTCCGAGTGCTATGTATTCGTCAAGTACCTTCGTATATTCGTGATTGAGTTCATCGTCGGCTTGTTATTTTCGGCACATCGCATGAAACCGACGAAGGGCTTGCACGTGAGCACGTACTCCGGTAGTTCGTCATTGAATGGAAGACACAATATACCACCCCATTTGATCATGTATCGTATTTTTTACGTAATGCCGCTCGCATAGAGATTTCTGGTTTGATACACCCATTGCGTTTCTTACCTCTTCGATTTCCCAAAATTCCAGTAGTTCGGTTAAGGCACTTAAGTTATACGTCACTACTGATTTTTCGAGCTTGTCATTTGAAATACCGCCAGCGATCACCCAACATAACTGTGTTTTTTGCAGCGTTAAATCGCTCCCGTTCGAAACGTGTATTTGACCAACCGATAGAAGTGATAACTTGGCTCCGGAGCATATCTACTGGATGTAGAACATGAAAACGTGGATCGGCAAGTTTTAAATTTGGTAGTGTAGCTATTGACGCGCGCGGAAATGGCTCATCGGGTACAAAATCGGCAATCTTAGGGATCGTGAGAAAAGTTAAAGTTTTTGTGAAATAGCTTGTGCATGACCTGAAATTAATCTCAACCCGATACTTAGTAGTCGTATTTAATGCATTCATGGCACCCATGGGGATCTAACACGGAAGTTTTAGTTCACGCGCAAATTTCTCGGTTATAAAATGGGTCGTAGCACATGTGTTAAAGAGCGTGCGTGCTTCGACGAAATTACCCTGTGCATTTTTGACTCGAATAACTGCGCTCATCATTAGCTGTGACTGTGCAGCTTGAGTGATCGTCTCTAGCACGTCCACTCCAAGTCACGCGCTCGGCTTCGTATTCTTAGAGTCGCGATGGAGAGATGTGTGTTACCACTCACCACATGTTTTACAAGACCCCGCCCTGCAATTCCCTGTGTGAACTCCTACGCAGTTTCAGCACAATTTTTTTAGTTAAATGAATTTTCATCGCTCCTCGACGCCTAGCTTATTGTACTCCGTGCAAGAGTGAATGCAGTGCGTCTCTCCACAGCTCGAACATTCAAACGCATTCGTACTAGTGACCATCGCGCGCGCCGTTCCAGTATTCTTTGCTTTTTTCGCGGCTGTCTTGAATTCTCGGTCCCTTTGACGCTTAGTCCCCTTTTCCTTATTCACCCGCCTGATTTCGTCCTCCATCGTAGACAAATGGAGAGTCGTCGTGTGAATGAATTTGAAAAATTGGTCAAGTGACGGAAGTACATTTAAATTAAAAATGTGTCTGATCAAGATTGGAATGGCCTGCTCCAAAAAACGCAAGATCATTGATTCCCCCGGTTTTATGCCTAACGAATGTGAAACATTCAGATGCTGGGTGTCATCAACTAATCTTGACAACGCCTGTGCGTTGGCAACCTCTAACGGTTTGATAATGTCATTCATCAGAGCATCTAAATGCTTTGATACGAGAATCTTTTTCTGGTTATACGAATCGACGAGAACTTTCCACGCGTTTTTGTAATTTTCTGCGGTCGCGTCGAAAATTGAAATCTTGTTTAGAGCCTCTCCCTGTAACGCGTTTTGCCAATAGAAAAATTTAAGAAGGTCATCGATATCCGTCTGTGCGTCAACCATGGTTCCGAACGCGTTTTTGAATGTGATCTACTATTCGTGCTGACCGTCGAACTTAGAGAGTTCGGCAACTGGAAGTTTTAGAAGCTTTTGCTTGTCAAAAAAGGTTGACGAGCCGAGGGGTTGCGTGCCGTTCATGGGACTGTTTAAAGCCTTGCCTGGCATGGACGTCATACGAGCTGCAAGAGCACAATATCGATCCCTAATATCCTCAATCGGGATATAATTTTCATCATTCGGATCTTCGGCGTGCTGCGAGGTTGATCCTCCACCGCTCAAGAGGTGGCCTACGAATTTTAGTCGTTTCGACTAAACATTTATTATCCTTTTAATGCCTTACCTTAAAACTTATTTACAATTTATGACAACAGAAGTATAAAAACATTCGATCAAAAAAATAAATAGCATCATTAAGTTCCAATAAAAACACTATCATATTTATCAATGAAAATTAAAAAAATATTTCAAGTGCAAGCCTTCAACAATTTAAGAAGAAGCTAACTAATTTATGTCAGAGAAATAGTCAGTTGCCAATTGAGCTATTAAAGACTCGCATACAACAAAGTTTATCTTAGACTCAAGAAGTAAAAGGACTTGAGAAATTTAAGATCACTACTAGCAGCTTGAGTCACCTTTAAGTTGAGAACGCGAGCAACAGCATGAGCCCCCACAAAACTGAGAGCACTGAACGAAGTATTGCCAGCTAGCACTAAAACACCTAGCGAGGGGGAGCAAGCAAAGAACGTCAGCGGTAAGCGGGCTAGCTGTTGTACAATCAGTGCCAGTTTTAGAACAGCCAGTCCAAGAATACCAAAGAGGAGAGGCTAGCTATACCAAAATCGGCACCGGAACTGGAACAGCTGTTCCAGAACCGGCATAGCCTATCTACTATCATAAACAGTCATCCTCCAAAATACCAAGTTTTTAGTCCTCAATCATCATTCTTCTGCATGTTGTAAAAAAGAATTGAATTTCAGAATTGTGTTACAGCAATCACAATTTAAGTAGTAGAACTTCTTTTTTTACAACATTGAGAAGACTTTTACTGGCTAAAAATAACATTTTTTTAGTTACCAGATCACTCAAAAGGACACATTTCAAACATTGTATTACAAACCAAGTTCTTATTCGATATAACACTTAAGTTTTTATTATCTGACATGGAATTTTAAATTCCACTTATTTTTTATCACAGTTACGAATCTTTGTTTTATCATTCTTTGGATCAAAGTTATCTAACGTTGGTAACAGTCGGTTGGTCAAAAAAATTTCCTTCCATCCATGGACGGTCAGCAGGACTCGATTAAATCATTGATGTAACGATATTCTATTATGTATTAAATATAACATTACATTATAGTAGGTAAGCTATGCGGGTACGAACACAGCCTATACTCGTTTCTGCGTAAGTATGAGTATTAATTGTGCCTGTAGTGCCCATGGCTGCCGTATCTGCCCACGTGCTCATCCCGTTCTTATACCAAGATTAGTACCTAAAACCATTTGAATGAGCACGCGTTTCAAAATTTAATTGCCCATTATTATAAATTTTAGAATAAAAAATTTTCGTCTCACTCGAATTTGAACTTCGATCTCCACAGTGATGGACAGGTACTATCGGAGAGTTGGATGGTACCTGTACTAATAAAGATAGGCTTAGAAGATGGTAACATAGTACCACATCGTCTTATCAACAGAAAGTGTAACAGAATGTCTGAAAGATAACTTGAAGACGACTTAAGTATTATTTGACATTGCCTTAAAGATGACATAAAGATAACCAAAAGTGCCTTCAAATTGACTTAAAATGACTTCAAGATGACTCTGTTTATACCCATAAGGTGATCTAATTTTTAATGAAATTTTTCACGTTAATTGAGTAGCACGCTTGATAAGAGACCCAACCAAACGCTCTTATCCATGAAGTACAATCATTGAATCTTACCCCTCCAAAACAATCGTAGCCTAACAAAATTGATTAAGTTCACCAATTGACTGATGGATTGCGTATTAAAATTTACATAAAAGTAAAATATTTACATCTATTCTCTGGCCAATCCTGGAGAAACTTTTTGTAAAGTCTAACGTTGATGGGCACAGTTGGCTTTGTACGCCCCATAACGATGGGGGCAAACAGTGGCCAGTTTTATTTTATTAGTTTAAAGGCTAGCCCGAATCTGCAATATTCTAAACTTTGAATTTAAACCTCTCCAACCATTGTTTTTGATTTTTAATCGATTAGCCAAACACATATTCTTTTCTTACATTGTGTGGGTGTTCTCGAAGAATTGTCTGAGAGTCGTTGCCATGGAAATGGCTCTTTGAAGAGAAATACTATAGGTTCACTATCAAAATGGAGTGGTAGTATAGCTGATTCTTTGAGAACTCAATCGTTGACAGGATGTTTAAGGCCTTGCATATCAAGTATGTAATACATTAATTGCTTATAACTTTCTCACTATCATATTTTTAGATACTTTCCTCCCATAATAGATCACTATTTTTTATTATTGTTTTCTTACTCCTCTTTCTTGTATTCAGTCCACTTGACATACCTGCCAATGAACTTCTCACGCTCTTTGTATCTTCTATCGTACTCTGTCTTCTCTGAGCTCTCACCTTGTCCCAGGATTGTTGATGGATAAATGATGTTAGCACAGTTCTGCATCAGCCTTTACAGCTTTACCCCTCATTACCGTAATATTAACTATGTAACTCATTAATTGCAATCGTTTATAACCTTCACGTTGAGGGAACATGGAATAATTGGTTCAAAATTTTTCTGTTAAATTTTTCAACTAAGATTTTTCTCATCACCATCCTTGGTAGAAAGTTTTTGATACTTCCAGTTGCTAGCGAATTTGCTTTCAATTGGTGTATGCGACATAAAAATTAAAAGTGCTGAAGCGCATGTTGAACTATTGTGTATTAGTGTTAGGTTTGATATGAAAAGTTATATTGTTAATCTGCAATATGACCATTAAGAATGACTTAATATCTCGAATTTTTCCTAGCTACCTGTTGGAATTTATCAGCCACGTAAAATTTATTATTACCTTCGTCAACATTTGGAATTGAGTTAAATGTTAAGAATTCCACTAAACTAAGAACGTACTTATGTTTCAATGATAAGTAGACAGGTGGAAAATAATGTGCTTCCTATACAAACGAAGTTCCAGCCAAGCTTAGTGTTAATACTTCTCCTAAGACTGCTCAAAAGCGAATAGATAATTTTGTACTATGATATTACCTTATTTACTTTTTAAAAGAAATTTTAAGCATAAACGACACTAATTAAGAAAATTATAATCTTAATATTTTGCATGGTTATACTTTATATTTGACAACTCCTAAGTATATCATTTAATTGATGAGTGGTTGAAGATAACCAAAACTGTCAAAATAGACAACATCATTACCACGCTTTTGATACGTCACTCAGTGTGTTCTAGGATAATCTTTATTATTAAGATTAACTATAGCAGTCTTATGATAACAAGGTCCATCAACTGGGTAGTCCTTTTGCATGCATGCCCCTTGAAATTCGGAGATTTTCAATTTTTTAGCAAATTTAAAAAAATCAATATTCGTTAGAGCTCTCGTGGATAACTTTACTTTGAACTTTTTTTTCTGAAAATTTTTCTGCATGCGGCTTTAAGTAGACATCTAGTCCAGTATTATACGGTCGGAGTTTTAGACCTTTCCCAAGTGCAATAGCTTTCATAGTTTAAGTGTGTCTCTTGCTTTCTTGTAGTTGCTTTTTAGAAGCCTCACTTTCACCTATACTTTTTATTATTCCAGCTACGGCATCAACTAGTGCACCAGTTGCACTTAAGCCAATAAATAAGCGTATTACAACTACACCACCGCCAGTTCGAGCAGGGAGAGGTAAGAGATGTGGTATTTTTACACTTTTCTTACCAATTGTTTTCTTAACTTCATAACGTGCCCTGCTCAAAGCCGGAGTAATAACTTAGTGTGTCTTTGCTATTTATTTTCCGTGATGCAACTTTAATGATTGTACTTAAAGCAATGTTTGGTCTTTTCTTATTTTTTACACTCATACCCAATTTAACTTTTAAGTCTTATAGTACTCGCAATAGCTAGAGCAGCTGCTTTTTCCCTTGTATTAAAAACTCTGGCTTTGACTCTGTGCCAAGCTTTCTCAGCTAAGACTCTATCATTTTAGTTTCTAGCCTTGATATTTTCTTGGTTCTAAAAATAATAGGCTATATCGTGTTCTTCGCACACTGCGTCTACTGGATTTATTTCCTTATCACCTCTAGTAAGATGTTTGACAAGTTTAGAACTAGGACCGCAGTACTGGTAGCCTGGTAGGTGTAATTCTACAGGTGAGGTATTTATAACCGTATTCAAAATTTCATGTCTTCTTGCTTAATGAATGATTATATCACTTCTCAATGGTCGAATCACGACTGGGTATCTTCGTCTGAAAGCATTGTATTCATAGGGTATAAAAGCACTGCCCATCATATTATCACATAAGTCGTTATGCAGCCATCTTACCGCTCTGACATGCAGTTCAAAAAGCAAACTGTAAAATTGCAAGTTCCAAACTTTGACGCTGTTGTGAAACAGAAACAGCGTTCAAATCTACATGGTAAATTATTCTCAGATAGTATAAGAGCCGTATTATGTGGCTCATCCAACTGTCAGTCAAAACAAGTTGTCTGCTAGCACTAACTGAAGACCCCAATGGACTAAGGTTTGAAAAAGTTTATTTGTACTCAAAGTCCCTTCATCACTCAAAGTACAAATTTTTACTAGTATGACATAAATGACATACAATTTTTTACATCCAGTGAAGCCAAAGCCACAGAATCTGAAGATGATGCACTATCCAATTCTATCATGATTTTTGATGCCACAGCTTGTGAAAAGCAGGATAATGTAAGAGCTTTCTAGTACACAGAAATACTTACAAATTTGGCCTGTTTCTATCTATTCCCGTCATACGTACATGTACCAAAACACCTTGCAAGAGACAATGTCAATCTTTTAGCTCTATTTTGTCAAGATAAGCTGTATTTCAAACATGTGTATAATGATAACGTCAACTGAGACATATCATACACCCAGTTTAAAGATCTCTGCACAAACTGTTGAAATGATGATAAATTTGGGTTCGTTGTCATCGATATAAAAAAAAAAAATGAATAGTGGTCGATATTGCAAAGGTTTTGACACTTTTTCAACCAATATAGATCACGCATATTGCACTAGTTAGTCCACTCTCAGATGTTGAAGCATCAACATGTACAAAGGAGAAAAAGACATACTTCATCAATAAGTGTAAGCTAGAGAATCCGTCAAAAAGAAACATTAATTATTGAAATTTGGAAAAAACAAGATTGAAAATGTTCTCAATAAGACTTATAAATGTATAATTAATCCTCTTCGGCAAATCATTACTGAAACGAGGACAACAAATAATAATTCCGTAATTCATCTTGAGCCACTACCCATCGAACAAATGAAAAAAGAGAAATACAGCGATGATGATATTATGTTTGAGTATGCTGTAAGTAAAAGTAATGATGATGAAATAAATGTAACCATTAAACTAACCTTATGACAATCTAATTGACAGATAATTAATAAAAATCGAAGAGATTCATTGAATTTGGTTTATGAAATGAGAAAAAAAACGGAATATACTAGCTTAGTAATTCATCGATAGATTTTGAAAATAATCAAATTAAGATAAGAGGGTTGAGCTTTCCAATGAGTGATGGGTTGATGCAGATACTTGTGAAAAAACATCCTGATCAATCTCGTATTACTAAAGATGAGTTGAAAAAATATTACATGCTTTTAAATTCTTCAAGTGCCCACAGAAAAGACTACAACAAAAATATACCTATCAGAAGGCACAATAGTAATAAATCTAATGAAATCATGGCTCCAATGTTTGATTTCATTGCCGTCAATCAGTATGAATCGTAATTAAGAAGTGGTTATAGAAGAGCTTTAGAAACAACCTCGTCGTAACTATCTATGTCAGAAATATGATATTCGAGATTCGGATGAGACATGGCAGGCTGACCTTGTAGAAATAATACCCTATGTTCGTAATAACAAAGGTCATAGGTACACGCTAACTGTAATAGATGTTTTTCAAGTTATGCATAAGCCGTACCTGTAAAGAGAAGAACTGGAAAAAATGTTACAGCAGCAATAAAGTTTGTAGTAAGAGATGGTCGAGTACCGAAAAATTTGCATACAGACAGAGGAAAAGAATTCTTTAATAAATGTTTACAAGACCTCACGCAGAAATATAACATAAATCTTTTTTTTTTGCAAGCACCAAACAATCGATATGAAGAATGCAGATGTCACTGCCGCTAATAAAGCTTAAGTTTTGTAAAAATTTATGACTTTTAATGAAATGATAAAAAGGTCGAAATTCAAAGTTAATGATAAAGTGCGGGCTAGTAAAGCTAAAAATGCCTTTGAAAAAGGCTCTACGCCAAACTGGTCCACTGAAATATTCACAAATTCTTAAGTATTAAAAACTAGTTTAGTTACTTATTATTTGAAAGATTGTAAGGATCAGCAGGTCCCTGGTGGCTTTTACGAACAAGAGCTTTTAAAATCTAAATATTCAGATTATTTGGAAATTCAAAGTGATCAGTGATCCGTTGGGGGCGAAATGCGAGAAAATAAATAAATACAAGTAAAGTGTATTTAAATTTTCTTGCGTTGATTTATTAATGCGCAACGTTTTGCTGACAATATGCGTCAGCCTCATCAGGCGCAGGTACGCGAGAATTCGTAAGTTTGGTTGACTTACTCGTCACCTGTCGTGATATCGACTGACAATGTTTCTGACACATTTTGCCCCCAACGGATCACTGATCACTTTGAATTTCCAAATTCACCGAAGGGCACTGATATATACTAACAAACCATTATTCAGATGTATATCTAGTGGAAAAAGTCATGAAAAAACGTGGTAATATGGTTTATGTCAAGTGATTGGAATTCAGTAAATTACATAACAGTTGGATTGACTAGTCAAACATTTAAGAAATACAGATAAAGTGGAGGAGGCTCCATCCAGAGACCCACACGGTGATGAACAATTTTCACGCGTTTTCACCTACGTTGAAGTTTTTCTTTTATTAATTTACAAATTTACAAATTCATACTTATTAACACCATGATATACTATAAATGAAGCATATTTTTGACCTTTTTTGTCATCTCATTGTATAAATAATCATTGGCTTCTATTGCTTTTGAAACACGATCTGGAATAAAGACTTAAAATTCATTATATGACTACTCTGCATCCAAAGCGGGTATCGACCCTCTTAAGTTCGGTCACCATGTATTTTTGCTTCTTCTCCAGCTACGAAACTCATTGTAGAGAGGTAGTTATTATTGGCGATACGGTTTAATGCAGCAAAGTCTATTTTCCTGAAACAGAAATATTAGTATACAGCATATAAGGCTACAAAAAATAGAAATTAACCTCAAAGAATTTTTGCTTTCTTGCTTCGAAGTGAATACTTCCAAGGAGTTAGTAAGCACTCCAGCTCGTCTAATGACAGAATAAGCTCTGCAGACTGGTGTTCCTTTAGATATAGGGCACTCCCTATCTCCACTTCTCCCACCACTTTTCTTTCTATTTTTTCTCCCACTTCATTATCTAGTAAGATAAACGAGCATATATATTAACTGGAGATCTTCATCATCTAGTATGATATAGCCCTATAGTAGCGTATCTGTGCTGTCTGAGAGTAACTGACGTTTATCATCTTGTGAACTCAGAGTTATTCTTCTTTGTTGCTCTGTACGGATGATGAAGTCTGGAGCGTGTTTTATTTTGCTAATACATGTCTGTAGACTTATTAAAGAGACGGTCTCAGTAGTCCTTGAAGCTGATTTATGTATTCATTACTGTTGTTTTGACACCCTCGGCCTTCTTAATAAGCTTCGCAATTTGCATGCAGATGCAATAAATCTTACTCTGTAGTCTAAATAATTCCGTCATAATGTTGCCGCAACACTTGTTCTCCATTAACCTTAGACATTTTTATTCACGAGAGGCAGATCGGATTAATTATTCGATGGAAAATCTGATTTATCGAATTTATCTATGTCTTGCTTAATAACTTCGTCAAAATTTTGACCAGTAATCTCATATATGAAGCTGTCAGTGTACAGTAATTTACACATACTCATGTATGAATAATGGAAATTATACATGAGCGTCTTTGATACATCTAATACACTCGAACCAACATGTATTGATTTTCTCCCACTGATCTTTGTCCGTGCTAGTTGATTGACAACAAGATTTTCAGCAAAGATCGAGCAACTGTAGAAGTTTGGTCGGACAATTAGTATTTTTGGACTATAACATCCTTCTCACTTGTTCACAAGTTTGACATCCACTCGCTTCCACTCTTTCTCCATAATTTTACTATACACAGCGTTGGTCATGAGTTTGAAGAAGAACTTTTTAAATTAATTTTTACTCTGCTTTCTCTTCTCCGTGATGAGATTAACGTATAGTTTGAGCCATGAACTTTCTATAAAACGTAGGAATTTATAGACTTTCGTGAGCACTAGTCCATATGTGAGAGCCTGCTTCAATGCCTTATAATATATGACGTAGCGCTCTTTATCATACAAAGACGTCATTAGCTTCTGCTGCTCAAGGCAAGGTGGGGCCATATGCTGTGGGCAGAGAGGCAAATCTTCGTTTTCATCATGGATAGCTACTGACTACTCCAAATCTACCTCCAATATGTAGTCATAACGGTCATTACCCTTGCAAATATCGCCATCACCTGGTATATCAGAGAACTTTAATTCTGCGATGTGGTTGACCCATTGGAAATCTCCTCTCGTTAATGCCTATGCCATTGCCCATCCATACAAATGATTTGCATCAAAGTAATGAGGTATTTATCTTTGACCTCTGGATTATAATTTTCTTCCGTGTACTTGTTGTTCGTCTTAGTATTGCAGCACTGGCTCACACCTCCTCTGATGCCTGCTTCCACAAACAAAAGCATATCTGAATCTGTGAGCAGCTCTAATTAACCTTGGGTGAGCTTTAGCATGGTATTCCACGTTAGACCAGGCATGGTGTTATAATGTGCAAAATTCAACAGGTATACTGCCATGCAAGTTGAGCGAAAGCTCTCAAAGACGTCTGCCAGCATCAAAACGTCAGTCATCAAGTATAAAATAGAATACTTTTTAAACGTTTGAACTTGGAATGTTCTCCATATGTTCTGTGTATGCTCGTAATCTGCATCAGAAATTTTTGTATCGTTCAACTTGCTCTGAAATTCTGTTTAGACGGAAGCTCTTTTTTCTCTCAACTTCTCTAAAGAACTAACGTTATCGTAAGGGAATACGTTCTGGGAATCATAAGGGAAGAGTGAATATAAGGAGCCAGCGAAAACTAGAGAGCTCAGTTGAGAACTAACTAGACAAGAGATCAGACTTCTTTGATCATGGACTATGTCCTTGATGTTCAGGGCTTCAGAAGGTTGACCAATATTTTCATTCATAAAGAACTTGTGATTTTACTTTTAAAGGTAAATGCTTGAATACTATTATTCCACTTTAGTACCCCTTTTAAATGGTTCAAGCTTTCACATAAGGAATGCAGGGTTAATACTTAGTTTGAGAAAAATTTCCACGGTATAATTTGGAATTCGGGGAGCACATCTTATTCTAGAGTAATTTTCATCATACAGCATTTTTTTAAAAAGGCCAATATCATTTACGTTAAAGGTTTGGAATGAAAGAACAGGCTGAAAGAAAAACTATGTAAATAGTAAGTATTATTAATACAAATAATTAATTTATTAACAAAATTAATTTATACATTACTTTTGATGTTTCAGTCACATTTGCAATGCTAAAGACTTAGAATGTCACGCCATTAGTAAGATAAACGATACGTATGATTTATGTTTTTTACATCTATTAAGTGCAAAACCTGTTTGTGCCGGTAAAAATGCTTCTGCTATAATGAACTGGCTACTTACCACAAGAAATACACTAGATGTAGTCGATGAAGATATACTTGATTTTAATGATGATTTGTGAAATAAATGTATTAAAATGAATGAACGATGAAAGAAAGAAAGAAAGTGGTAGAAGGAAAGAATGTATAGTTGTTCTCCACTGGTGGGGGTGGAAAGGGACCCTTAAAATTTTATAGTAACACATACATCCAATTGAGTATATTTAATATTTCAGGTAAGTTTTGTTTATTAAGGTAGTGTAACGAGTGTTTTATTTGCCATTTTTAACAGTATTTGTCAAAATATGTTATTTTAAACTAGTTATAGCACTTGTTTCTCGGAAAGTTTTAATATAAAAAGTGTGTACAACATACTTCAAATTCAATAAAGAGTTTTTTTTTACTACATAACCTATGTGAACAGTATCAGCGAATCATACAATGGATAAACAATCATTATTGTGTGATTTGTTCTTATTAAACAAAAAAAATGGATAATGAAGATCTCATTTTTAAAACAATGGAGTTAAATTTTGAGAATTTTTTCTTCTGTAAAAGAATACAGCTGTGTGATATATACTATACAAAACACTATGATGATAATAATGAAAAAGCTACGAAGTCAAAGCGCATCAGTACATACGTGAACTGCGAGCAACAACAAAGGCGACTACTGAGATCGTACGAGGCTGTCCCGTGATGCGCACAACAGAACACACGTTTGAGTTACTGCAACTTGAACAGGATGTTCGATTACTTAACCAAACTGTCATAGACTAGGCTCTCCAATGCATACTCCTTCCATTCTCTGTTTTCCTTATCCCCACCATTGTCACGGCGGAACGAGCACACAGGCAGATATGGCAGCCATGGGGCTACGAGCACAGAGTCTGGAGAAGTAGAGAGAAGGGCGATATGAGCACAGGGCTGATTCATGCACTGACGCGACTCGAGTACAGAGTCTTCAAATTCAAAATCCACGATATCACAGATTTGAGCTTCTCTCCGACTGATAAAATAAAACTGGCATTTCGGATCGCACGCTTATTCAAATGGTTTCGGGTACTCATCCAGGCACAAAAGCGGGACTAGTACACGAGCGGATACTGCAGTCATGGGTACTACGGGCACAGAGAGTACTCATACCCACGCAAGAACGAGCACATTTATTTATACTTTCAATTGATTGTTGTAACATTTTATGATAACTACCAATAAATAAGATACAAACACAATATACATACACGTATCAGAGCAGCTTTAATATACTAATTTTTTTTTGCCCGTGACACCCCTCACAAACTTTCTTTAACAAAAAAAAACAAGACTCTTATTATTCATTTCCCTATTCCTTTGAGCTTTCAAATCTAGTATTTTTTATATAGAATTTAAAGTAGAATCAGCATTTCAATTCATTTTGATCTATACTTTGCGGATAAGGGGTCAAAAATCAAGTTTTATACAATTTTTAGCTGATTATTGCAAACTTAACGTTCTGTCTGACTTCTACGTTTTTAATACAGTTAAATACAACATTCTCTATAAAAAATGCAACGGCAAATCCATACTTTAATAAAATTCGATTAATACTCCATGTATTGAGTGTAAAATATACAGCTATACGTCATTTTTGGGTAGTTTGTCTGCATTAAGTGTAGTTTTTACCCTCTACAGATACTTAATAATGTTGTAAAATACACTGTTTTTTACGTAAAACTAAACACAAAATGCGAATTTTAAGTCTATGTGAACAATATCTTATACTCATTAAACTACAATCTGGTCAACACTATTACAATTTGATTCAAGCAAAATTATATCTATTATCATTATTTTAATTCACAACTATTAACACAAAATAAATTGTACAATTTTTTTATTCAGTGAGATGTTTCGGCATGGTTAATTTTTTTACAATCATAAACTTTGTTTTAAATTCACTTACATATTAAATCAAATATTGTTTTTATTCTTTATCTCTTGTTCCATTTATGTATTTTTCTGCACGTTTCACCGCTCTTTTGGCAGTATCGTCAGTAACTTGTTAATGTTTGAAAATAGCATTGCCTTTCAAACAATCATTATTGCTTCATCATTTTTTACAAGAAGTTCACAAGAAATCTTTATTTATATCGAATCTATCAAAGACTAAGAGTGTTTGTGAATCAATGGAAAAGTTAATTTTTTGGCTTTAAAGTTGCTCAAATCAGTCGTTTGTATTTTTTTTTTTTTTTGTACGTAGTGTTCAAATGTACGTAGTATATTATTTGCCATGTAACAGTTGACGTCTTAGACAATCAGCAGACGTCTGGAGGCATTGCAACGAGTAAGAAGACGTGTTTACAACGAGAAATGTATTTCCCAGATAATAATCGATCGTTCAATAATGTATAAAAAAATTACTCTGAGACTTACATCAATTGATAAAAATTGTGTGCTATTTTGACAACTAATTGATTTGTTTAGTATTACTTACTCTTAACTTAAACGTCTGAGAATAGGATAAATACTATTTCTACATCATAAAGTTTTGATACCGTGTTATATTAAAAGTTAATAACTAGTCATCCAAAATGATCAGTATTGGTTACACGATCGAAAACGTCAAAAAAATGAAAAAAATTCAAAGTACATGTTTGGGAGATTGTTTATGTAACTAAAAAAATAAAATATTACCTGTAAAGTCCTCACCAGGCGTGAATCGATTGTTTCTAATAACCGACTTCTTAAACATTCATAGGTGCCCACTCTCACACTTCGTACGCCTTCTACACGTCTAGGACTGCCTTCTGATATGTTTTTTGTTCTCAATGTTAAATAATTTTGAATGCCAGACGTGAACTAATAAAAAATAGTGATTCTTTGCTTAATAAATTAAAAAATTCATTGTTTTGCTTCAGTGGCAACCATAAAAATTATTCTCACCCATATTTCTTACTCATAACCAAAAGTCAACACGTTTCCTAGACATAAGCTAACTGTTCACAGCTACCCATGCTACTAGTCTATAACTCGGAGCTCAAAATGAAAGGTGACCTGGGTCACAGGCCCCAATAACTGTTTGGGCTTGAGAATGCCAAAAACAGCGTTTTTCGTGTTTTATGTTTTTCTCCCTTGGTAATGAACGAAAAAATCTGAAAAAATGAGTACACTTGGGATAACTCCTTTTATGCAGAATTTTTTCAGCAATCATTAAGCGTCAACATAACCATGGTGGCAGATTAGGTGTATGGTTATAAGAAAAAAAAAAAAAAAAATTATCTCTATGAATTTTATTCATGCATATTGGTATGCCCTGATCAATGTGCATAAAAAAGTAAAAAAGAAGAACCTCTTAATATTTTATCTCTTTTTATTATTTTTTCTTTATGCATTAAGATGAAAAGTTAAAGCTGAATAATAGAATTAATAACTGCTTTTTTATTATGCAGGCAACATTACCACATCTTAATATGTGTTAGAACATTAATGAATAGATGAAGTTTCTTCTTCGGTTGAAGATGAAACATTCTTTGCAAAAATTAAATATTGCATGTCGATCACAACCTATTGACTTATCTATTATCATGAATAACATACCAAGAATAGGACATAGAGGAGCTCTTAAAAATAGTTACAGCTTTTTAATTATTTTGTCGCGATTTGCGTAAGGCTAGTAACACGGTAGAAAATTAAAAATGTGTCTTTAAACCAATAATTATGGCAAATAATATACATGTATAATAAGCAGAACACAAACTTCGCAGTAATAGAGTTAATCATATATTCTTAATAAAAATTTTAACAGCCAAAACAATGAGTAATATTTTATTTTTAATAACAGGCAATGTACTCTCCTTCAGTTTTTGTCTCTGAATCGGTCATATCATAATTATATCATTTATTAAAGATATAATAATAAAACTTTAACTTACCAATATTTAGTGCAGAGCTTTATTTATATAATTTAATTTACTTCTTACTCTAAAATTATCTTTCTTACTCTACTTAGATTACTTGGGCTACAAGCATATGATGGTTTATGAATTCAAAATTTAATAAAATTCTGCTAGCGTGGTGGCAGTTAAAGTATATATTCATATGATTGTTGAAGTTACTGTTTCTTCCTCAATAAATTTATTTTATAAATTACATAAGTTTTTTCTTTTTAATTTTTTATGCACATTGATTAGGAGGTACCAATATGCATAGATAAAATCTAAAAGAATAAATTTTTTTTTTCTTAGAACCATATATTTAAACTGCATGTAAAAATAACTGATTACGTACTTTTTTCAATGGGAAGAATTAATTTTTTTTGTAGTATCAAAAATTATTGATTTCGTCGGCCGTATTAAATCGACAATTTTATAAATTACGAGTCTTACCTTAAATTTGTTGTAAGAAACTTAAACAATGGCAACTACAATAATTAAGATCAAATCGTTTCAAAATTTTTAATTTTCGTGTACCATATCGGATCGGCCAGTTTCAATTTACGAAAACTAACCTTATATTCGTAATCAGCGACCCTGAAAAAGCTATCCATGCAGAGATTCAAGGAAGTTATATTGAAAACTTATAAGGAATTTTTTTTTTTTTTGGTAATTTTTCCAATGTTCATATCAAATTATAATTGCTTATAACAATATAACGCCACTTTCTATAGTTTTCCTGTGTCCTTTATCCCATTATTTATAAGATTAAAAAAATCATAGTGATATCTCTATCCTGACTTAAGATTTACAATTTTAATTAAAAAAAAGCAAATTCGACAACTATGCGGCCACGGCTGCTACTAAAGCCATACTGCTACAACAGTAATATTTATAGGGCAATAAAAGCATTAATTCAGCAAGTAAGCTATGAAAAACAAATCGTAATGACCTTACAATTTGCTTACATCCAAATCTACAAATCATTAATTATTAAAATAAAAGAAAAAAAAACTGAAGTTTGCGTATTTAATTTCTTTTAGAGGCAAAATAACGATTTGTTTGACACGTTCCTCTCTGAAAAATCTAAAAAATATGAAAGAATGTATAAAAATTCTTTTTTTTCGCGTTCTACAAGTTAAAAAATAAAATTTTCTGTACTTTTTCTCTTCGCATCATGGTCAACATTCTGATTTAAAGTTGAAATAATTATCTTTTGGTTATGCTGGCTCTCAATAAATATCCGAAAAATTTCACTGAAAAATAGTCATCCAAAGTATACTTATCAATTTTTTCAGATTTTTTTTGTTGCTTACAACGCGAGAAACCAAATAAAACACAAAAAACGATGTGTCCGGCATTATTACTGCGGCCTGTAACCTGGTTCACCCTTCGTTTTGAGACCCAAGTTATGATTTGTCACGACTGAAGAAAAAATTAAGGTCATTCTACCCCAATTATCGGGGATACCCTTTCGTTATTTTTACTATGCATAATAATAACAATAAAATAATCAGTAGTAATGATTTAATTATAATACTTACAGCTGATAATAAGTTTGTTGTTATTACTATTCTTACTATTATATTATTATTATTTTTACTTCTATTGTCAATACGTTTAATTTTAACTGGGTACCGCGATCTCACGAAATCTCTCTTACCAGGCCAGTGCTGCTTGCATAACCTAGGTGAAAACCCGTTGTAATTTGGAGACTTTTGCTCGATCTTTTGAGTACGTGTTTGTAACCGTCAGTACGTCAACCTGCAAAGTTTGATGATATTAACTGGATAAGCAGGGGCATGGTTTGAATAAAAAAACGAGTGCACATGTGTTATTGTTAATTCATTGTGCTTGAAACGAACAACATACAAAGCGTGTGTAAATGCGTAAGTTACAGCAGCCACGGATGGGCAGATGCTTCCCTTGCAGGGTTGAACGCTAAATAAAACAAATCTTGACGCTTGGAGAATGCGAGCAAAACTAGTTTATGTAAACACTAGTGTGATTTTTTCCTAGTTTTTCGAGAGCTACGGGTGCAAGATGTTGTGGATCAGAGAACCACCAGACGTTGTGGCGTAGGTTTCTTATCAGCTAAGTATTCCACGGTGGTTTCTGTAGATCTCTAAAGCAGAATAACGTGAGTCACTGACACGTAAATATCGTAGCTGTGAGTTAGCATACCGTATTTGCTTCAGAACAATGGACTCAAAGCGTGCACTCATTAAGAAGCCTTATGCTTATTTTCTTCTCTGAGTAGATGATACGGCGTGGATAGCTTTAGTATATGCCGATAACGTTATACACGACAGTACTTGTACCTTTCTACCTCTCAGACTCTCTAACATATATATGCCACGCTCGTTACTGCCGTTGCTAAGTTGCTAGTCCCTATCATAATCTCTCTCTCTCTCTCTCTCTCTCTCTCTCTCTCTCTCTCTCTCTCTGTCATTCATAGACTTTGTAACCGTGTGTCTACGGTATAGTCGTGCCTTGTTATTTGCTGATGATTTGCAGATAAGCATATCATGTGCCTTATGCGATCTCCCAGCGACGATCGGCCTCATGAATCAGGATGTGGTTGCTGCGTGATTGCTGCGTAGTAAGACAAAGCCGACCATTTTTGTATCAACCCAGCGCCATATGCGCCTTGATAAATCAGCCTCACACCCCGAATTATAGTTGATGGTGAACCCGTCCCTTTTGTGTCCTCGGTGAAAATCCTTGGTGTCATTTTATCTGAGGACCTATCATGGAATGGTCAGGTATCGCAGATCTGCTTTCGCATCCATGGGGTGCTTCATAGACTGCGCTTTTGGGCGGTGCTCTTCCGGTTGGACTCCGACGTGTGTTGGCCTCGTACTTGCTACTTCCGCATCTAGATTATGCGTGTTTGGTCTATCTGGATCTTTCAGGCTATTTAGAGATTAAATTTCATCGTCTCTGTAGTAGAGTGGTGAGATATATTTTTAGGCTGAGGCAGGATGCAGCAGATGGCACCGTATTCTGATAGGCTGGGTTGGTTGGTGATAGGTGTACGCAGAAAATATTTTCTCGCACTACAGACATATCGAATATTACAGACTAGTAGACCAAGCTATTTAGCCGAAATTGTCTTATTATCAGTCCTTTGTGCTCTCTGCGTAACGCTTCTGGGACGAGATTCCTCGCTACATACGTCAGATCGACTCACTGTCTAGTTTTAAAGAGGCTATTTATAACTATTTATTTTCGCGTGACTGACTACTTATTTAACTGCAGTATATTAGTATTTCTGTATTGTATGTATTTTTTAGAATTTTTAAATTTGTATGTACTGTTTAAAAACACAAATGTACTGATCATTCGCACTGATGCCATGTTGTAAACTGTTATAAACATCTGAAGTAGATATACTGATCTGTCTCATGCTTATGCTAATATATGTAAATTACGGATCGAAATTTTTTAGCTTGTTTTTATTTTATTTTTATTTAATTTGATTTGATTGAGCATAAGACCGATGAGCGCTGCGAGCGTTGAAGGCTTTAAAAGCATTTTAAAACTTGTAAGCGGAAATGCATTTAATTTATTTATTGTATTTCAAATTGTATATTTTTACATTAATGTTAAATTGTTTGTTGTATGACTTGAATTCGCCATTTGGACTCTTAGTCCTTGGCGTGAAATAAACCAATATTAATCAATTAATCTCTGTCAAATCAAATAAGAAATTTCTTAGTGAAAACATACATTTATGTATTTTTTTTACTTATTTAATTTAAAAAAATTGNATCACGAAAAGGGTAGAGTGCTCAAAATGGCGGACGGCTCAGACAGATTGGATTTTAATCCCAAGAAGGACGATTGGGATATGTACATTGAAAGAATGGAAATGTACTTTCTAGATAAGCAGGTGGCTGTACTACCAACAAAGGCTGGAATGGATACAATTAAGTTAGTACGAGAATTGTGCGCACCTACTAAGCCAAAAAATAAACCATTGACTGATATAGTCAAGTTAGTAAAAGAACATCTCAATCCAATAAAAAAAAATTTTTTTTTCTATGTTTGACTTTTGAGTAAGAAGTAGCGATTAAAAAAATATTACTAGTATAGTTTACAATCATACAAATGATTAAAAACGCATACAAAATATGGCCTCTAAAAAATTTTTATGAAATTACATACAGGCAGAAAAATGTGAGTTGTACATGGCAAACAATATATGGTATTAGGCGATAATTCGATTTGAAATTCTGTTACGGTCACCTAATTAACTCTGATTGGCCAATAAACTTCCGCTTATTTATTCAAAATTCTGCAGTTTTTTATTAATGAATACTAAGAATAAAAAAAATTTTTCATGACATATTTGTTGAACATTGTATTCTTATAAAACAAGTACTGCTGTAAAAAAAGTTATATTTTTTATTTGTAACAAAGTGCATTAAAAATTGATCGGAAAATTCTACCCATCCACACACTGACAGACATATTTGGATTAGAAGACAGACACAACAAGTTAAATAAAAGTGTTTAAAAATAACATGAACTACAATAGTATATTTGACTTCATTAAAACCCTGTAGAAGACAGACAGAACCCTAAATTTATACGAATCAACCAAAAATGGCTTAAAACTTGCTTTTTGACCCCTGAAACGTAATGTATAAACGAAATTAAATTAAAATGGGGATTTTACACAAAATTTCAAATAAAAAATACTAGATCCAGAAGCTCAAGGGAATAGGGAATTAAAAAAAACATATTTACATATGATTTTTACCTGTTTGTATTCTAAAAACTTGTTATATTTAGTTGGCAAAGTTTAAAAAACTTTTTTCACTGTTAATCCAGTAAGAACCTAATTTTTTTTCTGTTAAAGGAAGTTTTTAGGAGGCAGCACGAGCGAAAAAAATATTGGCAATAAGGAATACCCTAATACATTCGTTGAATATATCGTTTTTATAAAGAAAGCTGACAAAACTTTGGAAAATAAGAGGATTTTTCGTATGTTATTGGTTTTCCTGTACTCCTTTACCGATCAGCTAAAAATAAAATTAACCTTACTAATCTTATTATCTTACTTTAACTTTATATTGAAAAAAACACTAATAATATCATATAACAAAAATACGGCATAATATTCTATTTCAATTGCACAAGTTCCTATCCTATCAATCAACAGCTACTTGAACTAGTCCACAATTATCAAGTAATTTGACATATTTACATGTCACAAAAACAACTGTCATACATTTTTTAACTTCTACAGAATAAATCAAGCTTGATAGAGGCCAAAGTAAGATCGAAAAACCAGCTCGACTATCGGAGGACTCAAAAAGTGCTACCTGATGATCAAGATTGGGAAATTTACCGAATCAACTAAAGAAATATTTTTGTTTTTATTTCCATTTTAAAATCAATTTTGAATCCATAAGCTGAGTGTGTTATTTCCAAGATCAAAAATGAAAAGTTAAAAAATGAAATCACATTGAATTCATCATCGTATATATTTATGTATACACACAAACATATAAGCTATAATCTATGTATCTTTGTTAAGTACGTATAGGTATAAAATAAAAAATTTACTAGAAGTAAGTGACGAAAATACTAAAAGTTTTATCATAATCTCAAGAAGTTTGACTACAATTGTGTCTGTATCTTTGATATTAAATGTGACCCCAGTTAAAACCTAAGCAAACTTTTAATATATTAATAATCATATTTAGAGGCACCTGCTGCACGGTATCACCATCTATACAAGGCGTTTCACGTCAAATGCTTTAGCGCAGAGCACGAGAGCCAAAACACGCAGCAGCATAATAATACACTAGAAAAATGCATTAATACATAGTATCAATATATTTTTTTATCCTTAGCTTTCTGATGCTAATCGCAGTTTTCTTAAAAAAACATTAATTTCACAAAAAAAAACATAAAATGCATTTTATCTCAAAGAAGGGCATTTTCAAAATTTATTTCAATGCAAAAGAACAAGATTTTCCACGTGTAGACCTAACCTGACGCTGCACGCTTATCTTTGCTTAAAAACTATTTTCAACGTTAGATGTATAATCTATTTTTACATCAATTGTTTTGAATGAAAAAAACGTAAATCTCATCTTTTTCCTACTTCCAAATGTAAAAAAGTAAAAGTAAAATGCAGCAATAAGTACCACCGAGCTAAAGTTGCTATTTTGAAACAAATAAAAAAAATTTTGGAATCAGATTCAAAACAAGGTAGGATTTTTTCACACATACGTGATCCACACTTCTGATCATGGAACTATTGGATTAGAGAGTTTTCTTGTACTGAACGAAAAGCTTTTACAGTAAAAGAACTCGTGTCTCATTAAGATATACTTTCAGTTCCCCCCAAAAAAGGTAATGTAATTCCCGAAGAAATTGAAACTGCAGTGAAAAACTTTTATGAAAATGATCCAATAAGCTGACTCATACCTAGCATGAAATTTACGTGACTGTGAAACAAGGTGATGGCACAAAGAAACAAATTTGAAAACGATTGATTCTTGGCAATTGAACCGACTTGACAATTTCAATGACTTAACAAACAATACGGAACTACATCTTCAAAATTATCACGACTGTAAAAAGTCCATAGTATGTAATGCGATACAAGATCGATGTTTTTTGGACGATTGTTTAGATTAATTAATCTGAAAACTCCCGAAACTAACTTGCTCATTCATTCATAGAATAAACAACAATCAAACTCCATCATGTAATTTGATGATTTGAGCAGAATTACTTTTTTGCGTGTATGTGTGTGTGCAAAATTATATTGCACCCACATATAAGCACACAGTTTTCTCCATACCAAGCAAGTTTAACCTTCTGTTAAAATTCACACTTGGTGGCCCTATTATATAGTGCGTCCTGCTCAAATCATCGAGTTGCATGATGAAGTTCGATTGTTGTTAATTCTATGAATAAAAGAGCAAGTTAGTTTCAAGAGTTTTTAGATTAATTGATTTATTATAGTCATACGATTAAAAATTCATGCCTGTTTCCCAACCTTCTATGTCAATCTCGCCAGCGTTATAGTATTATATATCAGTGCAAGTGTTAGTCGTATTCGTTTGTGGCTAGATCGCTAGAACGCCACACTGATGAGTTCCAGCTAGCGATCGAGGATAAACGATTCCTTTCCTTTTTTTATTATTTCTTAATTTTCTTTAAATGCACTACATCCTCTATAATAGGGTCACCAAGTATATGTAATGTACGGTAAAGCGTGACGTAAGCATTGTGAGCAGCGACAGAGAGTCAAGTGCTAGTGTATGATTGGCAACACAGTTAGTTGATAAGCCGCATGCCTACGAGCAGTACTCCTTCATGTATCATTTTTGTATACCTTTCTTTTCATTATATTTTATGGTATTAAAGTTAAGTTTGATGTTTAATATAATGAAGTGTACTTATTTTGAGTACCCATCCTCACCTACTCAAGATATAACAAATGGCGACGAGGATTAAAACAAAAGTGGATAATTTTGTAACGGATGGCATTAAACGCCGAAGTAGACGAAAATCTAATTGATGTGTACACGTTAAAGAAAGGAGATTTAATACGATGGCTCAGCGGTTATTCTAATATTGAAGTATTTGAGTTACTAACTCTGGACGATTTAAGAAAGTTTGTAAAGAAAATTTTGGAAGCCAACATAACGAGAACAAAAGAAATTAATATCAAAAAAGACAAGGAGGATCACGAAAAGGGCAGAGTGCTCAAAATGGCAGACGGCTCAGACAGATTGGATTTTAATCCCAAGAAGGACGATTGGGATATGTACATTGAAAGAATGGAAATGTACTTTCTTGCACACGATATTAAAGAAAATGAGCAGATGGCTGTACTACTAACAAAGGCTGGAATGGATACATTTAAGTTAGTGCGAAAATTGTGCGCACCTACTAAGCCAAAAAATAAACCATTGACTGATATAGTCAAGTTAGTAAAAGAACATCTCAATCCCAAACGTAATGAAGCTATGGAGAGATGTAGATTTCAACAGGCGCAGCAAGCACCAACGAAAAGCATTGCTAATTTCGTCGTTCGATTGAAAGAATTAGCCTTGCACTGCAATTTTAACGATTTAAACACGGCCCTTAGAGATCAACTGGTTTGCGATGTATACAATCATGCAACAAGAGTGGCTTTATTTAGCGAAGAAAATCTAACATTTGATAAGGCAATAAAGCTGGCAACTACGAGAGAATCAGCGCTCAAGAATGCGGCTAACACGGAGAAACGGAATATCTACACACCAAGACAAAGTTCGATAAATTACGTAAGGTCGCGGAAATCGACAGGTAAACAATCGTCCGATTCGTATAAAAGTAAGAATAATACAGCGAGTAGTAGTACGTTCGGTAACAAAAGAGATAAGAATACTAAACGCGACAATTTAAAATCAGAATTTGTTTGTTATTGTTGCGGTAAGCAAAATGATCACATAGCACGTGAGTGTAAGTTTAATGGAAAGGAATGTAATTTTTGTAAACGGAAAGGGCATTTAGAATAGGTTTGTTTTAAAAAACAAGTTAGAGATAATGTACGGAATGGATCTAATAAATATAAAAGCGATATAAATCACGTTGAATCTGACGAAAAAGGAAATTCAGAGGACAAAGAAGGAACCTCCTATGACTTTTATTCTATTGTTAAGCATTCTGATACAGGTAAAGCAGTTGATGATAAGATCTTAATGAATAGGGTTAAAGCAGAACCATTAATTATTAGTATAGAGATCGAAGGTGTTAAAGTTGATATGGAAGTAGACACAGGCGCTTATGTCACAGCAATTTTAGAATACGATAAGATAAAGAAATTTCCTAATTTAAAGTTAGAACAAACTCACATAGGTTTGTACGGTTGGGGACATACTAAATTAAATATACTTGGAGTATTAAAAGATTTAAATGCCAAATTTCGTGGAGCAAAGAGTATATTAAATTGTTATGTATTACGGGGAGAAGGGCCTATGTAAATAGGACGGCAATGGTTGAAGGAATTTGATTGCTGGCCTTTGTCAGTCGAAAGTATAGCTAATAATAAAATATACAGGTCTCATCTTATCGAATTAAAAGATAAATTGTTAGCTCAGTTTTCAACGTTATTTTCTGAAGGGTAAAGAGAATACAAGGGACGAAAAATAAATTTAACGTTTAAAGATGATGTTAAACCTGTTCAACTCAAATCGTATCACGCGCTTTTTGCATTAGATAAAAAAATCAAATTGGAAATTAATCGTTTAGTTAAAGCGGGAAATCTGGACCGTGTTTTAGTTAGCAAATGGGCTACTCCAATTGTACCGGTTCTAAAAAATAATGGCGAGGTAAGAATTTGCGGAAATTTTCGAGCGACTGTAAACCCAGTTAATAGTAAAAAGGCATCGGATTCCTATTGAAGAAAAAATATTTAAAACTCTTAACGTAGGCTCAGCTTGGTCGCAAATCAATTTGAATCACGCATTCATGCAATTTTGTGTAGACGAAAAATCTAGTGACGCCTTAACCATTACAACAGAGGATGGATTATTTAGGTATACTAAGATACTGAAAGCGTTGCATCCAGTCCCACTGAATGCCAGGATATATTGGAAGAGATACTTAAGGGAATACCTCACACGGAAATTTATATTGATAACATATATTCTACCAGAAAAACTATAGAAGAGCATGTAAATATATTGTGTGCGATATTCCGCAGACTAGAAAATGCTGGGTTAAGGGTAATTATATCGAAATGCGATTTTCTGAGAGATCAAGTTGAAATACTTGGGTTTGTTATTAACAAAAAGGATTTACAGCCGTTTCGAAATAAAATTTTAGCCATTAATAATGCACCTATGCCAACTTGTAAAAAAGAATTAGAAGCTCTTATAGGTCTGGTAAATTTTTATAAAAGATTCTTGCCCAACAGAGCTGATAATATGAAACCGTTATATGATTTAAAAAATAAAGATGTATGGCAATGGAACGTAAAATGCCAAAAAGCATTCGATTGGTGTAAGACTCAAATTACGTCTGAAAAAGTTTTGACCTTGTACGATCCAAACAAACAATTAGTGTTAGGGTGCGACGCTAGTCAATACGGATTGTCAGCAATACTATCACATCGCTTCGAAGATGGTTCTGGAAGGCCAATCGCATTTGCCTCAAAAAAATACTAAAAAATAAACTTCACAGAGCGATCCTAGATAAAGAAGCCAGAGCAATAGTCTTTGGATTTAATAAATTCTATCAATATTTAGTAGGAAATCACGTTATTTTAAAAACGAATCATGAGCCTTTAAAGTTCATTTTTGAGTTAAACAAAAACTTGTCTGTTTTAATTCAGAGTCGCTCGCAAAGATGGGCGCATTTTCTTTCGAGATTTCAATACGATATAGAAGTAGTGAGGTCTAAGTCGAATGGCAATTGCGACTTATTATCGAGATTACCGATACAAGACGATACGTACGTATTTGAATCCGAATTTACAAGTATGAATTATATTTCAGACGGTTTATCAAGTGTGGATTTTAAACAACTAGCGAGAGAAACAGCTATAGATCTATTATTAAGGAAAATAATAACGTATGTAAAATACGGCTAGCCTTCAAAAGTAACTTCGTTAAGTGACTTAGAGAAAATTTTTTTTCACAAACGTTCGGAATTAGGCTTTGAAAACAATTGCCTAGTGAGAGGCTATAAAGTAATAATACCAGATTCGTTGCAAAATATTATGCTTGAAAACTTACATGCTACACATTTAGGCGTACTTAAAATGAAAAAAATCGCTCGAAATTACTTTTGGTGGCCTAAGTTAGACGATAATATTAATGCTATAACAGGCATATGTAAAATATGTTTAGAGTCACGGCCAAATACTCCAAAAGTCATGCTTACTCCTTGGCAATAACCGGGTACGCCTTGGTCTCGGTTGTATATAGACTTTTTAGGTCCTTTTTTTGATAATATGTTTTTAGTCGTTATAGATGCTCACTCAAAATGGCCAGAAATTATTAATATGAAAAAAAATACACAACCGAGTAAATTAATTGCAGTTTTTAAAAATCTTTTTAGTCGGTTTGGATTACCAGAACATATAGTGAGTGATAATGGTCCTTAATTCAGAAGCATTGAGTTCAGAAATTTTTTAAAGAGTAATGTTGTAAAACAATCATTTTCACCACCTTACCATTCGGCTACTAACGGCGCGGCCGAAAATTTTGTAAAAACTTTTAAATACAAAGTGAGCAAAATTGTACGAGATAATAAATCAGTAGAGAAGGCCATAAACTTATTTTTATTCGATTATAGATCAACCGAACATTGTACTACAGAAAAATCACCTGCGTACCTCAAGTACAAAAGAGAATTACGTAACCGGTTTGACTTGCTAAAGCCTGGCTTGCAACTATCAGTTGAGGAAAAACAGTATTCTCAAATAGCTTACAAGTCTAATAAACGTAATTGTTTTTTTTTCGGTGGGAGAAACTGTTTTTGCAAGAGATTATACGCGTCGCTCTAAGGGTAGTTTAAAAATATAGTTTTAAAGCGGATTACACCGTTTACATTCAAGGTTATAATGAGTAACGGTACAATCTGTAAGAGACACGTGAATCATCGAAATAAGAGCAGATTAAATGAGAATTCAAAAGGAGAGGAAAGTAAGGAGTCTTCCAAGCTGACTTACTTACGACGCTCAGACAGATTGAAATCCAAACAAATGGAATGATTATTAGATTTTGCGTTTCAAATTTTACATTGTATTGATTTTATTAATTAATTGCTTGTATGGTATTTTTGGTAAAGAGTAACTTTTAAAAGGAGGGGAATTGCAATGCACGGTTAAGCGTGACGTCAGCATTGTGAGCAGCGACAGAGAGTCAAGTGCTAGTGTACGATGGGCAACACAGTTAGTTGATGAGCTGCATGCCTACGAGCAGTACTCCTTCATGTATCATTTTTGTATACCTTTTTTTCAGTATATTTGAGAGTATTAAAGTTAAGTTTGATTTAATATAATGAAGTGTTATCATTTTGAGTACCCATCCTCACCTACTCAAGATATAACAGCATGGATTTTAATAGAAGGTTAAATTTGCTTGGTATAGAGATAACTGCGTGTTAATGTATGGGTGCAATATAATTTTGCACACATACACGCAAAAAAATAATTCTGCTCAAATCATCGAGTTGCATGATAAATGCTAATATTTACTATCTCGATAAAAATAATATCTTGCAAATCACTTACGATGTACGGTTTTAATATCATCGCTGTACTATCCATTCAAACAGTATCAATAATCGCGAATGGTTAAACTTGCTCGTGAAAAGCTAATGAAATTGAAAACACACAATTGTTTTATTAAGAAATTATGTATAATTGTAAACAGTTAGAAAAAAATTAAAAACAGGAGAATTCATATTAAGATTTTATTCTGTGGAGAATTGTCCATTTGTTATACGAAATTAATTCTACTTGATCGTTCCATTTAAATAGTAACGAAACGACGGTTTTCACTTGCGTAGTGTATTTTATAAGAAAACGGTTAAGTTGAACATCTAACTATTGCAATAATTTGAAACAACCTTATCCACGATACAGTTTCAGTGTACGAGTATCGAGAAATTATTATCAAGTTCTTGAAAACAATATTTGAAATAAAAAAAACGTATTATTTAACAGATGGTGTGGCTCAATACTTTTTAAATACAAGCAATTTTCAAAATCTCTTATTTTATGAAAAAATTTTTGGAATTTAGGCTGAATGTAATTTGTTCCACCTTGCACGGTAAGAACACATGTGATGCTATGCGAATTCGAAGCAAAAAGTACAAAAAGTAACTTTGCGGTTTTCCTCTAATACTAGAGTCTCGGCAGCACTACATCTTTACAATGGGGCAAAGAGTTATTGTTAAGCGACTGAAGTATTTTATAGTAGTGAGGAGTCGTACAATAAAACAGCTTGAGAGTTAAAACCTAGAATGGGAATTGCCGAAGCAATCCCAAGAATACTGAATCATACAATTATTCTATTAAATGAGTCTAGAATGCAGTTGAAGAAAAATCTTCAAATTTTGAATACAAATTTTCCATAAGATAAGAGTTAGACAACTAAATAAAGATAAAATTATATCAAAAGTTGTAAGTACTTTAAAAGCTTCAAAAGCAAAAAAAAGCGAAGAATAAAATGAAACTGTTATTCTCAATGCTAATGTAAATATGTAAACGTGTAAAGAATAAAAAATTTGTTTTAGTTAAATACACGTGTAATGTAAATCATTCACAAGTAACTGTAATAAAAGTGCTGTGTCCGGTAAGGCCAGACCGAATAGCTTTTTATTTTAGTCTTGACAATATTTGTTAAAGAACAGGATGAGGGTGGGCGGAAAATACTTGCATGAAAATACATGTATATTACGTCTATCTATGTGTCCTTATGTGTGTGGTGATCAACATATTACAAGTTTGCTTTACTTTTTTAAGGAGTAATAATAAATATCTAAAAATAATATTAATAAAAAAAATGCACTTGCTTTAATGATACGATTTTCAAAATTTATCAACAAAAATTTTGCAAACCTCTAGCTAGAAAGTTCTTCCTTTATTTTGAGAGAATTTGTTCACCAAGTATCGATGTGACTAAAACAATATTAAAGTTAAAACTATTGTTAGTAAAGAAAAATTAGTATTCTGCAAGCTGGAGCAAAAGAGCAGTACAGATAATGCAAATAATAGCTGTTACTTAGCAATGTAAATATAGGTGTTAATATGCTGTCTCATTGCTCAACGATTTTTAGCATGTGCAAGCGCATCAGTAATGGTTTTCTTTGTTAACCAGCAGCTGTTATACATACACGAGTATCGTAGATATGTAAGGACCATGAAAAGGGATTCAAACCGAGCTATACATCATGCGTATGAGCATATCTGCGCCTCACAGAAAATCGCGATTAAAGAGGCCCCCTTGCCCTAGTGTCACCAAATGAAATGTATGTCACTTAATAGTTCCGATTACGCCAAATCTAACGGTACCCTCATTTATACTCTTCATCGAACAAAATCTGGAGAAATTAATAATTGAAGTTTGTACTTTTAACAAGAGCGTTTATAGCAGACATACTAAAAATAATGATTTGGAACCTCAATCGAAAGTGTCGGGTATCACAAGTATACACGTATTGTAAATTTTACCTTCATCTTTGAAATGTCGTCATGAGAAATATGGATAAACGGACTAGAAATAAAAATGATTGCAAAAAAGCATGGGTCAGCTTATTTTTTCTGCTACGAGAAAGTCAGTGAAGCCGACATATTGCTTGGCAGGAGCAGGCGCAATTCAAATTCAAATGTTATTTAAGTTAAATAATGGCTTATATTATCAACGTTATTAACACTTTTGTAATTATATATTATGGAAACATTTAGAAGATATTCAATGACTATAAAAAAAAAAAAGACTTAAGTTAACAAGGTCAGCTGTATTAAATTTCAAAAATTGTCACATTTTAGAATAAGAATAAATATAACATATATACTTGTGTTGGTATCTCTACCGACTACTTCAAATTTTTATCTATCTCAATTTGGGTTAGCACCCCTACACTAGAGAGCGTCCTTAAGATAGCAAGTCATGTGAGAAGGACCATAAAAGATTGGTATTCTGTGACATGTCAGGCTTTACTATTAAATTGTGCCGGCACATGTCATGTAATAGCACTAATTAGGACCTACAAGCGTGGAGCCGATTTTTTAATCGAGATTCTGAGATTCTACTTGATTTTTTGATAACACGGGTAGATGTTAAATGAATGAGTTATAAAATCAAAGTAATATGATCCACAAAATGAAAGACTTTAATTATTTACCAGACAGCCCTTAGGGTCTTTAAAAAGTTGATGTTTTTATTCTAAAGTAAGAAAATGAAAATTGTTTTGTTTGTTAGCTCAGAAGAAATAATAGAGAAATTAAAATGTAATTTTTTTCCTTTTAAGTTAAGCTTTCTTCTTGACAGCACCTATACTCTCCAGTGTAAACGTTGTAGACCTAAGTGAAATAGAATTTGAATGAAGTACGACATACGCTTGAACGAATTTTATGCAATTCACTCACAAAATTTTAACCAATAGTATTTTCATATGAATATTCTTACTAAAATAATCATATAATTAAAGACAACATAAAATTAGTTGTATAAAGCTACTCCTTCTGTGGAAACAAAAAAAAAATACATGCTGAAAATGGCAATATTCTTTTACTTTTAAGGTTTCTAAATTTATAAAATGTTGATTGCCATATCGAATAAGAACAAGTTTTGCACTGAGAAAATGTAGATAAATATTAAATAATAATTTTCTTTTTTTTTTGATCCTACAGTTTTAAAATTTCATGGTTTTTTTCTCAGAGATAGCTCTATTTTTAATTTATGGAACCTAACTAATCCCTTGTACCTAAGTATCCAAGATACTTAAATTAAATTTTACTTTCAGCATCTTTTTGTATTTGTGCACTATTTTTTCTAAATTTTCGGCTTTGCGTAGAGATTACATTAAGTCAAGGAGTTTTTTGATATTTTACTAAGATTTCCACATATTCTTATAAAAACAGTATTGTTCAAAATTTTTTATGGTCTGCTTAAATAGTGACCATATTCGAATATAGAAAATGCCATTTTAGCACAGTAAAACACGGAATATAAAAAAGTTCCTATCACTTTTTGGTAGACGTTTGATATACAATCATAATTTATGTCTTAGAAAACTCACGTGGTAAATACATATGTGTTTGTTCAGTATCGTTTATGGCATCCTTTTACAGTTCGACAGTAGTTTACGGCATTAGGATTCCATACATTTGTATGTAAAAAGGGTTAATGGGATCTGGATGCCATAAAAAACTTACTTAAAAGTTGTACGCATTATTTCTGGCGTTCATGTACAATAATGTAAATAGCACGAATTACATCGTCAAAACTAAATAAAATTGAAAAAGTTTTAGATGTACACGGCTAGGATTATAGAATTTTATTTTATCAAGTAGTTTTGGTGAACATAGATGTATAACTTAAAATTTTTCGCGTAGCAAAAAGTGCTTTTATAAAACGGATAACAACAAAACATGATGGATTTGTCGTATAGTATATAATTTCTTATTTTAGTGTAACTATATTCATTAAATGACAAAATTTGCTTAATTTAATGTAATAATTTTAAAAATTACCTAAATCATATATCATTACGGTTAAGTTGAACATCTAACTATTGCAATAAT
>NW_019379660.1:192750-209875 GCF_000648655.2 Copidosoma floridanum
GATCGGTTCAATACAGCAGCCGCTATTTTATTGATTCAAAAAAAAACACGTTTTTGCCCACTGTGCGTCGTGTAAAATAATGAATAAAAATTTTATAAATTTATAATTTAATTTTTGCTGTGTAGAAAACATTCCTGGTATAAAAAGAAACTTTGCTACTACTCACAGCTAACTTCAGTTTGCGAGAATTTAAATAGAAGAGTTTCCATCCAATGTATTATTTTAAATGTTTTATAAAAGTAAGGCTTTTCTAAGCAATACTTTATATTTTATACCTACATTTCATGTCATTATAATTTAAAAATAAGGGATGATATGTTGGAAAGTATCTATAGGAACGTAAAAAACAGATGAGAGCTTAGAGTTATTGATTCGCAATAACAACAAAAAATCAGTAAATTTATGAAAAAAAAAGTATTTTGTCATACCCTAAGCTTAATGTGGTTTAATGAATTTGTATTGCTTTTTTAAATGACATTCAATACATTGTAGCTAAAAGTACAATTAGAAAATAACTAGACCATTGATTTATGCATGAATTACCTATCGTTTAATTTGGTTTTTGATACGTTTGTTTTTGTGAATCTCAAACATAATTTAGTTTTTTTAGCTTTTTCAGAGCCAACAAACAAAAATTTTATTAAAATTATAGCCATTACCATAAAAAATTTATTCGTTCTTTAACATTACATAAAGTATAGTAGTAATTCAAAACCTTAGCCATAAATAAGTTGTGTCGTTTGTTTCAAAGTAAAGTACAAAAAAATTTTCTTTTTATTAGTCATGAATGCTATAAATATTTTCTTAATCTAACGTTTTCACCTGTGCTACAGTAACAACATATCATTAACTTAAGTTATTAATTGTATGGTTTGATTTTTCCGTTACATCCGTTGTTAAAACCTGGATAGTAGCGAAGATGTACACATTTTATTGTAAGTAGTGTGGGCTTATGAGTAGAAAAATTAAGGTATTGTTTGAATAACCAAAAGAAAATAAAAAAGGTAGTACTGAGCGATAGAAGAATAATCAACACATACAACAGTTTGACTAGTTAAAAAAAAATCAAAAAACAAGACATCTAAGTAAAACGAGAAAAAGATAGCGTTCTTATTATCACATACTTGTTACAAGTTGTAACGGATCTCACTCGATGACTCTGGCCCTGGCAAATGGCTTGTAATCAGAAAGGGAAAAAGCCGGGCGTGGGGAGCGACTCTCTCGGCGTAAAGATATATATAAGGCTACGTCTAAAAGAGAGATAGGAAAATCCGCTGGAACAATTCACGAAGTCACTCCACTCGGCCAAGAAAGAAAAGTGTAAAAGAATTGGACTGGTCGAAGAGAAGAGATGGCCTGCTCCTGCCCCAAACTAAGCCTGAGCTGAGATCTCGAGGGCGGATCCTGTTGTTTTAGACCCACTGAATTCCTAGGAGAAGGCAGAGAAAAAGCAACAAGGCCACCATTGACTCGCTGGGCCCTCCCAAATCATCAATACCGGAGGTTAGGTGTCCCTCAACCAGTGTTAATCTCCAGGGCTGATTCGGCAGGTAAACTCCTCTGGGAGATACTGAAACCGTCTTTAATAGTGTTAACGTCAGGATCAAAGTAACTTCATGCGTACGTGCAGAGATAAATACGTTCTTGAGCGGACTTTCGAAAGAATAATTAAATTGACGTTATGGTTCAAGTTACTTAGCGAAAGGATAAAAATAATGTACAAAGAATGATGTATTCAAAAAGGGTTAACTCTTAATTGTTATACAAGTGCATAAAAAAAAGCAAGAATATTAATGTTAAAACAAAGTACCCAATTCACTTGACGCTTTGATTGTGGTCTCATTTATTAATAATATTAAAGATACCTCACCGCATAGGTAATATCCCATCTATGCTTTCATAATATGCAGGACTTTTCATAAAGAATGATTTATTTTTTGTGATGAAGTTTTTTAAATATTATGAGTGACAAACATGCAACTATTAAGCGTACAAATCTATTACACGTCTTCTCATTCATGTTATGAATAAAAGTTTATTTAAAAATTTTCTCACCGGTTTTCAATAGAGTTAAAACAGTAAACAAGGATGGTAAAAAATAAGTTAAAGTGACTCTTGAAGGCAAAAAAAAATATTAAAAATCAAAGAAGTAACAGCAACAAGAAAACAGTCAACATTTATTAATTATTAAAGAGATAGAAAAACTAATTAAAAAATGAAGATTGTGATTAGAGCGCAGAAAACACTACGAGAAAACATTGTGAGCGTAAGAAGCAAAATAAAACACAACGTTAAAAAAAACATGGTTTAAAATGAAAAAAAGCGTAAGCCATTTCAAAAAAGCCAATCACAAGTTAAAGAATAAAAAAAAATTTTTACAATAGGAGTACGAACCGGAAAACAAATAGAAAAGTTAGAAAAGGTATAAATAATAACGCAAATAAAGTATGTCAGTGCTAAAAAAACAATCGACACAGAGAAAAGACGAATACTTGAAGAGAACGAAAAAACTAGACAACGAGGACAAAACGAGAAGAAGAGAGCGTTTTTGCTACAAAAGAGTGATTGGAGGTAAAAAGACGAGGCTAAGAGATTGTATGATTGTAATGACCGGACTTGTTTAGAGTATGGTCTTAACTGTATTATTTAAGTGTCATTCGTGGATCTCTTAGGATTCAGCGCGTGAGCTTTATTTATTCTTTTTGTATTGAATAATAATCTTTATTTAAGTAATATGGGTGATTTTAATTAATGTATTTCTTTATTAAAGCAGTTTAATAAGAATTTGTTCTTTCAAATACAATTTAATCGGATCACTTTAACAAGGTTCAGCGTTAATTTTATTACTGATGAATAACTTACATCTATCACTAATTGTTTCTACTGCTGCTCTGGAGTTCCCTAATGCTTTGTGCGATAACTTTCAGTGTTTCCTTAAAATACACGAATGAGTTCGTGGCCAGTAGGATGTTGCGATTTCTGCTTTCTCTGCTATCGCTGGAACCACTTTCGGTGGGCCTCCTTTGCTGTACCTCGCTCCTTAGCGTAGTCCAATACTATTGATGCTCTCGATACGCACTCGAGTTGCCTCAGCCAACACGTTATGCCTTACGTGTATGAGGTACTCACGAGTTGCAAGAGGTTAATTTTTTTTTAATTTATGCCACTAAAGAAACGGGAAAAATTATTGTTTTTTATCTCATATAATATAATGAAGTAAAAACAAATTTAAGCATTCGTATTGCACATGCCATGAATTGCAAATATAATCAAAGACAATGATTGAACAGAGTATCTAAAGGCGCTATTTATCATTTGATTCTTACGGTTCAACTAACATAATAAAAATAAAATGGAATGATTGATATGATAAGAATTGTTATAATAAATAATATAACTTGTACTTAGTAATTTAGACAAAGTAAATAAAAAAAATAGATCTATCAAATTCTTGTAGTCGTGGAATGACTTTTACTCAACATATAATATAAAGTAACTACACAAAATATAATAGAATGGCTTTTTCACAATTTCATGTGTGCCACAAATTTTTTTATTACATAGTCGAAGGAAAATAAAGTAAAACAAAAAAATTTCGTACTTTACAAGCTATTGTTTCGGATAATGACTAATTGTTCGATTGAGCGAAGCTTAAAACGAAAATTATCAAATACAACGCTAATGACGTCTCTCATGTGTTCAATTTGAGAAAGAGATGGGCGGCAAAATATCACCGTCATGACGCAAACCCCAACATATACGCCTGGAAATACGACGACCATCAGAATCACAAAGGGAAAATATGTAAATCATAAATAATTATAAAACAAAGCTAAGCACCATCGATTGAGTTAAGGGACGCCCCGTTGAGATGACCACTAGGGTTTTGATGTCTCGGTGCACGAGGAGCTGCCTTTTCAAGCAACCCACGAGCCAAAATCTCAACATCCGATGCGACGAATTTGTATTACTTACAACCAACCAGAAACCCTGCAGCAAGAAAAGAAGATGCTACGCCGACTCTACCACGTCGATTTTTAGTTACGTAACGCAGGAGCAGGTTAAGTGTGAGCCCCTCGATCCTCGATTACTCTCACCGTAATCATCCGAGAAAAAACTAAGCTTTTTTCTGGCTTCCTTTCAGTACCTCTCCCTCTTAATACTGTTCCATGGCACTTTTTCTCAACGGCACAATCCCCCCTCCAAGTAACCTCACGTTTCCTTGATGCATTCGGCAGCCTTGCATCTACCCCGCAGATTGTAACTTTTCAAAGAACATAGCCTCACATACATAAAGATAGTACCGATAGTTGTAAATACAGAAGCGACTCTGAGGAACGTGACTAAAACGGACAAATACAGTTCGTTGATGGGTGATTCTACTCAAAATTGCATATTTCATGTCCCAGTCGATTACAAAGTCGTTTAAAGAGATATCGATCTGAAAACCTTTTTAAATATCCAAAGGATGTTTACTGCTGAAGGTACAACAGAATTCAGACCATAAAATAGTATTTCTTCAGTTTGAGATGTAAAAAAGGGGCCAAATCAGCATTACGGGCTCATGTCTCATTCGAAAAGTTGCAGTTTTAACGACTCCTGGAACCAAAACACAAAGTTTTTAATTTTTTTACGGTATGGGATCATAAAGTTACTAGCACTAACAATATTTTAACGCATTTTAGACAGCTAAAAAAAATTGTATCTAAGAGTTGCATTCCGTTTAAGTTGTGGGACTGAAATCTTGTGAATTAAAAATTTCAACGGAAAGTACTGTCACATCCGCACACGATTACATATGGGCACACAAATGAGGGCGTATTATATTTTACAACTGTCAAGGATGTTGCAGGAATTTTTTTCGATTGTTCCATTCCAGTAAGCCAGTTCTACGGGCTCGTGAATTTAAAGATTCTGTCTCCCCAAAATAAAAACTAAGAGCCTGTAACGCTAAGGACTGTTATGTATCTTTTTTAAGCATCACAATATTGATTCGGAAGGTGGCGGGTTAAAATTTAGCTGTTTTATATATGATATGAGTGCAGTGGCAAAGCCTTATTTTTGTTTGGTGCGTTACAATCTCGATTTTTCGATGATCTTATAAGAGCCCATACCGCTCCTTTATTTTTCCAAGAGCCCGTAACGCTATTTCGTAACGATACAAAACACATTGTATCTTCACTGCTTTAGCACTATTTTTTTAACAAATAGTGTAGTATACAACTCGGATGGTATAGTATACATTAGAAAGAGCTCAGTACATCGTACAATTGCAAGGATACGGTTAAATGTTCACTGTGAATGGTACAATCATGATCTTAAGACGATTTTTCTAACCCATTACGTTCCTTTCTTCTAAAATAAAATAAGAAAATCATCGTGAAAAAATTTCTGGTGTAGATCCAGCAGGGCCCAAGTAATTTCAGCTTATTTTGGTTATGGGCATTACAAAAAAACTTAAATTTTAAGTATTTGTTCATTCCAGCCCTCGAAATATGCCGTATACTCGAAATATTAGTGTACTTCAGAAGAAAATATTTCAATAAACTCCGCAGCAACCTATTATATTTCTTATGGTTAATTGAAAGAGTGACAGTTAAACTATATGTCTCTAGTTTTTTGTTTATGTAGGAAGTGATTTGAGGGAGTTATTATAAGATTTTCGGTGAAAAAAGTGTCGTCTCCATAAGAGGCCATGTGTAAGACGCTCACTTGTAATGCGTTTGACTAAAAATTTTACGGAGCAACCTATGCTTGAAATTTTGCACAGAGATAAAAAAGATACTCATTGACCGTGGATTTCAATTTCATCCATTTCACAAGTACTTCGATAGGTGTGTTGAGCCTCCTTAACAAGTTATGGAGGGTCTGTAGAAAATTGTCCAACTTAAAAATCGTATTTAATAACAAGGATAATTTTTTATACATGTACATAATGAAAGGCAGAACGACGGTATTATTGGGTAGACAGTGGCTTAAGACTTTCGACATGTGGCCTCTGTCTCTTGAAGCAACAGATAATAAGCACTCGAATAACATTTCCAATATCGACACCAATTCAATGAAGTGACAAATTTTAGATAAATTTCCTAGTTTATTTTCAGATTTGCAGGATTGTTACAAAGGAAGAAGAAATCACTTGGTATTTAAAGATCATACAAAACCTGTACAATTCAAACCTTGTCAGTTATCTTTTGCTTTAACTGATAAATTAAGTCAAGAAAAACAGCGTTTGATACAATTAGGAATTCTAGAACCAGTTACTCGCAGTAATGGGCTACACTCATAATATCACTGTTAAAAAAATGGTCAAGTAAAAGTTTGCGGTAATTTTAAATTGACAGGGAATTCTAAGTTAATCATTAAAAAAAATCCAATTACCTTTAAAAGAAAAAATGTTTTATACGTTACAAGTAATGTAGTTTTTTTCGCGGATTGATTTAAAACATGCGTTCATGCGATTTGAACTTGATGATGTATCAAAAAACGCACTAACGATTATTGCACAAGACGGCTTGTTAAGGTACACTGAGCTTGGAGAAGATGTAGCATCTAGCCTCTGAGAATTCCAAGACATTTTATAGACGACGACGACAACGACGACGACGATGACGATGATGATGATGATGATCAGATAGAAAGCGAAGCCGACTCTTTCGTACAAACTTCATACAGCAAAGACCGCACCAGCGATGAGAGAGGGTGGGGGTGGAACGGCCTGCGAGTAAAAAACTGCGGATCAATTAAGTACCGTACACTAGTAAATTAACTAACCTTTTTTTTTTAAGTAATATCTCAAACAAATATTTATTTTTTACCAAAAAAAGCAATGGTCAACAATTATTATCTACCTGACGATTCTTTAAAACTTTATTTGAACTATTTCTTTAAAACACATTATAACACTTAAGAGACATGTTCATTTGAAGGCTTCATGTGCAGTTAAAGCTACGACACGGTATGTATAAGAAGAGTATATTTTAGCACATCTATGCACGTGAACAGCGTCCTCACACCAGTCCCTCTACTCCCACATACCGGTACTCCTAGCGAAGGAGTGGGCCCCAAGTGTGCTTTACTTGCCTTTAAGTTTTTAAATAATAGGAACCGGATATGTTGTACTAGTATTTTTTTATGAACAGTACACTTATTAAACTAAAAATTCTAAAAATTTTAGCCCTTAATGTGCAAAGATGAGGGCACTAGATTAAAAAAAAAACAAAAATTATTTCGGCTCCAAAAAGTCATGCATAAAATTTCTGTTCTGTCAAATGAAAAAATTTTAGCTATTTGATACTGTTGTCAAACATAAAAAAAAAATTTTTACAATAGGAGTACGAACCGGAAAACAAATAGAAAAGTTAGAAAAGGTATAAATAATAACGCAAATAAAGTATGTCAGTGCTAAAAAAACAATCGACACAGAGAAAAGACGAATACTTGAAGAGAACGAAAAAACTAGACAACGAGGACAAAACGAGAAGAAGAGAGCGTTTTTGCTACAAAAGAGTGATTGGAGGTAAAAAGACGAGGCTAAGAGATTGTATGATTGTAATGACCGGACTTGTTTAGAGTATGGTCTTAACTGTATTATTTAAGTGTCATTCGTGGATCTCTTAGGATTCAGCGCGTGAGCTTTATTTATTCTTTTTGTATTGAATAATAATCTTTATTTAAGTAATATGGGTGATTTTAATTAATGTATTTCTTTATTAAAGCAGTTTAATAAGAATTTGTTCTTTCAAATACAATTTAATCGGATCACTTTAACAAGGTTCAGCGTTNCGTAACTGTTAAGCCAGGTAAGAGCTGCTCTTTTCTCAAGTTTCGTAGAAAAAAAAAATTTTTCTGCAAATACAAGGGCTTTTTACAAGAATGCTTTTTTTGGTTTTTTGCGAATTACAAATTTATTTTTCAATTTATTAATATCAGATTTGCACTGATCGATCCATAATCAAGAGTTCTACAACTTTTGTTCAAGAGTTTTTTTTATTTAACGCACCTGGAAAGAGTAAAGTGGAAAAAACTTTACTGGGCACACTTTGGGCCCCATTTGCTGTGGGTTTTCAGTAAACCAGATGTTTGTATTTTAGTTTTTCGAATTCTACGGGAAATTTCCGATTTCTTATGTATTTTTATTTACTGTATCTCTCCTGAAGGGTAACAATCTGTAAACACACAGCACTAATAGTGCAACCCCGGTTGGATAGCGCTTGCGCGTTGAACACAATTTTTTGAGCCTAAGGTATGAAAAGTAACTGCCTCGAGGTATAAAGAATAGTACTCGATACATAAGCGCTATCAAACTACAACTATCCAACAGACTCCCGGGCTCTGCTTGGCAGGTCTCTCGGGCCACAAAATAGCTCTGGCGCAGATGGCGCTCATGTGACGAAAACTACTTTTTTTTAGTATAATTTATCAACTATTGTACTACGTCAGCAAACTGTTTTTAACATTATTTTTATAATCATAAGCAATGCAACTTCTCTTTTCAAGATTGACAGCAGTACTTGTACAAGACTGTTAAAAGAAATAGTGGAGATTTTTCCAACAAAAAAAGAGGAAATCTCTTACGAACCTTCAAAAATCCATAAAGAAAGAACAACAAAAGTCAGGGTCAACGCTTGTAAAAATTTGTTAGTTGAATACTACTATTTTCGTCAATTTTTGGGACATAAAGTTTATCTTTTAAAGTTTACAAGTCACGATGAAATCAAACGCACTAATGATAAGAAAGGTGATTAAATATACATAAAATCAACGTACATTATATTTAGTAATGTGTATTTTAAAAGTTCCCAGGATTATTTTAAATTTAAAGAAAGAAAAAAAAATACAATTATTGACTGTTTTTGTTTCACAGAAAATCGTGTTCGAGTAGATGTAACGGTGTTACAAAAAACCAATGTGGAAAATATAACTGATCAAGAAATGAATAAAATCATTGAGAGATGGAATTTAACTCTTGAACTAAGGTGTTCCGTCAAGGGACGGAATCGAGCGGAAATCTCATCTAGCTTCACATTTCAGAGTCGCACGCACCTCATTTTCCCCTGGAACCTTGCGTGCGTCCGCCTCTGTCGCTGATTGGCTCATGTCCCATCGGCGCGGGATCGGGGGGGCGGGGCTTCAGGACTTGGCAGTTATGCTTCGCTTGCACGCTCTTTCTTGCTTGGCCTGCCGAATTAAAAGCATCTTCACGCTTAGTGTTTTTTTTACCGCTTGCAGTTTGCACCATCAGAAGGAGATTTCGCCGTTGTCATCGAGCCCCAGGACTCAGGACATCGTCGTCGAGACGTTAAGTCTTTTATTAACATTCATTTAGTTCTATTTCATCTTCATCTTTCATTCATTAACTCGACCTACGCCTCATTCTTTCATGACTTGCTCCTTGCACTGTCATATCTCTTATTAATCACACCTAGTTCTAGTTCAGTGCCTCTACCAGCGCTGCCAGACCACCTCGGTAACGTTTCGCCCCCTATCGGCAGTAAATCGCAGAGGCGCCAATGAAAATTTGAAAAAACGCCTAAAAAATTGCCAGTATGAAATCGCATAGGATTAGATCTTTTTTTTTTAAATTCGATCGAGCAAAAAGTAATGACCGTTAAACTCCACAAATTTATTAAATATATACTAACATGACATATTTTATAGAACATAAATATAAAATTTATCTAAGAAATATAAAAAGAGAGGGAGAATGTGAATAATAAAATAATTTATTTAAATTATAATGAGATCACATTGCGTACTACACTATATTAAAAAGTACTGTTACAAGTATTTCATATTGTGTGATATTTATATGACTATCGAAATACATGGACAATCTAGTTCATTTAACAATAATGTCTGATATTCTATCTCCTCTACTTGCTCTTCCAGAGCATTCTCTTTTTCGTTCTTGTATTTGTCCGGGTACATCTCTCTTGAATTAAAATCAATGATCATATTTTTAGTTGGAACGAAAGAATTGCAGCACATTTTTAAGGAATAAAAATGCACTTTTATCCTGAGTTATGAGTCTAGCAATTCTAAACGCATTGAGTTACGGAACTTGGTCCGGATACTGTTCATGATCGAAAATTCACGCTCGACAACTGCGTTACTGGATGGCAAGCTTAACAACGTTAGTGCAAACAGCGCTAATTCACGAAAAATAAATTGGCCTCCAGCATTTTTGTAAATATATAGTTCTGGCCAAAATTTGCTGGAATCACTAACTTTCTCTTTGTCCATTACGTCTAGCCAATTAACACCCAACACTTTATCGTACTGAGCCTCCAATAGGCGCAATTGGCTCCTTTCTGCGAAGATGTCCAGAAAAGGAAGATCTGAAAAATCTAATCGGGCTGTTGGACTCAAACAAATAGACGGGGAAAGTGACTTCAGTTTTTGAAAATACTTTACGTTATTAGTTAATCGCTTTAATAACTCAATACAGAGCTTTTTACAATAATTAAAAGCTCTATCTTCAATTTCTGTCTTTATATCGGTTGTTACCTGATCCTTGACATCTATCAGCGCCAATTTGTATTCGATACCAAAATCCGACTGATCTGGACGTCGAAAAGCTTCCTCGTTCGCTAAAACTTTTGCGAGTTTCTCACAATCGTTCGTTAAAAATTCCGTTTTCAGAATTTTTTTTGCTACGATAAAAATCAAGTTAGCTAAATCGTCATAAGCAGATGCGGCTTCCACTGATTCTTTTTGAAACGCCAAATTGACTTGGTTAATTTCGTTCAGAATCGGAGTAACGATCTTTAAGTATAATAAAGTAGCATTGTTGCTTAGATGTCTACTCAAGTCTCGCGCTTTTTCACATTTTTTTGACTTATCTTTTATAGTTGCTACCATGTTAAAATGCGTTTTTAGTTCAAAATAGTTTTTTTCGGTAACATTAACAGCTTTTGACCGAGCGAGCCATCTAGTATCTGGAAGACCTGCGAAAGAGAGCATTTTTTTCTCATCATCACATCCTGCATTCAGAGTATTCCACAGCATTTCATATTCCTCACACCTCAGAGGACTGCACGAAAACCAACTGTAAACCTCTTTGATGACAAATTCTACTGATGCCGGGAATTCATCTGCTGCTGCAGATGCTGCTGAATGTAGGGCATGACATACGCACTTGACTAACTGAAGCTTCGGGCTATCTTCTTTCATCAACGTATAAAGCGAATGCCGTATGCCACACAAATTCGAGCCTCCATCTGTACCCAAACCAATGCCATTGCTTATGGGCAATTTTATGTCTGCTAAATACTCTTTCACGAGAGTATACAGAGAAACAGCATCAGCTTTGAATACTTTAAGAAGCCTTAAGTGGTCTGTGATGACTCGATTTTCTCTCCTGCTAAAATATTTTATGCACAAGCAGAGAAATTTATTTTTAAAGCTAGTTGACTGGTCTACAATTAAGCAATAAGGCATTTCTCTGACGTCCTCGATTAATTCGCGCAGAAAATTTGGCGCAATTACTCGTTCTAATAAAATGCTGCACTTGGTTCGATACAATTTGAGATTCTGTATGCCAAAGCTTTTCAAGAGATCACATAAATGATCCATGCTCGTAATACTGCTGTGGCAACCTATATAGACTGCAAGTTTTAAATCGCGAATTTTGTTATCATCCGGAGACAGCACGTTACACATCTTTGTTAAGCTCTTAGTCTGTTGGACGGCTTTCATGTTTTTGATATGTACCTCGGTGAAAGCGTGATTAATTAAGTCAGTCTTGTGAACGCGTTTATAACCTAGAAACATTAGTAATATTCGTAGAGAAAAGATATGATAAGGAAGTTCAAGTAATACGAACTAAATGGATGGTTATTGATTGGACTAAATGCATGTTTCTGACATCATGACTAAATAGGATAACAATAAAAATTTACAAAAATGTGAAGACACGGACTAAACATTCACGTAAAAACAAGAATTTCTGCTTACCGTTACCCCACCCCTGCATCTCCCACTCAGAGTTATACTCGTAGATCCTGCTGTCTTCATTGTCATTTAATTTCAATTTTTTTGCATTTGGCTCTGACATTTTTATTTTTCCACTAGTTTAAAACCAAACGTTCGGAATTTCGCGGCCAAAAGCACCAGTTTTACTATTTCTGTGCACAGCTGCGTTTCTATTTAGCCTACAAGAGATGAAAGAGATCACTTCAAACGTTCGAATGTCGATGAGAAAAAAAACAATGGCTTGATTCACCTTCTCTTCGTGAGCTAAAGAGAGACAAAAACGAAACGCAACAGTGCCCTGCGCTGCACTAGAGCGGGAGACTGGTAATATCGACGGAGTCCGCTATGCTATCTATGTAGACAGCTATATTATCCACAAACAAGCCGCAAAATTCAAAATGTGAAATCGCCATATTTCGCTATAGATTTATTCAAAAATCACCAGAAAAATCGCAACTCGCCAAACTTGAAATTTTGCCACCAGAGAGGGTTGAAAACCGCACAATTGGCGAGAAATCGCCGCATCTGGCAGTGCTGGCCTCTACACCTCTCATTCTCATTATTTGGTCATCGTTCATCCATCCATCTCTTGCTCGTCCTCACCGCCACCTTAACTCTTTCATCTCACTCGTGCTATTTTTCCTTTCCGTATTCAAGGTCATAATCCTCATAATCATTCGGGCTTGTCCTCCTCACCCCACGCACGTCTACGTCTGTCACATCGCCCCCTTGCTCATTACATATCTCTCTTCCTCGCGCATCCTCGTGTAGAATCTACTTTTAGCCCCCTCACGTCCACTAACTCTCATCATCGTCCGCACCTCATCGTACACGACCTTGCACATCCATCATCACTGTGGTTAAATTCTCTCCATCCATCTACATTCAATCACACCACTACATACACCAATCTTACGTCTATTACACCAATCACACGTCTGTTACACCATACTCAGTGCATATCGTCATCCCGCTGTCATCACGCCACGTCTCACCCGTTCAATCCAGTTTCTCGTTCAGGTATCAGGATCCCTACCCAAATTCGTCACTCAAAACAACTCTTGCCGCTGAGCTGCCGCAAGTGGTAGCTAATTTCGTCTTCCGGGCGTCGGCCCGCTTTCACCAGCCTTGCGCTGACTCGTGCGACCGCGCAGGGCCCACCGGTTCGCAAATCATTCGTCCATCGTTTCTCGACCTTAAACTCGTGAGTGTTGGGAGCCGTCACCATCAGGTCCTCCCCCTCACACACACACACACACCATCACACACTACAATTCAAACAATTAATGTATGATCTGTTCTTCAATTGTAATTTCGATTCATGCCAATAAATCTGGGTTTTTTATGCCACAGGCTTTTTCCCACTAATTCGTGGTTATTAATTGTGTTAACCTTCCTCTCCCTTTAATTCTATTTATTTTTTCATCACTATTTGTTTTTGTATTATTTTTTTGTATTTTAATTTAAACCAACCCTCTGTACCGTAGTAAGTCCCCCATATTTTTATTGATTAAGTTATTAATTTAAACCAGGCAATCCATGTATCCATGTTGGATCGGCTGCGTTTACACGCAACATAAGGTATGAAATAAACGCAATCTACCATAACGCAGATGATATATTATAATATTTTCCAATACTGAAAATATCACTGAGACCAGAACTGGTAATTTTTTATAGTAAAAGCTAAATTTTTCGTAGTACATTTAAATTAAAAATCATCATTTTGAATGCATCTGTTAACTTGCAATTATTCAATAATTTATTTCATAATCCTATACAAAACATTTATCAGAAAAAGTATTAATTTTATTTTTCATCGTAAACGCATGCATGTTATGTTCTACTATTAATGCACGTAATGTATGCTGTTTCTATCTGTTGCAAGCAGAAAATCAATGATTCATAAATATTGTATCTATTTACTCTAAAAGCGTTTCGATTATAACTATTGCTTTCTAGAACATTGAATAAAAAAAGTTTTCAGTTTTTAATGTATCACACTCTTATATCCCAAAATAATTTAAAAAAATTTTAATCGATATTGTGCATTATAAATGAATTATGATTTCGAAAATATTAGTGAATCATTAATAAAGTGCAACTGGACAAAATTTACGAACCAAAATTATAAAATTGGGAAAGAGCATTTCTGCAGCTAAGACAAATGTTGAAAAAAAAAAAAAAACGCACCTCCGACTAAGCTGCTAAAGATGGAAATCGAGAACAAAGCTGTAAAATAATTGTCGATGTAGATTATACAAAAGTGTACACTATAATATCTTAATACTGCACTGGTGAAAAATCAGAAAGTATGTACTATTGTTGTTTGAAAAGTAAACAGTATAGATCTTTTTTTTTTTTTTTTTTTCAAGTAACACTTCTATAGGCGCGTTCTGCTCTACGAAGTAAATCAACGATTTCAGATTGGTGACCTTGAGAAAAAGTGTAACAGAAGAGGATTTTGCTTGATTCTTCGCCTTCGCCTTGACCCTCCTTAACGTACTCCCGGTCCTCGGTACACCACACAACGTTATAGCACCACACCAAGCCACATAACATCATCCCACCAAACCACACCACACATTTTAAATTCAACTTATTTTTCCTTTTAACCAATGTCTGAAAAAAAAAAAAAAAAAAAAAAACCAGTTCCTAAACAGATTTGAACCTCCAACCTCTTGCGTACTGGGTAAGCCCCCTACTCACTCTGCTATGAGTGGGCCCAATGAAAAACTGATTACTGCATTTTATTTTACAGTTCGTCACTTATTTTCAATGTAAATTTGGTTCCATTTGACATTAAATAAATAAGTTTTTTAATAAAATAAATTCTTTGGTTTATGTTTTTTACTAAAATAAAAAAAAAAGTATANGATTGTATTGAATATCAAATTCGAATTGCGATATATAATTTAAAATATGTAAGAGTTCTGTATCTTTACAATTTTTTATATTAAAATTTTGTAAAGGCTTGTGATCAGTGAATACTTTAAAATGTAGGCCTATTAAATAATACTGCCAATATAAAATGGCTTCTTTTATCGCTAAACATTCGATATAAATTGCCCTTTTTGTCTTTTGAGATGAGTTGAGTTTTCGTGAAAAATAAAATACTGGTTTAATAGATCCGTCTTCCTGGGGTTGTTTCAAAATTGCACCAACTCCTTCTAAGCTAGCATCTGTGTAAATGTATATAGGTTTATTAGGATCAAATATTGCTAATATCGGTGAAGTACACAGATAATTTTTTATTTTTGTAAAATTTTCCTTACATTTGTTTGACCACACAAAATTTACATTTTTCCTCAGAAGATTGTGTAAAGGCTCCAGTACAATTGCTGATTTGGGGATATATTTTAAATAAAAATTTACTTTGCCCAAAAATTGTCTGATATGTTTTCTGGTTTTCGGAGTGGGAAAATTTTTTATCGCTATTATATTATCGTTAATTGGCCTTATGTTATTGTTTGATATTATGTTTCCTAAGTATGTTACTTCTTTCTGTGCAAAACTGCATTTATTTTCATGTAATTTAAAACCGTGTTCTTCTAAAACTTGCAACGTTCTTTGAATATGTGTAAGATGATCAGAATAGTTTTTAGAAAAAATCAGAATGTCATCTATATAATTTATGGCAAAGGAATCCAAATCGTTATTTCTTAGTATACTAGAAAGAATCCGCTGAAATATAGCCGGAGCTGACTTCAACCCAAAAGGTAAGCATCTCCATTGCCAATGACCATGATGAGTCACGAAGGCCGTTTTGTATTTATCCTTAGCTCGCAAGGGAATAGACCAGAAGGCCGAATTGATATCTAGTTTTGAAAAGTAAATACACTTTCCTACACGTACCACTAGATCATCAATTCTAGGAAACGGCTGGCCTTCAGGAATAATTAATTTATTTAATTCACGATAGTCAATACACAATCGCGATTTTTTCCCTTCATCTTTTTTATAAGTCAAAGTGACTGGCGCGGCATATGGACTGTACGACTCTTCCACGAGTCCCACTTTTAACAAATTGTTTATTTGCGTTTCTATTTCTGTTTTATCCGGAATTGAGCATTTATATGGTTTTTTTGAAATATATTTACATTCAGTTAACTTGACCGTTGCCTCGAAATTTTTTACTGCACCAATATCGAATTTACTCGTAGCAAATATTGCCTTATGTTTTTTCAAGAGATTATTTAAATCATTATTATCATTTTTATCTTCGAGCATCAAATTTTGGCATTCTTTGGCATTTATATTTTTAGAAATAGAGTTCGAACTTTGAACAATTTTTAAATTTTTATTCTGACACAGAGAAAACTCCTTGATACAATCCAAACCTATCAATAAGTGATCCTCGAATAAATCATTTTTAACAATTGTAAAAGAAAATTTTCTTGTTAAATTAAAAATCTTTAAATCTACCGTTACTGTTCCATAAGCTTGTATTGAACCATTTAATGTTTTTATCGATGTGATCCCGCTTATTCCGCTTGTTAATGGTAGTGTCTTATAAAAATTGTAGTTCATCAGTGACACATTGGCTCCAGTATCATATAGCCCACTGGCCTCAGTATCATTAACAAATACCCTTAATTTTATAAGCGGGATCGAATTTAGTTTTTTGTTTCTGCTGATTTTATAATCGAATTTGTTTTGTTTCTACATAAATTTTCTGGGTGGAATCTGTTTTATATATATGTAAGTTTCAAGTTGCTTTAAACGTGAAACTTCGGACGGTTAGGAGTGGTGTTGAATGGCACAAAATCAGACACAAAATGATGCAGAAAGAAATATAACTAAAATTTTAATAACAATAATAATTGTAAATAACAATACACAATATTAATATTAAAACAAAGTTACAATGTTGATTACCTGAATCAACAATTATGTCGCTTTAGGTGTTACAAGCTTACATTAACAACTTTACGTTCGCAAATCATTCGTCCATCGTTTCTCGACCTTAAACTCGTGAGCGTTGGGAGCCGTCACCATCAGGTCCTCCCCCTCACACACACACACACACACACACCATCACACACTACAATTCAAACAATTAATGTATGATCTGTTCTTCAATTGTAATCTTGATTCGTGCCAATAAATCTGGGTTTTTTATGCCATAGGCTTTTTCCCATTAATTAGT